>BPTQ01000005.1:290124980-290259236 GCA_019973895.1 Chrysanthemum seticuspe
GTTTTGAAAACCGGGTTTATAATCGACCCGGTTGAGTCACTGATCACCGGGTCAATTGGTTCAACCGCCGGGTCAATCCGGATTAACCCGGTTTTTATAAAAAAAAAATTTTAAAAAACCAAACCCGGCCGGGTTTCGAGAACCGGGTTGACCCGGGTCACTCAAAACCCGACAGGTCTAACCGGTTAACCCGGTTTTAGAAACCCGGGTTATTTTGACCCGTTTTTGCCCGAAACCGGTCCAACCGGTTAACCCCGGCCGGGTCGACCCGGGTGACGAAGAGTAAAAAATGAGACAAAGAGGGTTAGAGTAGATATTCTCACTTAAAAAATTATCCCTTAAAGACACTAAAAACTAGTAGTATAAAACAAAAAACTCGCAATAAAACAAACAGTAACATAAAAACAATGACTGTTTTGCCTTATTGTTGTAAATTAATACTATTGTCATGCATTATTTGTAAAACTGTAATGCCAACGTTTCTTTTATACGCTTTTTTTTAAGCATATGGGCAACATGTTCAATCCAAATATAAAAGTTAAAAATATTGCAAGATCAAAATAAAGGTTTACACTTTACACCACATATGACAATTTATTTATCTCATTTCTAACAGTGACATGTATATATCCTTTCACTTTCACTTGGGCCTTGTGTCATAAAAAGTTCAAAGTAACTAAAATGCTTGAAATTAAATATACTTAACTATTTTTAATTAAACCTTCGGTGGATATTATAAAACTTACTTTATTGAGTATGATAAAATGATAATATAGGATTTGCAACACGGAGTCATTCGATTTGTTGTTTTATTTGTGGTCCAAGGTCATCTAAATTTAACATCCTCGCACGTTTAATGGGTGGTCCATTATCATAACCTTTAAGGTAATTTTAGTTCTCTTATATAAGATGTATTAATTTGATTTATTTAAACAAAATGATATTTTTCATTAACAATATTAATCTTCATCAACTTTGCTAAGATCCTGAGCAAAATATCCCAAAAGGTGAAGATCGGTGGGATCACCCTGGTCCCATGCATCCTAAGGATGCCAACCGGACCCTCCCCCAAGGACCCGGCCCCAGGCAATGAGCACCTGTCCCAGTGACTGTACTTATCAGGAGGGTGGGCTTTAAACCCAGGCTATTTTCCCAAAAGCCCCTCACTGACCAGTCAATCTGAGCATTTGCGGTGGAGGGATGGTACCAGTGGAGCTTATGGTCCATAAGTGAGGACTTCCCGGTAGGTCACCCACCCGGTACTACTCTCACTTGTGGCTCACTTAACTTCTTAAGTCTCTACCACTAGACCACAAAGCCACTGGTCGATCCTGAGCAAAATATGAGGATGTTTAGTACAATGTATCTGGCTCGTTTTGGTATGTAATTACCACTTATGATATGAAACAATTTTGCTCAATCGTGAGCCTATTGCCTCGTCATTTCTTACTTCTTTTTGTTAGATACACGGAAACTCTACTCGTGGCACTTTTAATGACGTGACATATAAACAAAGGACTTCACAAACGCAACGAAAGACTAATGAAGCCAAAAACTGTAATTTATTTGATTCAAGAAAATTGACCATTGATTGTACGTGAAATGATGTCAATTTGAGATAACCTTGGAACTCAAAATAACATTCTATCATGTATAATCAGTGCTCAACTTTTTTAATCTTTTTAGTAAAAAATTTCCACTTACATAGAAATCAAGTTAAATTGGTTTGTACACTTGATAACGATTGAACGGATATTTATAGTCTAGTTATAAACGAGAACTCTTATAAATAAGATCCAATAATGTACTGCCTAACACTTACGCTTTTCTACATTTATTTAAAACAAAACAATATTATTATTATTTTTTGGAAATGCAACAATATTATTAATTAACAAAATAGTTCTTCATCTATTTTGTTAAGGTCAAATACTAATCATATTTATTATATATTTAATCATGAAGCTAAACAATTTTTTTCTTCTTTTTTTTTATTTTTATTTTTATTTTTATTTTTTTTCCCGTTTAGCAGAAGTGAAATCTTTATCGATTGAAATCAAGAAGATCCATGATGGCATTTAATGGATTATTAAATATCTAGCTTGTTTTGATATCTAAAGATCTCTTCTGATATGAAACATATTTTTCTCCATTCTCTACTTCTTTTGTTTCTAAAAGAATGTTCACACACAAAAATAAATAAATTATAATATGTGTAACTAATGCAAGTTTTAGTTGATAAAAAGTTATTTTTACCCTCAGTTTTATCATAAAAATTATAAATAAACAATTAGTGCAAGTTTTAATTTGAGGACAAAATAGGAAAAAATAATAATAATTACTACCCATACATAAAACCTTGATATTTTTTTTTGGATAAATGTAAATAGGGATTTTTCTAACTTATGCCATGGTGGCACAAGTTTAAAAGTGTTTAATTAAGACAAATATTTGTTTAAATATCTTAATTTTCATATAAAACATTGATAATTTTGGTAAACATCATAAATTTAAAAAATTATTAATATCAACAAACATGAAAACATGATAATTTGAATTTATTTAATGCCTCTTAATCTCTACTACCATGGCACAAGTTAAATATTCCCGGTAAATAATTAATTAAACAATTTTTGTGAGAGAGATGGAGTGTTTATTTTGTCATTTCTAACTTTTGTTTCCCTATTCTTTTTCTCACAAGTTAATATTAATACAAGAAATGAATAAAAAGCAACCTTATACCAGAATTTATAAATTTTGCCATTAAACCTTGATATTCATTTTTCATCAACGATAACTATTTCATAACAAGATATTGTTGTAACCATTTGTATTCTGCATCTCAATAAACACAAAAGAACATAGTATCCACTCAAAGTTTATGAGGAATATATGCAACTCTACTATTCAACCTTGAGATCTCCTACATTATTGGAGTACTGGATAAAATCTTTATAATTTGTATAATATCAATCGAACAATTCGTACCGACGAAGATACAAACAAACAAAATCATGAACTTATGAAAAATGAATGAACTTATCGCTCACTGACAAAAATGCCTAAGGTCCAACTCGACGTTTCAGATATGAAAAATCGATGTTGATTGAAAATAAATGCAGGACATATTTGATAAAGCATAGAAATCATATCCCAACCACCCAAAATATATGAAAAACATACGTATAAATGTAAACAAGGTACGTTGTAGGTCCAGATCGATCGATATGTGGCTCACATAACCTCTCTTTCTTGGTTCTTCTATTAACCACCGAAAGAGGTCGTCGACATACGACACTTGCTAATAAATATACGTGTTTCGTAAGAGTAAATGACTAGTACTAGCATGCTACATTTAAGTGTTATCATTTTATCATTTTTTGATAAAATTTATTTTGTAGATAGTGGACTACAAGTGAATTTGGCAACATAGGTGCCATATATGTATTGAGGTCCTGGACCACGTCACATTGATTTAGTATTTTAGCCTACTTATCATGCCAAAAAAGAATTAAGAATGGTCCACAAGAAGAATAAATTTTGGGTCCATCGGATTTTTGAGTTTTACTAAGTTACAAAGTACAATTTTGTCAAAGAGGTTGGATTCCAATAAAAATCATCATACAAAAACGGTGTCTTCGATTGGTTTCAAACACGTTTTAGCAGGAGACCGTTGTTGGCTTCCCTATCGTTAGTTGTTCTTACACGTGAAGCGTTGTTGGACCACGCCAAGACTTGGAACTGATCTGGATAACTCTGACACTCTGTAACACAATTTTACCCTTCAATAAACATAAACCATATGTTACGTAAAGCATGAACACACTACACTTGAGCTGACATTTTTCATAGTGGGATAGAGTCGTGTGGTGGGGTGGACAGATGCTTTTGGACCGATGCTTGGGACAATGTTGATGATATTAGCCTTAGATGTGATGAGTGGAGTTAGTGGTGTGGATGACTCTATATATGATATGACTGAAACTCATTTACATCGGTAAAAATTGATAAATTGAATGTTGGCTAGCTCAGAAATTTGAAATCAAGTTGTTCTTGCTTAATCTTGTTGTAATATATCAGAGCTGACAATGGCTTTATTTTCCAGTTCAATCTGAAGCAATTTTGGTTGGTTTGGAGTAATCTTCTACTGAAAAATTATCAAACTGAAGTTAATGATTCCACTCTTATGTTATGAACTTGTAAGTTTCATTTAGATAAGATATTAAGTAGTCCCATTTTGTGGTCAGTTTACAGTTCAGTTGTTAACTCATCATGACATTATTGCACCTTTCAATTTCTTTTTGGAGTGGGTATGCACTTAGTGTTAAACTATCAAAATTTCATAAGAAAAAAACACAATTTACACTACATGTGTTTTTCGGAGGATATGCACGTGCATACACTTACACTCTGCCTTAGGTATGTTCGCCTATGCACGAGACTGTGAATTCTTTAACCATTTCAAGATTTGCTTGGTTTGATTTTTTGTTGTTCGCATTTGGCACTTAAACTACTTTAAGGTGTAACACTGTAACGAGTTCTTTTACATGTGTATGGGCTGATTAAGAGGTGGCACATTGTTATAATGTTGAGGGCCGCATTCAATACCTTGCAATGATCTTGTATGTTAAATGGATTAGGATATAATGGTTTAATTGTTGTAGCTTTTTTTGAAATGACAAACTCACACCGTACATATTTTCCAGGCCCATACTAATAAGACAAGACTTAAGCTTACAAATTAGAATATGTAAACTACTAAACTGTAAAGAGTAAAGACTCAGCTAGTCTAATAGACCAAAATCATATTATCTTGCTTAAGCTCGACTTTATCATTCCATATGTACGGACCTTTGGCCCAGTTTACTATCCGAGCTTTTGCATTGTATTTATATTCGGTTGATTGTTAATAAATATTATGGAAATTAAACTAATCTAATATGGTATTACAACCTCAAAATCCTCTCTCAAGAACCTAACAAAAACACTAACCGTACTAACTACTAACCATACTCGACTGCCATTTTTTCCCCCATTTTTTTGCTTTACTTTTATGCTTGGTTTGCTTTGCATAAAATTTGTCATAGCATCAAGACATGCAATTAGAGGTGCCAAAATGTGCTCAAAATCAAAAAGATTAGCTAAATGGGCAAATTTTTAAAAAATTTGGGCACATTTAGCCATATTCTTTTTTTGAAATGGGCACATATAGCCCATTGAAAACTTAAACGGGCACTAACGAGCACATTTTTTTCTCAATTGTAGAACATTACGGTCGTTTTAAAGAAATATTTTTTTTTATATAATATATTTAAGTTTTTTAATATGAATAAGGTATTATATTTAAGGAATTTATTTCGTCGTTTTAGGTATTTTATTAAGTGATTTGTATAACATGTGCCTGTTTGGCCCGTGCCCGTTTAGCCCGTGCCCGTTTAAACCTGTACCCATTCTAGCCCGTGCCTGTGCCCGCCCGGCCCGCCTGTTTTGCCACCTCTGCATGCACTACACCACCAAATCCCCTAAACAACCAATTGATAAAGCATATTCAAAAAATTATGATCGAGAAATGAGTTTGTGACAATGTTTTACCACAGAAAATTTACAACTACCAAATGTTCGTTCTTTAAGCATGTCACAACTCACACGGGTATAATTTGTACGTTGTATTGACTGTTACCCAAACTTGATTCGAAGCAATCTCATCCATATGGATTTTTGACGCCATCACAATACTTGACGACTTGCATTGTTTTCCTTTCTCACAAATTAGATGAATTGTTTAGTTTGATGAGACACATTTTATATCGATTTATCTGTCTTTATATTAAATTGAGATCTTTGGAACAAAAGGTTTAACGAATTGACTCACTTTGTTAAACAAAAATTTGTATATGATATTTATACAAAAACCTGTCCGTCGATATTACATTTTTGATCAATTTCACTGTTTAAATTTAATCTTATGATCACGAGACTAGTTTGTAATATACGCAATGGATAGGCACATCCACGGCACATCATTAGCACTTTCTCACCACTTTTAACCCGTAATCATTACTATCCATTACCTTTTTTCTATTACTAATATAACTAAAAGGTGGGCAACAGTAACCTCCCAAACACTGTAGCACAATAAATGCCAACTTTCGCAAGTTGGCAAAAATAGCCCCTGAGGTTTAGGTGTCGTTGCAAAGAAAGTCCAAGTTGGCAAAAAATGTCCCTAAGCTTTAAATGTCGCTGCAAAGTAAGTCCTTTATAGCAATTTGGCAAACAAAAGCAATCCCGCTGCATCGCGCGGGTTTCCACACTCGTTATTACTAAAGAACGAAAAATGAAACAAAAAACAATGCCAAACACTCACAACAGCCGGACTCACGAACACTTGAGCACGTCATGCATCGGTCGCCCTGATAGACCTCACCCACAAGCCTATCGACATCGAGCCACTTCACCTCATCACGAGTGCTCTTACCATGATACTACCAAGTTGCTAACTTAGTAGAAAAAAAAAAAAACTAACCTAAGGCTGGTAGCAGTGGGACGGAAAAAGTCGGTCACCCCCATTGTAGGATCTTGGTCAAATATCGGTCGAGGGCTGGAAAAAAAAATAATCGGTCTAAAATTCGACCGATTATTACACACACTTTTTTCTTTCTATTTTTTTTTAAACTTGATCATGTCTGATTATCGGAGAAAAAAAACTAATGTGATAAGAGATGACCCGAGTCACGATTGTGTCTGGCCTAACAAAATCTACTTTTTCTTATTCTTTAGAAGAATCAAGAAACTTCTACATACGTCACAAATAACAAGTCCATCTAGAAAGAGTGAAAGACAGTCAAAAGTAACCACAAGTCTTTAACCAAAACAAACACACTCACTCCAACAAGTTTTAGATAGATTACATTCACCATTGACTTAAGTGTTGACTTTTTTATATCAAAAATCTTTATCCACACTTAAACTTCCCCAAATCACATACTTCAATTTCAAGAATAAAAAAAAACCCTAATCACATAATTGAACCCATTTCATCCTATCCATAAAAAGGTTCGTTCTTTACCCTAATTTCAATTATTTATCTTATTTTCTTGATTTATTAGTTTAATCTGAAACATGGGTTTTGTTTGTTATTTGAATCTTTATTGGTTTAGGATTTCTTTATTATAATTAGTGTTAAAGATATGAACTTTATTAGAATTAGAAATTAGGTCAATTTTAGACATGGGTCTTGCTTTATTTCAAGATATAGTTCAGTTTAGGGTTATTTTTTAAGATTAATTAGTTTAAATTATACATGGGTCTTGCTTTATATCAATATATGGATGAGGTTTTTCCTTTTAGGTTAACCGGGGAGGGCGAGTCTATGACTTATATGTACCCGGCCTAATTAGGGTATCCCCATGACTGTTTCCGATCCTTTTTCTGCCAGCCCTCAAGATGTGTACCTAGTGAGGTTTGAACTTTATCTAGAAATCCTTTCAATTTTAGACATGGGTATTGCTCTATATCGTGATATGGTTTTTGATATTGTATAAAATTTTGCCTTTAGGGTTATTTTTCAAAATTGTTAGTTCAAATGATAAATGGGTCTTTATCAAAAATTTGAACTTTATTAGAAATTAGGGAATTTTAGACATGGGTCTTGTTTTATATCAAGATATGGATGAGGTGTTCCCTGTTTAGGTTAACCGGGGAGGGTGAGTCTATGACTTACATGTACTCGGCCTAATTTGGGTATTCCCATGACCGTTTCCGGCCCTTTTTTTGCAAGCTCCCAAGATGCGTGCCTAGTAAGGTTTGACTTCTATCAGAAGTTCAATTTTATACGTGGGTATTGCTTTATATGGTGATATGGTTTTGGTATTGTATGAATTTTAGCCTTTTAGGGTTATGTTTCAAACCATCTCCTAGGTGGCCTAGTGGTAATATGTTCCCAAAGTACCAAAGTTCAAACCTCGTTAACATCTTGAGATGGCTAGGGAAAAGTCTGGAAACGGCCATGGGAAATACCGGGTAGGCTGCGTACAACAGAGCCAAAAAAGGCTCTACTTCACCGGGTAACCTAAACATGGATACTTCTCCGTTTTAGGGTTATCTTCCAAACCATCTACGAGGCGACCTAGTGGTAATGAGTTCTTAAAGTTTCCAATGAGACCAGGGTTTAAACCTCGTTGGGTGAACATTTTGGGATGGCCAAGAAAAAGTCCAGAAACGGCCACGGAAGGCCGCGTACATTAGAGCAAAAAATAGGCGTAGCCAGACTTCCCTGGGTAATCTGAATAGGGATACTATAACGTTTTAAGATTGTTATTGTGTATTCTTGGTTATATTGGGTATTTATTGCTTTAGTTATTGCTTGTTTCTTGATGTGTATCATCATCTCATGCGTGTTATTTTGGCAATATATTTGATTATGCTTTTATTTAATTTGTTCCACTTTAGGTTTTGTGAGTGCTATTAGTGTGAGAAGTTTGCGGATAATGTTGCTGTCACATATGGACTCAAAGGGTCAAAGATGGCCAGACTCTAATATTAGATTCGGAGAAATAGGAGACGTATCTTCTTCTGCTGCTGGTTTTAGTTATGGGTTTTCTGACATTATGATGAACAATTTATGGGGGTATGATTTTAACATGCTTGACGAGTCACAACATAATCACTTTACCGGCTTCCCTGGGCAAGGACTGTCTGACTTTACGGTTTCTGATGCTGGTTTACCTTCTAGCTTTCCGGTTTATGATATGCAGCATAACTTAGAGAATGATGATCCAAACTCTATTAAAGTTCCGATAAGCAATGTAATGGAAAAGATTGAAACTGAAGTGGCACAGACGTCTATAAAAGGGACACGAAGCAAAAGATCTAAGCGGACTGTTTTTGAAGGTTCATGGAACTTCTCATCAACTCCATCTTTGGATCGTAATGGGTCAGTTGATAATCAAGGGTCTGTCATGAGCAAAAGAACTTCTGTTAAAGATGTGAGTGAACCCATTTTGAAGAAAAGAAAGGGAAAAGGGTCGGCTGATAATCAAGGGTCTGTTATGAGCAAAAGGACGTTTCTTTCAGATGCGAGTGATCCCGTTTCGAAGAAAAGAAAGGGCCAAGGCTCAGCTGATAACCAAGGGTCTGTTATGAGCAAAAGAACTTTTGTTACTGATATGAGTGAACCTGCTTTCAAGAAACAAAAGGGTGCTAATAATGTTGAAAATGATGAGATTATATCGGAATCTGCAAGTGTAAATAGTGTAGGTAGATGGTTAGAGGATGTTGGGTTTGGTAGATATGCAGGTGTGTTTGAAATGCATGAGGTCGATGAAGAAGCATTGCCTTTACTTACCCTTGATGATTTGAAAGAGATGGGTGTTCTTGCTGTTGGGGCTCGAAGAAAACTGTATGCTGCAATATGTGGACTAAAGGGTCAGTGTGAAAACTAACTCACTCTGTCGTAAAGTCCAGACATGTTAATGTAAGTAGTGTGAAATTTCAACATGTTTATGTTTTTTGGACTGCTGATAGTTTTGTTTTAGATGAAAGATAGGATGTATGATATATCTTATGACTGTTTGAGTCAAGTACTTTTGATGGCTCAAGCCTTCATGAGCATATTGCTGTTTGGAAGTGATAATCTGATATGAAATTATCAGAATCTGATAATCAATAATCAATTGTAGTAAAGTAAAAGTTATAAAACCGGGATGTAGGTGCTATCAAGTGCTGGTAGACGATATGCATTGACATGCTTTTGTTTTATGGATAGTGCATTTTATTCTTAGAACATACCAAGCTGATAAGGTTATATGTGGTTTGGATCAAGCTTAGATCCTTAAGAGGCTTAGCCTACGGCAAATCAAAGTTTCAAAATTACCTTTCTGAGGGTAAAACTTGTTTGATATTCTGATATAATTTTAGATTTACAAGCTGAGAATCAAGATCTCACGACTGTGTCTAGACTTGATTTAACCTCTTTTCCGAATCTTATTTGAGGGGGGTGTCTGGACCTGCAATTATAAAACTTATGAACAATTGATTTTTGCAACTTTAAGTCGCAATAGTCACAATAAATGTTAAGATAAGGTAGCTTTGGTTCTGATTTATATAGCTCTATGGCTATACTCATATATACAACGTTTTATCTTAGCGGTTCATATTGCTTGTCGTACATTGCTTGTCGTACAAATTATCGCGCAGGTGACTGACATGGCATATTTGAGAACACAGATTGCTATTTATGATATCAAACGTTATGAAAATTGGGACTTTTGCTAATTTTAATGCCTAAAATGAGACAAAAAGTTGTGTAATAATCATTACAGAATACCACCAAACTTAGAGCACACGGTATGGTTGCAAATAACATGCCATCCGTCTCTTTTTTTCGTGCCAATCGTGAGCCAACCATACCGGCCAACATGCCAAACTTGTGCCAAAGGGTTTTAAGCCACTCCAATGGCTCATGCCAAATGCATCCTTTTGTGTGTTTTCTTTTTGTCTTTTTTTGTATATTGTGAGTGAGTGAATATATTTGGTGGGGTATTTTGTGGGACCTACATGTGATGTTATTGGTGTGTTATGAAGGAGGGTTGTTTTGGTTATTGGTGTGTTATTGGGAGGGGATGATGTGGTGCTGATGTGGCATACGAATAACATGTTATTCATTCCAACCTTACCTTGTGCTCTTATATTGAACTCAGAAATAGAAGTTAACAAGCCAAGTATCCAACAATGGGTTGATTTTCTTTTCTGTTGGGACATGGGCTTGGAATTATATGGCATCAGATTAGGGGTGTTCGTCGGTTCGGGTTGATTTTTTTTTTAAAGAAAAATCGAAAACCGTACTGAATCGAATTGAAAGGGGATCAAGTTAAACACTTAAACTGAATTTGAATTCGGTTCAGTTTTGGGTCGACCAGAATAACCCGAGTTTCATAGTTTTATTAATTTCCATTTAGTTACATGCTTTTTTAGCACCAAACGTATTTAATTATAAAACTTAAACAATGTATACTCAATAATAAAAGAATAAGATTTCCAAATTTAAAAACTGATATATTATTAACAGGAAAAAGTTTTAATAGGTTTTTAATGTATAAAACTATATAAAATATAATATATTTTCGTTGAATTCGGCTTTCGGTTCTCGATTTGGTTTATGCATTACCAAACTCAAATGGAAAATCGAATATTTTAATTCGGTTCGTTTTAAACCTGAAAGCTGTTTCACAAATTCGGTTTAATTTTAAATCTTTTCGGTTTGTTTTTAACCAGATCAAAGATATTACGCGGATTGTGAACGCCCCTAAATCATATTCGTCATGGCAACAAATCTTGATCCCTTTTGTATATTAAGTTAGCCAAACCAAAAGTCAAAGTAAAAACAAAAAATTGCTTCAATTTTCTTGGCCAATTACTACATAAATGTTGGTGCCGACAACAATGTGTTGGATATTTGATGAGGTTGTATAGTTTATTACTTTACAAATAATGCAAGTATGGTGGGGGTATAAATTAGAATTCAATAAGATACAAGGTCAATATGTGAAATCTAAAGAGCAGTTAGTGCATGACAAGAGAATAGGACTTTGTGGAGTCTTGATGACTTGTTCTCCTCCAAATTCTCATGCACGTAGAAAGCTAACTGACTACACGTTTAATATGATGCAACTGGTTGGTTTTTTGAGTCAAATATTTGGTCCTATTTTTCCTCTAACTATCTTTTAGTGGGGGTTTGATTTTTACTATAAATAAAGGCATTCTTCTTTCAAGTGTATTACAAAAAAAAAAAAAACCAGATTAACGAGACCTGTTAGTACTTCCCATCATACTTCATTCATAGAAACATTTTCTACTATCACCGGTGTTTTGTGTTGACTCGGTTGCTGCCGAATAAACATGTGTTGGCTGCATCAAATCCTGGGGCTTGTACGTTTGTAGACTCGCAGCAAATATACGAGTTCGTATAAAGCTTAAAGGACAGGAGTTATTCCGTGCAGTTTGTGTCCTTTTTTGTTAATTTCTTGCAGGTTCATTGTTGCTGTTTGAAGTGGTTTTCGGTTGTCGTTCGGGTTATAGTTAGTGATTCTTTGGGCTGTTAGTTCGCATTTGTTAGGGTACCATTGTTGCTGTTTTATCTTACAAGTTATTCAACAATCTTTAAGCTTTATATCAGCAACAATTAAGGTACTTCGTTTGGTTGTTGTTCGGGCCTATTTTTTGTAGCCGCCGTTCTCAGTGACCTTGCTTCTATATGAGTTTATTCCATGTTTGTTGATGAGGTATCGTTACTACTTGATTATCAATTCTTGTGTTGTTATCTTGTTGTACGAGTCGGTACAACAATATGATACGTTTATATTCAACAATCTTCTTAAAGGTTTTTATATCTGTTATATGTTGGTTATATAGAAATATAAATATGTTGATTTCAAGCGTTAATCAATGCTTCCTGTCTTATCTTACGAGTCTGTTTTATCTTACGAGTTATATTCGAGATATAACATCTCTTGAATTTAAGATATTTTTTAATTAATGTTTCCAAAATATGCATGAAGATGTACTATGCGATCTTAAAAGAAGGCAAAGGTCAAACATTAATTTAAATAAGATATGCATGTGTGATCTGCTGGTGTGTGTGAAAATTATAAGTAGACATGCGAGCATGCAGATCTGATGTTAAACTTAGTTGTTGATTAATACTTTGTTACCTATGTTTTCATTTATTGATTCAAATGACGTGTTCTTGTCCAGTTGCATTGCGAATTTGAATCAAATTAAATGATCCTGAGACTTTTATAGTTGAGACATAAAAGCATTAAATTGAGACAGACGTGTGTTACTCAATTAACTGTGTGGAATCAAAGTTTAAGAAGAAACTTTGTTTGAATCAAGTGGTGTCTAGTAACACTTCTAGCACTAGCATGATGGCTATTGCTCATTTAATTTCTAACGTGTGTTCTAATATATATGTGTTTAACTTCAAATGGTTTAGTTTCTTTCTACACATTTCTTTCGTTTTGTTCAAAATTTTTTTAGCATTGCAAAATGGTGTTGCATAAAGGATTTGATCAAGAAACTGTTTGCCAAACTTATAGTTTTACGATAAAGTGAGATTTTGTAAATAAACGCCGGTGTTTCCAGAATTGCTCATTAAACTGTGAGACACGTACGCATCCTTTCGTGTATGACTGAAGTTTTCAAATATTCCAAGTTGATTCTTGCTATAATTTTGAGAAATTATTGTGATTAGAAAAATGATGTTTTTTGGCTAATGGATCATGAATATAAGAATCAATTTGAGATACTGTATACAAGTTGGTATAAATCAAGTGATAATTTTGATATTCACAAGATGGTGAAATTTACTCACTTAAGCATTGAGTTGTTTTTTGAATGAACAAGAAACATAGTGTGTAGCTCACACTTCAAGAAGGAAAGTGCAATTACCGTCTATTGGGCTAAGAACAAAGAAATCAAGAGAACAGAGATTTAATATCTCAAATTCCTTTGTGAGGGAATGTGATTAACGAATTCAAGTGAACAGAGATTTAATATCTCAAATTCCTTTGTGAGGGAATGTGATTAACGATTTGAGAATGGTACCATTATTGACATGTTTATTAAGTGATCTAGAAACTTAATTTTGCATTTATTAAGCCTCTGACGAGAGACTTATTAAGTGTGTGAGATGTGATTGATGATCTTATTGAGCCTCTGACGAGAGACTTAATGAGAGTAACTAGAGACATGAGTATGAAACCATATGTAAATCGGTTAGTGATGGAAACCCGACTTGGTTGTAGTGTTCCTATTTCACGAGTTTAATGGGTAACAACGAAGTCACTAATTGATAGAAGGTACTATCACATAATTGACTCATGTATAGTATAGATAGTACGACGTTGCCGAGGTAAGGATGAGGTAAATCCTCTTAACAAAGCCTTAGAGGCATCTTAGCAATGAAGATGTTAAAAACTTTGCCTATATGATCTAGAGGTGGTGCCGCCTTGAATGAAGAGTGTTGGTTTCTCTTTTAGAGGGTCATGAAACAGGATTTAAGCGCATGGCCATATTAGCGCTCAGTGAGAAAACAACGGTTACGGTAGGAAATGTGTACAAGTATGCCGGTAAAATCTAAAGATTTTGGTTTAATCTTCGGACACCATTATATCTTGAGGTTCGTGGTTTAATCTTAGGACACCACTGAATCGATTTTACTGTGCCTACTTCTATAATGCAAGGTTTAATCTTTGTGACACCTTTGCGACATGACCTACTAGAATAGTAGAAAACTATCCAACCTGGTGGGGGATTGTTGGATATTTGATGAGGTTGTATAGTTTATTACTTTACAAATAATGCAAGTATGGTGGGGGTATAAATTAGAATTCAATAAGATACAAGGTCAATATGTGAAATCTAAAGAGCAGTTAGTGCATGACAAGAGAATAGGACTTTGTGGAGTCTTGATGACTTGTTCTCCTCCAAATTCTCATGCACGTAGAAAGCTAACTGACTACACGTTTAATATGATGCAACTGGTTGGTTTTTTGAGTCAAATATTTGGTCCTATTTTTCCTCTAACTATCTTTTAGTGGGGGTTTGATTTTTACTATAAATAAAGGCATTCTTCTTTCAAGTGTATTACAAAAAAAAAAAAAAAACCAGATTAACGAGACCTGTTAGTACTTCCCATCATACTTCATTCATAGAAACATTTTCTACTATCACCGGTGTTTTGTGTTGACTCGGTTGCTGCCGAATAAACATGTGTTGGCTGCATCAAATCCTGGGGCTTGTACGTTTGTAGACTCGCAGCAAATATACGAGTTCGTATAAAGCTTAAAGGACAGGAGTTATTCCGTGCAGTTTGTGTCCTTTTTTGTTAATTTCTTGCAGGTTCATTGTTGCTGTTTGAAGTGGTTTTCGGTTGTCGTTCGGGTTATAGTTAGTGATTCTTTGGGCTGTTAGTTCGCATTTGTTAGGGTACCATTGTTGCTGTTTTATCTTACAAGTTATTCAACACAATGCGTTTGACAAAACAAGCTCTACAAGTTAGTTGTAGTGGTAAGTTATGTTTAACAATACCAACAATACTAGCGGTAAGCAGTAAACTGTAAATGTATTTTTGTTATTCTGTAAAAGCGTTTATAAAGAAAATTTTAATCTTAAAAAAAAATCATTAATCTAATTTTATTAAAAGTCTATTTGTAGTAAACTTTACATTTTTTAGAACTACTATTGGTTAAACCATGAAAAGCTTCTAAACTTGTGTGTATGTCATCGCTAAATTTTAATTTTTTTGTTGATTATTCCTCTGGTAATGAAGAACAAATTTGGATTTTGGGCTCAAATGAAAACTAAATCGAATTCGGTTTTGATCATCATACTAAAGTCGTTTCATTCAAATTGTCATTGTAGAAAAGTTCAATCAGATAAGAGCATAAGGTATGGTAAACATATAACATGTCTTTTGTCGATTTTTTGTTGATGATTTTGCATCACCGATATTATGTAAGTGTAATGGATTGACTTAGTTGACCAATGTGTAATTGTGATAAATGTTCAGCAAGTCGGGGTTGTGCGGAGTGCACACTTGTATGATGTTATTATGATTATCATTCGACGGGGGTCGGGGGGCAGCGCCCCTGGTAGCAGGGTCCAAGGGGCGGCAGCCCCTGGCAGGGCTTAGCTTGGAAAATTTTTATTTGGTATGAAGTACTATATTAAAAATGCACTAGAAAATAAAATTTCCGGTATTTTGCCCCTTGAATTTAACTGCTTTGACGGTTATTATAACTGCTTTGGCAGTTACAAACAACCGTTTGTTTATTGGTCATATATGAGTTTTCTGGTTCAGTTTCATAACTAACAAAACATATTCACGTTCTAAATCTGAGTTTTATCCGATTTGAGATTTCGGTAAAACCACAGAAATACTTCAATCTGAAAGTTTTTACACGACTCTCAGATTACTGTGATCCAAATTTTCTAATATTTTTTTCGTGCCATTCGTGAGCCACCATACTGGCCAACATGCCAAAGTTGAGTCAAATTAATTTGAGTTTGTGAAATGGCTCAAGCCAATGCCTTTTTTTTTTTTTTTTTTTTTTTTTTTTTTTTTTTTTTTTTTTTTTTTTTTTTTCAATTTTTAATTTTGTGTATTGTAAGTGAGTGGGTATTTTTAGTGGGACTCAATAACATGTTAGTGGTGTATTATGAGGGAGAGATGTTTTAGTTATTTGTGTGTTATTGGATAAAGATGAGGTGGCGTTAATGTGACATACCAATAACGTGTTATTTGATAACATCATACCTAGTGCTCTAACCCTGATCCAACTTACACCTCTAGTTGCTCCCACATAGATTTTCTTTTGATAATGCCTAGGTGCATTCGATACCCTATAACATGTTATCTACCGCTCAACGCATACCTTATAACAATATAACATAAACACTATCTCCAATAAAATTTCTATAACAAACCACCAAAGATACCCCACCCAGTCACAAAGCAAAACAAAACAAAAAACGAAAAAGAGAAAAAATAGGATAACGAGATGTGAACCGAATAGCGATGGACCTATAACAAGATGGGGGCGGTACGGTTTGGCATGCCATAGCGGCGTCATAGGTGCAAAAGTTCCCCTATAGCATGTCGTGGGTGCACTGCACCAGGCTCTCTAAGGGTGATGGGAAGGTATTTCACGTGTGGTCCTATTTTACGGGTGGTGCTCCTTTAGACACAACCTTGGATCACGTGTGAAGAAGAAGAAGAAATAAGGAGATGTTGGTGCAGACTAATGACGTGATATAAGTGGCGGACCCAAGACCTAAAATTATTAGGTTAATTTTATGAAAAGTATCGAAAATCGTAACTCAAAGATTAAAGACCAGTTTCGTTTTAGAAAAATCGACATATTTAACATAATTTTATAGTATGCAAAAGAAGTTTATGAGGTTCGTGTGCACCTTCGAGAACTCCTGTCGGTCCGTCGCTGCGTGACATTGATACTTCTAGTCTTGTAGTTCCAAGAATAGATATAAAGAATGTTAATGTAGTATATTTTCAGCAAGACAATATTACTAGGTCAAAATTCCTTGGTACTTGCTCGGTTGTTGGTGCTACAGAAATGATAAGATCATGTTTTTTTTTTTTTTTTTTTTTTTTAACAAAGATTACATTTCATTTCACACCTCACAAATGAAGGTAATTTGAACACAACAAGTTACATCGAACATAAAGGGCATAATCGAAGCCGGCTTGCCAAACAAAATACACGAGGCAACAAGTTAAGTCAAAAGAAAGCATACACCCTAATAGTTGTGACAGATCACAACAACACCATACAAAGGTGGGGGGAATCATCAAAGTGAGCTTTAAGGAGACACAACCATACAAAGATGTAGCTTGACAAAAATACACAAAGTACATAAAACAGAAGAATAATATCATGTTTGTTGATTGGGTCGTGTGTTCGGTATTGAACAAATCATCACTACACGTCATCACTACACTGGGATTTGTTTTCCATTTAACCTTTTAACATTAGTTTATTAGTTAAAATTAAAACTGCTGTTCTAAAAAAGTGAGTAGATCTTTTAGATCTTTTTTCTATTATTCGAAAGACTTTACTTCAAATAACAATAAGGTGATTATATAAATAGTGAGGTGATTTGTATAGAATCAACCTTTTATAGCTTATTTATAATTTAATAAAGTTTCAAAACTTATTCTTATAAGTTAGATCATCTCCAATAACAGCTTTTTGTAAAAGCTTATACTATTACTAAAAGTTTTTTAAAAGCTTTTCTGCATTGAAGCAGAGGCGGATATAAATCTAGCTCCACCCCTGCATTGAAGTGAAAAGTATTTTTGCCTATAGATTTTTAAAGCTCAAGATTTAAGTGCAAAATTACAATCTGTTTTCATCTTTATTACAGACCTGTTTAATAGATTTTGTATTTTTTTAAATGCTTTATAAATTGAAGCAAAAACTTTTTAATAGAAAGTCGTTGAGAATTACCCATTATGCATGTCTTAGTTAGTAATGTATCATTTGACTAAAGGTTAAAGTTTTATGTATCATATGGGTCTTTAGGATTTTTCTAAAATGATACGCTGAGTGTGCTCGTAGAAAACAATAATCGTTTCCTAGTATTATTTTATTTATTTATTTTATTATTATTATAAACATCACTTTATTAGAGAATCATAGGATTTACAAAAAATTAGCGAGAAGCCGAGATACTATCTGAGCCCCAAATCATCTTGCTATAGCAAAGCTAATCTTATTATTATTATTATTATTTGAACGGCATTTCCTAGTTGTCTATACGCAAACAAACAAATATCTCTATATCTTGTGTATTGTATCTTTCAAAATATAACAGATCTTTGAATACACAAGGCCACAAGCTATATAGACAACCAAGTTATGAGTAAAGATGGTTTATGTCATCTTCATTGGATTATATATCGTATTTGGTATGCAAGAATTTTTTATATCTAAGAACTTTTTATAAAAAATTGCATTGTTGATGTAGGGTATAGCTAATTCGAGTAAAAAAACTTGATATAGAATCAAAGTCAAAACTCAAAGGATGGTAAAAAAATAAGTCAAGTTGTCATTAAACACTTACTTTATAGTAATACGTTTTGTAAATATGTACTAAGATATATGGCCAAACATATCTTCATTATATTGCAATGTAAACCTAACTTCAATGCGTATAGTTTTGAGCAAAACTCATAAATGGAATAGAAACACACTTGTTAATAGAGATGGCAAAAAAAACTCGTATCCGATAGGGACTCGATCTTCAAACTCGATTTGACTAGGGAATCTCTGATTTGACCGGGGACGGGGACAAAGACGGGGACAGGGAATCCTCGAATTACGTAATAGGGTATGGGGCAGGGATGGGGATAACATTAATCCTCGAATCCGAACCCGGCCCGATCTTTTTAATGAATAAATAATTGAAAATTATATGTATTGCCATACAACATTTACTTTTGTATGTACATTTTTATGAGCATTTACATGTGGTTATGTATGATATATAAAACGAGATTAAGGATGATTTGGAAGGTTGTGTTGCTCGGTTTCTCGTATTGAATGATAAGGACCCAAAGATGTAATTAAAAATCACGAGCTTGGGTAACGCTCACAACAAGCCGTATGGTGTGTGTTTTACTATGTGAAATAGTATGAGAAGTTAGAGAGAATTCTAGAACCGTTTGATGGTGTGAGATGTCTTCTATTTATAGAAAGACATTTAGGGTTTAAGGATAAACTTGTGGGGATGAACATACGGCTGTAAGACAAGCCACGTGTTGATCATCCAACATGTAGACAAGAATGACAAGTGGCAGTTCTTGTCTCGTACCATGTTGTGCCCTTCTCAGATATTCTCGTTTGTGTGTCTCCCATTGTCATATTTCAGATGGTACATATTATTGTTAGTGACAGTAGACAATTGTCTCGCGCGTGTAATCAACATGGCATGAGAGGCCTTCTCAGGGCAGGTGTGACATGAGAATGTGGCTGGTCCTATCAAGCTTTGATAATGGACATTGTTTAAGTGTTTATGATGGGCTTGAATTAGGCATGTGATTAATGGGCTTGGCCATTAATGTTAATACACTATCAACATGTAATGTATATGCATTTATGATCAGATAGCTTAAAAAATATAAAGAATTAAACACTGATTATTATATATTACTTAACCAATGTTTTGTACGAATATTCACATACAATGCACGTTAATATTATATGTGTTGCCTCAATATCTATAATGCTTTAAAGTAGGATTAACATTGTAACTAATTAAGTATGAGTGATGTACGTTTCTTGAGACATTTTATAGGTCAAATTCTTTATGCTTTCGATGAGTTATTGTATTATTTATGTTTTTTTGATAAGGATGGAAAAATCCACGAATTCTGGCGGAGATCCCCGATCCTGTTGAAGATGGGAACGAGGATGTAAAACTATTCCCAAATGGGGATTGGGGCAAGGATGAGATGGAGAGTGGGAAACGGGCATGAAAATGAGAAATATGATCCCTTACATTTCTCACCCCGTTGCCATCCCTACTTCATAATGATGTTATTGTTCAATCTAATTGGCCTTGTCAATGTTTAAAATCGTAACTTTTTGTACTTTTCTAATATATGAAATACTTTATACATATACAATCTCATTTTCATTGCAACACAACAATTAAAATTAATAAGATAAAAGTAGCTACACTAAAGTAGAATGTTTGCTACTAAGAAAATTTGGCGTCGACACTACATTTGGACGCTTCTAAAATATAAGATCGTGAATAAAGAGGGACCCTTGTTCAAAAATAATAAAAATAACGAAAATAAAGAGGGCCCTTGTCGATATGTACAACAATTTTTCATACATGAAAAACACGTATCAACGACTAGTTACTTAACGAAGGCATTAAAAAGGTTAATTGCCATTTCAAAGCGCAAATACGTCATTAGATATGTTTCAACTATTACCAATTGAGCTACGCGTCATTGGTTTTTTTATCATTAATTGTGCCTTTCTCCATATGAGACGTCAAGCTCAAAAAACATGATAAAACAAAACTTAAGATAAAATTCTATTGTTACTCTTTTTCAATTTGCTCATGGTTATTAAAGTTTACGGCTTTCAACATTCAATGCTAAATCAATGATCAATTATCACAAAACCTAAAGGCAGCATTCTCATTCATTAATCTAATTATGAATAACTTAACTTATCAAGGCACATGGATTAGACTCGTCCCCTACCAAATATTTGTCATTCTTAAATTGAACCAAAATTTAGTGCTTTGTTAAGTCTAACCAGGAATCAAATGCCCATTCATCGGAAGTAAAGTACTCTCTCGTTGCTTCGAACACGATCACTATTCACTTTTCGGTTGAGATTAGAACACACCACCACCAAGAAGCAAATGCACATGTATTACTGTTTGGAACCATAGGGAACGTATGTTTGCTTAGTTTGTGAAACACTTGTCCACAAATGTTAGTATGCTTTTCATTATACTCGTATAATACAAATATCATGTAAAACAAGATGAACTTATGAAACAACATGACCAAAAGATAATATATGGACCTAATAAAGACTACACTCTCATAGTTATGTTCAAAAACAATAATGTGAGTTGTTAGTGATCAAAAAGTTAGTTAAGAAAAGTTAAATGTGTTCTAGTTTAGTGTGATTAGATTAAAAATAAATAAAACACATATTATTTACTAACTTTTGTCAATTAATTAAATAAACAAATTGACGTGTTTTTTATCTTGATTTTTGAAACCATTAGTGGTTAAATTACCACCTCTATAGGAAACATACACTACACGTCAAATGAAGCACGTTAGGATGCTAGTGCTTATTCCATGTGTATCAACTAACAATTTGTGTTCTTGATACTTAAACCACACGATTGAAACCCTAGTGGGTTACGTTCAATCGTGCCTTGAAAGATAAGTAAAATTGAATCCACACACCCTAGTTAGGGTTTATACGAGCCACCAAAATTGAAACCGAGACTAGTGATTCTCGGCTAGGGTTGGTGTGAAGTCGGTTCAAGCTAGGGAATGAGAACTGAAAACCGCAAGGGGTTCGGTTAGGGTTTGGAGTGGGGTGAGCCGAAAACTACAAGACTTTGGTTTGGGGTTTGCTTTGTGTCTCGTGTAAGAGAGCAAGAATGAGACCAAGGGGTGTTTAAATACCCACTAATCTTGTTCTCCAAGTCTTGTCTTCCACCTCCTCTAGTTACCAAAACTCGAAACATAGCCCCCCCTAGAACCTTCATGTGACCAGCCATAACAAAGGGAGGACGAAGGTTTTGGTTTTCCGACACTTAAGTCCTTCTCTTGTATTTAACATGCATTAGTTAGTTAGAAAACGTCTAACGAAAACTAACGGCCGTTAAATACATTTCGTGAAACATATTATACATTTAATATATATATATATATATATATATATATATATATATACTAGCAGGGTACCCGCGCGATGCGGCGGCGGGTACCCTGTGACTATATTTTCTTGCAGTATGATGTTATGCGGACATATCTTTTTAACTATTAATTTACAAATAACAATAAAATTATATAAGACAATAGTATAATTGCAAGTAGTTAAAAGGTTATGTGATTGTCAACGTGTTGTTGCGGTGAAAAGGAGGCGGAGTTGCGTCTCGACCCTCAACGACCGAAACCACTGCAACGAAGCAAACTTTTTCAGCTCAAGTAGTAAAAATACGGATAGCATTTAACCCAACAACCGGAAACAAACTTAAACTATTATAACAATAGCTCAATAACAACCATTTTCGGATATTTAATGAAAGCCCAGTCCAGTCTCTTTTAATGTAGATGTTGAGCCCGTCATATGAATTGAAAGACCCGGGCCCAAAATAATACCTACACATTTGTATCAATCCCAAACCCAATATTAGATAAAACCTAAACATTTTTACTCTTTAACCCTACACACACTTCTGGATATCATTGCCCCCACCTCCTCTCTTTCACCTAAACTTTTCACAACCCCCATCAAAAACTCATCTCATCTCACGATTTCATCCTCTTCAAATCATCTTCACCATCATGAATTATAACCAAATCACAAATCCAACAATTTTAACGACACAAACATAAGCACAACCGATCCATGAACTTTTCTTCATTTGAGTTCAATTCGAATCAAGAAAGCATATTAATGGCTTCAAGATCCTTTAGAGGGTCTTGGGTAGGTTCATCTTGTGTTGTTTTCATTTTTGTTGTTATTTTTGAACGAACCAAAGAGAGATTATAACATAATTGTTATGAATATTTTCTTTCTTTTTCAAATATAAAGGAAGCTTTAGCTTCGAAAATGACATGTGAAGATATTCTTTCGTGTAGATGAAATAAAGTTTTTTGTCAGCCCGTTGAAATCTTGGCGTGGGTTTGTATTTTTGCACCAAGTAAAGGTAGTGAAAAATATTTCAAGTCAATAGCTAATGATGTTCCAAGTTAATGTGTATTTATATATTTAAATATAGCATTTGGTAACTTGATTTGAGTAGCTAATAAAAGTTATGCTTGCGGCAAAATGACGGTATTATATTTTTTATTGGGTCTTATACGAACGAAAGATAGAATGAAATTTATTTAGTTTTGCTCTTTTTTTAAAGGTTCGGATATTTCACCATGCTTTATAAGTAGGATGTAGTATATAGGTTTGTACATTGTGCTTTACATTTTGTATTAATTGGTGATGAGGTGTATTAATTGTATGTATTAATGTGGTTTCTATATTTAATATGTGTATCAATGTGTTGTATATTATGCATATGTGGTTGTAAGTCTGAAATTTTGTGCTTTAATGTGTTGTACATTATGCTTTATTACCTTCAAGTCTGAAAAGTTTGAAAATTAAATAGGAGAGAGAGTCGTTTGTGCATTATAAGTAGTAGTGATAATATGTTCTCATCACGTGCTAATCTTTGCAATTTTGTGTTATAAGCTCATAAGGACAATTATGTCATTTTACACTTAGTTTTTACTTTGCACTGTTAGTCCTCGTCGTTAATTTCATTACACAGAAGGTCCTTTTCCAGTTAACTATGTGCATTAAAGGTCCTTGTTTCGTCAACTACTAACCTCGGATTTTGAAGTGTTACAAAACCACATTATAACTCATTAAGTTTGTTGACTTTGTATTAATCTCTCATCAAATCCAACACCAACTTACTCGTATATATAAATGTTCCTAGCCGGGTACCCGCGCGTTGCGGCGGCGGGTACCCGTGTAACCAAATCTCAAAATAACATACATTGAAGTATCACTCATATCTAAATATCCTAAAACAACAAAGTAATCGTAAGTGGATTACCCAATTTTTAAAGAACATGGAGCGCAAAAATAAACATAAGGAACAAATAAACTATCTATGTGTAAGTCGTAAATATTGTTAATTGGGCCTTCATGAGGGGATATGGGTAAGTCTCAAAATATTACAACACAAACTGGGCCAGTGAAAGAACATAACCGTTTGACACTTTGACCTACATTTTAGTGCCCCTTTTGCTTCCTCCTCCTTCAAGAATGTTGTTGCCCTAAACCAGGAGCAGCTCTTCTTCTTTTTTCTTTTTACTTCAACAATGGTAAGTTAGATTAAGGTATACACTAAAGGTTTTTCTTTTTAGTGTATTTTGTACTAATTACTTATGAAAAGAATCAGATTTTTTTACACTATCAAGAATTTACACGCATACCCTATGTTCAAGCTAGATCCGCCCCTGAACCCACACCCACCATGATATCGTATGATATTTGTATCATTGCATGTCATCGGAAACCACCTATCTAAATATATGAAAAAGCCGCCTAATCCCATCTCCCTTCGATAAATGCTTTCACCTGCTTTGGTGGAAGTTGCCGCTCGTTATGCCGTCGAATACCACACCTCCCCCATTGTGCCATCACCACAACGTCTATTCCCAACCACGGCACCCACCGGGTGGCGCCGCCGTAGCAGGTCAAACGACCACGACCTTTTTTGTCATCTTTGTTTTGTCAACATGATGTTTTTGGTACTTAATTAGGAAGTGTGAAGCAAAACGAATGAAGTATGTGGAACACTAAGGTGGGATTTTTGAAAATAATATGTTTTGGTAATTGGTGGAAAAATATATTTTAGGTATGATGGAAGTGTGGTGGTAGCCTGGTAGGCAGCTTGGAATGTGTGTGAATATGGAAGAAAGCTAGCACGTGGGAGTATATATATAGATGGCTGGAGGGAGAGTAGATGGGCGGTTACAAGAGTAAATGGGCTGTTAAACGCATGAGTAAATGGGCTATTAAACGTATGGACTGTTAGAAGTCAATTGATTTGTATTAAATTTCTAGAACTAAAAACGTCTGCTGCGGATGTAATAGCTTAATTTATAAGCATGTATTGATTTAATAGACTTTGTAAAACACTTATTTCCATTTTAAGTAAATTGTTGAATCTGAATTTTTAAGCCTTGCCATTTAGGGAAGGCCTAAATGCATTATAAGGTATTAAGATATATATATATATATATATATATATATATATATATATATATATATATATATATATATATATATACATATATATATATATATATATATATATATATATATATATATATATATATATATATATATACTAGTTTTCGAAGCCCGCCCAATGGGCGGGCATGACTTATAATTATTTGTTTTTTGTTTTTTGTTAACTTAAATACATTTTTTAGAATTGTCAATCAATATTATAAAACAATTGTTTTTTTTTTTTTTTGTTGTTGGTTTTATTTTTTTTTTTTTTGTTAAGAGTTATAAATAATTGTATGTTTTATAATTATCCTCGACAAATTTTTCTATAACGAAGAACAAAACATGAAAGTCAAGTCATAAGTATATTTAATATTAACTGCACTTTAGGTTTAGACCTTTTTAACCAAGCAAAAATCTAACCAACTACAAAATAATCGAATCAAATGTATTAAAATGAACTTACATTGTCTAGATAAGCTTACCGAATTAACTCCCCCCCCCCTCAACAACAATGAATGGGGAAAAAATTGTAACATATAAACAAATGCAATTAGCTCTTTAACCTACACCATAGGCAAGTCATTATACAACATAATCAATGGAATTAGCATTAATGTTCATATGAAAACTTAAATGTTTCAGTATGGCACTGTGTCATTGTCTTCAAGTACCTCTAATTATTTCCTTTTTTACATTAACTCTTTTGATTGAGCTTCTACATGTTTCGTATGTAACCTTGTGTTTACCTTTCTATACAAATTAGTGTAAAAATTTCTTGGAAGTTGTGAGGATACTGCTTTATTGACTTCCTTGAATTGTTGGTCAAAAAGACCAACTTCTTCCCCTGTATTAGAATCTCATAAGGAAATGCATGGATCAAAAATTTAAAGGGTGTTTGGGATTGCATTGACAAAATGTTATCGCGTTGTTTCAAAAAAAACTTATCGATGATCAGAGTGCGTCCACGTTGGTCCTGAGTAACCCGTCCTTTGTAAAATCCCATTTTGACCCATACTAAACTGTAACCATATATCTAAAATAAAAAGAGGAACACGTGACCTTTTGGCGCATTGCTATACAGGAACATCGTTGTAGATACCGTTTTGAACAGTTTTGTTAATTATGTCTCGAAGACCATTTAATGATTGTATGGTATTGACGAATATATATATCCTGTTGATTCTGACATCAGGTGTAACTTGAAAATTATCCAAACCCAACAAATCAAATAACAGCAACTGTCAGCAATTTGGCATGCTCAGAAACACTTTAAACCCCTTTTCAGAGCATTTTAATCATAGTATCTGATGGCTACCATCAAAGATTGCAGGCACATACCCCATAGGATTGATCTTTAAAAAATTCTAGATTTTACAAGAAAAGGAGAGTAAACTATAGGATCATTGATGTAGTTAATTTATTCTAATAAAAAAGCATGAAGTTTGTTACTCAGCTGGGCTGAAAGAAACCTTTTAATGTTAGAGCAATACGAATGGTAAAGGAGGGAGTGCTTAGATATGAATGGTCAATCGTATCTATCTTTTACTTACCCAAAAAAAAAAGGTTTTGAAGTTATACTAAACGGGCTAAGTAGAAAATGAAGACGGGTTGCGTAGGTTTGGAAAACATAAT
Source organism: Chrysanthemum seticuspe (assembly GCA_019973895.1). Classification (NCBI taxonomy): domain Eukaryota; kingdom Viridiplantae; phylum Streptophyta; class Magnoliopsida; order Asterales; family Asteraceae; genus Chrysanthemum; species Chrysanthemum seticuspe. The sequence goes on from BPTQ01000005.1 coordinate 290,151,707, forward strand.
TAAATAAATAAATACATGATGTGTGCTTATGTTTATTCTCCAGATATACATCATTGGGACCCATTGTGCTTCTAAGGATTACTCTAACTCCTTTGCGGATAGTCAACAGCCTGAAATACCATACTTATCAAAACATGGAGGGATTGAATTTCCTTGATCAACTACCAAGACATTCGTGATTTGATAACTCAATAATAGGTTAATTTATTCTGTAAGTAATTTAGTTTAAAATTTGCTCTGCTGAAGGAGACAAGCGACCTCTCAAATGGAGACCAAATTTTTTATTTAACATTTGTTTCGTTTATTTCCAATGGAGTTTCGGTACTATACATATAATGCATATTGAAAGCATGAAACTCACCTCATCTTTAGGTAACCAGTTGGAGATATAATGAAACCTAAAGCAACGCATCAGTAACCAAATTCGTTTTTTTTCATATTCGCTGCACAATCATCATTTATATATGATCCTGAGTATCAAACTCAAAAACGATCTTCACTAATACATGTTCCTCAGTATCACCACTGCTGCCACTTTCTCAACGCTAACAAAAGGTAGATCCAGAATATTAGACTAAAAAAACACACTTTCATAATTATATATCGATACCAAAAAGCCCTGATATGTATCTAAAAACTGTATTAATAAACATTGCAATACAATAGCTGCATATATGTTATACTTTAATTGATTGATTGACATTTAGAATGAATTATTAAAATTTCAGAGTAGTATTCCAAAGTTCATGCTCATGTTATCATGATACATTAATATAACACCATGTACAACTGTTGAGAATCAAAATGTTGGGTGCATTACCTTATAGACTTATTTTTTAACTAAGATGCAACAGGAACTGTAGATTACCTGCATCAATAATCTAAGAACAGTTCAAACCAATATAAGACACCCATCGTATTTAGAGTAAACTTCGTTTATTTCTTCTAAGCTCTTGCCCAAACCTTAATAAAAATAAAGACAACCTACTGATCATAAGTGCGGGTAAAACATCAAAACTAAAACATTTATTTTTCATCACCATCAAGAACCTCTTTATTGAAAAATTTGCTTCTTCTTCCAGCTAAAAATATATAAAGGGTTTATCGCTTCCCATATCGATCTACAAAATAAACAATGTCTCAGTTTAACTCCTCTTAAGATAACAACAGAAAATGGTAATAATATATATATAAACTTAACGCAATGACCTCACCTTTTTCTTTGGTTTACTTGCTCAAGTTTGAATTCTCAAGGTGTGGACTCGAGCATGAAATCACATTAACCAAATCATGTGCTCCTGTAAAACCACATAATAGCATCAGTTAAGTGTATCACGGACCTTATTATTTTTTCTTTAATTCATATGCAGGGAAAAGAGAGTAAGGTTTCCGAAGATGAAGTCAAAGCCTGGAGATGAAGTGCCGACGACTTCAGCTAATGTACCTCAAGTCGCTGAAGATGAATCGGAAGAGGCTAAGGTCGTAGCTAAGGAAAAGCATGCACGACGGAATCATAATAAATCTGGACTTACTATTGATGAAAATGGAGATCTTCTTGATGTTGTGGCGCATTCTGAAACGCATTATAAGGTATTTTTAATCTCTCTTTTTTGGTCCCATAGGCCAAGCTTTCCAGAGGGTGTCTTCTTGAGCCGTCCGGGATGCTGCTGCTCAGAGTTAAAGTAATTGAACATCATCAACTACTGTGAAATCTGATGCCTGTGTGCTGTTTCTGATTAATGGTGGGTTTGTGCTATGAGTACTGCCAGAGATTGTTTGTTTTAGTTGCAGAATAATGCCTTGGGTATGAGGTTCCCCTACTCAAAATCGACCCGTTTGATCAACCATTATGACTGAACTGCATATGTATCCTATCAATGACCGCTACGAATAAAGTGACTCAAACTGCAAAACAGATTTTCGTGATACAACCCTCCTTTGCATTTGCATGTGCTACATGTCCAGTTAAATAGCTATCATGGGTTTTAGATAAAACAAATATTAGGCGTCTGTATTGTTATATTGACCCAAGAATCATCATGTGAAACATATATATGACCCTACACCTATCATTTTCTCCCAATCTATCAACAATTATATGCAATGAATTCAAGATCAACAATTTCAAATTCCTTTCATAAGTAAATACTCCCAAATTGTCACCTTTCGATTTCAATAAAGATATTTAAATAAAGGATTTAAGTACCTTGTCGTTCAAATAGACGGCTATTTCTACAGCTTCTTGCATGCTACTCGTCCTTTCAAGGATGTTTTTTGCTCAACACATTCTGTTACCATGTTACACCAATTAGACAAAACTTAGTTGAATTTTAGAAAAGATCAATAGAACCTACTCATGTTTGTCCCAAATCATTCGCGTAACCATCACCTGAATCATACCCGTAACAAAACACAGGAGTCCATAGTTCTTTTAGTTCAACCCTGCTGCCATAACCATCATCGGACGAATTGTTAAACATCATCAAATGTAAATTGTGCAAACACATAAACACCATAGCTCATTCGATTGTCTTAAAGCTTGAGGTGAGAAAGCAAAGCATATGTGGGCTGATATGATCCAGTGGAGAAAGGAATTCGGCACCGACACAATCATTGAGGTTATTAAAATCTGGAACATCAATTCTTTTGTTGGTTCAGAACCATGGTATCATTGTCATTGATGCATAGCATATTGTTGGAAGCCAAAGTAGTGGGGAAATTGAGTGTTTTAGAAGCTTTAGCTGTTTGTGATTTATTGCGTAATGGTTTGGATATTTGTACTACACGTACACTTTTATTGCAGTTACTTAAGATGGATGACGAATGCTGAATACGGGGAGTTTTTAAGTGCACAAGCTGGGATGTCCACATTTTAAGCCATCAGAGGATGTGCAGGTAAAAAGAAGTTTTATGGAAAGTGTTGTCCAACTGAGTTCCAATTTCCATGGGACGATCACCTTTAGATGGATGTCAGTTTTCACAAGCATAGAATATTAACAGCACAAGAAAAAAACCAAACACTCACTTCTTCACGAACAGGGGTCAATCTAAGATGAGAATAATTCAATATTGCTTTCGGGGATGCAATATATTCAGCTTCTGATCCTGACTCAGCAGTGGATGTATCACTGCTTCTTAGCTGCTCAAAAGAATAACAAAATAAAATGTTAACAGTTGATGGGAAAATAAAGTAACCACAAGAAAATAGCAACAGTTCAAAGCATCTAACCAACTGACTTCATGGATGCTACTCATGTTTCTGTTTGTTGGTATATGGTTGCTACGGGTCTAGATTCTCGTCTTTGAAGAGACCCTTGCGCATAAAAACTTTCACTTGTTCAGGTTTTACATCCACTTTTTCTGGGGTATTAGCCTCATCCCGTTGCATATTTTAAAACCATTACGGTTGCCTGAACAATAAAAGGTACCTTTTGTCAAAACAAACAATATAATTTACAAAAAAATAAAAATAAAAAAATAAATAATACAAACCTGAAACGGACTCTTTTACGATCTTTGTTGCCGCCTCGCATACTGATATTAGGAATCAGGTTAAGAGGAATTGTAGCTCGGAATATTACAATCAACATCACCAAAGCCTCAAACACATGATCAAGAGTATAGTATACTATGATTGATTAAGAGAAAAAAGATCTTATAACTATCGAAGTATGCTTACTGGCCAGTCACCATCCTCAATTGGTCTTTCGTTCGTACTGACAAGCCAGGTATAATTACATTGCGAAATCCACCACCCACCACTTTTAAGCATTCTCGTAATTACAAACAAAAACAAAAAAAATAATAAAACAAAATAACAAAAAAATCATTGTAACACACTTATTTCAACACGTTTTTAGAAAGTGTGTAAAGTTTTCTAAGTTTGCGCACTTATATATGTGCATGAGTTGGTTACATTATTAATCTGCGCGAAACAATTCATAAGAAACATAAGATTTTTCTTACTTTTGTCAGGGAGGATGGGTCGTGAAAGAAAAAAAGGATTTTGATACAAAAATAGTAGTACCTTTTGTCAGATGAACCACCCTTTTGGCTCAGGAGTGATCAGAACATGTTGTAATCACCTCGTAAGAGGGGCATTTTCCTGAAGGTACTGACATGCTGTAATCACGTGACACTTGCTCTGGGTCTTTACGCACCCACTCCCCAAATCCTTTGATTTAGTTTCAAACCTTGGATTAGGAACTTAGTCGTACCTTGGAACTAAATAAGACCATCGATCAAACGCAGGAAAAGTAAACAAACCTATATCAAAATCAAACCATTAAACGATGACGGAAGTAATGAAGATAATACTCACTGAAGCAAGATCCAAAAATCCATCTATTCCAGCCTTGACAGCAAAACACTACTGTGTCCGAGCAACAAAAGGAACTTGTGCATGAAGTACATCCTCATCTATCACCTCTCCAATTCTGAGATCATATTATATTTATAAAAACAAAGTGAACTTAAAGGCTACATTCCTTTATTCAACATGGACTCTGAAGGACTTTACCTTTTCCTTATAGAAGCATATTTTTCATTCTCGCATACAGATTTGTATAAATTTTCAAGAAGAATTAAGGCATAGAGATGAGAATACAATCGTTAAAACATGTGGTCATGTGAAAGCTTACCTCGTTAAAACATCTTCATAACCCACCACAACAGATATAAGATTGGATACATAAAACATGAAACCTGCAAAAAACAATAATTGTATTATGATCAGGATTGTATTATACAGGAATGAAGATGAATAAATATCACATTAGGGTTTAGCATGTGAAGTAGAATAAAGATCGCATTAGGGAAATAGACATAAATATATTTTTGTATCTAATAATTGTATTTACTATATGATTCCAATAAAATTATAGCCATTTATATATTATAATATGCAACATAATTATCAAAATAACTTGTTGCCTAAGTGGTAAACACACAAGTTATTTATCCAAATGACCAAGGTTCAATCCTTGCAAGGCTCCTTTTTTATAAACAATTTTCAAAAATAATTATTAAAAAATTCGAAATTTACAAAAAAAATTATTAAAAATCCGAAATTTATATAAAATCTAATTAAATTAAAAAATTAGTGCTTAGGTGGACATAAATATTGCTTAGTTGGACAACAAATGCTTATGTGGCATGAAATTGATTAGGTGGCATTGAGATGGCATTGAGGTGGCATTGAGGTGGCATTGAGGTGTCATTGAGGTGGCATTGAGGTCGCATTAATGTCAAATGCCTCCTGTTATATATAATATAGAGATATATATTTTAAGATGATTTGTACAGAGATATGTAAGAGCGAGTCCTGATTCAAGATGAATAGGAGTCAAAGCACAAGGTATGTCAGGTCTGGCAAGCAACCATTCCGTAGTAAGCACCATTCATTTCAGATGGAAACCAAGTCATGAAGTTCCTGAATGAGTTGAGCATTGTACCTGAAAAAGACTGAGAACACATTGCACTAGAAGCACATGTAGTATTACACATAGATGAGTGAGTGACTTGAGTAGTCTCACTATTGGATGTTGTACTGTTTGATCTAGGCATATCAATGGTGGAGATCCCTTTAGGTTTACTATACTTGAAGAGTTTTCCTGTGGGCATCCACTTAAGGCAATATCTAGGTATAATAGTTAGTTTGGATTCTGTAAATTTGAATAACCTGCCAGTGGGAATCCATTTGAAACAGCTGCTAGTAGATTTGGGTGTAGGCACATTCCTCTTATGAATATTGGTCCTTTTGAAATCATTGGGTTTCTTAGGGGATTGATCTGCCATTTGATGCTTCTTATGAGAAGTAGATGACCTCCTAGTATTCCTGATCTTAGAACTATGAACATTATCCTGAGGTTTGTTATTCATCATATTAGAACACGGTAGTGAAGTGACTGGTTTTGACAAAACAGTATTCGCATCAACTTGGGAGGCAAGCCTAGATTTTGATGGTTTAGATCTTTCAGTTCTAAAAGCATTCGGCTGCCTAACTATGGTATGTTTTGAGTTGTTTTGAACAGTTAACTTTCCCAAGGTTGATGGTTTTGCAAACTTAGTGTTCACCCTATTTCCAATAGATTTTCTAAGCTCATTTTTTAAGGCAACAATATTGAAGCTCTTATCCTGAATTTGGGCTTTGAGGGCATCAATGTCAGCCAAAAAGGAATTTGTATGAACTATCAACTTGGAATCGTTTTCTAATAAGTTCTTTCTTAAGGACTCATTTTCTCTTAATAAGTTGGATACACATAAAGCTAATTCATCATTCCTAGATTTAAGCTCACTACTCATCTCATGGTTAGGATTGTTCATCCTAAGATTGCATTTCTTATGCAGATCTGAGAGTTGACATTTCAGATTGCATATGGTTGAATCTTTGTCCTGAATCTGGGTTTTTAAGTGATCAATTTCAAAGAATTCTCGAAATTTTGGAAATTCCGGATTAGTGCACGATTTTGTAGCACGAAAACTTTCTTCATTTTGTTGTATTGCAATTTCCAGGGAAATACAATGTTTTTCAAGAATTGAATATTTGTTTGAAAGTTCATCATAAACCCCTTTTGTTACCATGTCATTTGTTTCAAAGATTTTAGATTCAGGATCAACCAAGACACACTGTTCGATATCATTATCAAAGATAGGGTCAGTTAATGGTACCTCAATGCATGACACATGTTCATTTGTTGGTATGACATCTGTGTAAACCTTATGCACAACAGGATTTACTGACATGAAAGCAGTTTCAAGTTTTTCGGACTCTGAGCCTCTGTGTTCAGTACAGCCAATTACATCATTCATTTTATTTTCTGAAATTCTGCAATCAGCATCACCATCATCCGTTCTTTCAACTGCACCATTACCCAAAATATCACACCTTTCCTTTAATTTTCCATGACTCTCATTCAACTTATTAAGACAATCATTCCTTTGAGCAGCATCCTTAATGTAGACTTCCACATTATTCATGAGAAGGAAATATGTGGTGATGTACTCATGAATTTCCATTCCAGTGTGTTTCTTGAATGAAATTCCAGTTATGTATTGATCAAAGTCAGCAGAATATTCCCCTTTGATAAATGGCTGAAATTGTTTGTACATAACTTGAAGTGTGATAAGGTTTTAAAAGGTACCATTTTGAGGGGTCGTTTAAGTCCTTATTTGATCACTTTTGTATCCGTTATTGCTTAATATCGTTTCTTTTCACTTTTTAGGTCTCTTGAAGGCAAAATGCTGGAATGGCACTTATTTGGACGAAAAGGCGCGAGTATACGAAGAAAATGGCCAAAGTCAGAATCGAGACACTCAAAGCTGCTGAAAACAGAAGGCGACGGCGTCAGGTGTTAATTGCGACGCCGTCGGAGGATTTTTGTGACGATACAGAAGCCAAAAACCCTATTTTCAAGTGACGACATCGGGCTTTAAAAGAGTAGGCCGTTGCTACTCAGACGGCCTAGATGCGACCCAGAAGACGTCAGAAGCTGAAGAGGACGGCGTCACAGACATAAGGTGACGTCGTCGCAAGGTGACGTCGTCATGGTGAGTGATGGTTTTTACGAACGGCCAAGACGAAACCCTAATGACGGCGACACGACGGCGTCACAAAACATAAGGTGACGCCGTTGCATATGTAATATTATATATAGAATCCGAATTTTTCAGTTTTAAGAGAGTCTTTTTGGAGTAAAAACCTAAAACCGAACCAATGGTGTCTTGTACAGTATTTTTGGGTTCCAAACCCTATCTTACATCAAGATAACTATTTACTTCATCAATTCAATTATGTCTTTGATTATTTGTGTGTATGCTTGCATGTTCTCCATGTCCGGCTAATTTATTTGTGTGTTTGCTTAGGGAATATGAAACTTAATTATTAAATATTGATTGGTTGTTTCTTATCTTAGTTGATTAATGATCTAGTAATGCGATAGGCCATTCGTTGTGTACTTAATGCTTGATTCATCTTTGTGAACCTTAGAATATAATTACCTGAGTAGTTGTAAGCTAAACCATCCAAAGAGTGCCTTAGAGTAAGAATTTATTATCCCTAGTGGGTTTTGTAGACGAGACCCTTTGGTAAGTTCAAAGAGTTAGGGAGAAACGCATACCCTACAACTTTAGACACACAACGCAACTAAGAATAAGGACGTGACAACTCAACCATCAATAGGAGATAATTAAGGAGTAGTAAAACCTAAGTAAACACATCTTTAAACTATCATACGAGCACACATTAATTGGACATAGACTACCACCACCTTAGTTTAGATAATTAGATAATAGTAGAGTAATCGGTAGAAATACCAAACCCCCCAAATCCAATACCCGAAATTCGTACTTTTCAATTTCCTAAAAAACAAAAAAAAGATAAAAAATAATCTTCCTCAACCTTAACCTTAGCGTAGTAACTTCTCACTAGCATTCCTATTCCCCTAGAGAACGATATCAATACCCGTGGCTTACCCTAATACTACACTACAACGATTAGGTTCACTGCCTAGGGTGTTGAAAAACTTGCTCGACGAAAAGGAAGTTCCTTTGACCCTGAACGCGCTGCGTAAGCGTATCAAGTTTTTGGCACCGCTGCCGGGGAATAGAATAGCTAGTTAGTAGTCCACCTCGTTTAGGTTCTTTGCTTGATTCCTATCAAGTAAATTTTTTCTCATTTTTAGCTTCCTCTTAGTCTATCCCCCTTCTTCGTGACCTTCGTTCGTAAAAACCATCACTCACCATGATCCGTATCTTCCACCGAAGATTCTTCACTCTACCCGTTCCCAATCCCGAGATTGAGAATGCAATCCCACAAAACCCTTCACCCACTCACCATTTTGGTAATCACCTAGGGCATAATGAGATAAATTGGCAACAACAAAGTCCTTTCTATTACTCAGATTCTGATGAGGAATTTGATTATGGTGAGGCACTTGATAGCGGGGAGGTCATTAATGAAGTTAGTTTTGAAATTGAGGAAGACCCCTCCCAATGTTTTGACCCTAGGTGTAGGATTGAGAAAGATGGCCCCTTTAACATGCAATTCCCTTGCAAAATTGGACTAGAAGGGTTCGATGCTTATTTGAATTCATTCTTACCTTTAAACTTAATATCAAGGGATCTATACAACAAAATCAAGGTCAATGAGTTAACCTATCAAGGGAACAATGTTGTTGAAGTAGTAATTCATTTGCACGTGTTTGTCGGAAGTTTTGCTTATTTGGTATAGTTCATGGTCTTAGAAGACTTAGGAGAATTTATAGATAAGGACCTCACTCAAGTAATTTTTGGAAAACCTTTCAAAAAATTGACTAGGTTGAATGAACGAATGATTGATGGTCTAATTACATTCTCTGATGAAGTTGAAGATTTCATCTACCAAATGCCACGCGCTCATCCTAGGTTTAAACATAAGGACATTGAGGCTTGTAATAGAATGACCCCTATTCCATTGCTTAGTGAAAGGGATAGGCAAAGTGGGCTTAGGTACCCATATGAGAAAACTAAGCGGTATTACAAAAAATGCCTTGAATTAGGAGATGATTACAAAAAGAATGAAAGAGCGTTGGAATGGCTTAAGTATGAGCACGAGAGCGTGCGTGAAGCAACGTAGGGGCACGATTACGAGTCTAGCTACAAGACTCTTAAATAAAGAAAAGCGCTTCGTGAGAGGCAACCCATGCTTAATTGTTTGCTTGTTAGTGTCATATATCTTTTATTAATTGTTTATCCTCATGTTTAAATTTGTAAAAATGCTTTATTTTGTTTTTAACCTTGTCTTAATTGCATATAAAGGTATTTTACATAAGGGATAAGTGTAGGGAGGATTACACACGTTTACAAAAGAAACGTAAACCTGAGAATAACAATTAAATAAAAGATATATATGTTTGTTTGTTCAAGTCAAATGCTTGTATCGAGTCATAATGGATGTTTTTGCAGAAATTTTTCCAGATTCTAAAGATGTTAATTTTCCAGAATTTTTTTCAGAAAATCGCAGAACAGTTTTGTCAGGATAACCTGACGGCGTCAGGATTGCAACCTGACGGCGTCAGGAAGAAGTAAAAACATCAGATCACTTTTTCTCGTTTTCTGAACTACTTATAAATTTTTGGAATTTTCCAGGTATTAATTTTCTTAGAAATTCTGTAAACATCCATTCCACAAGCATTATATCCTAGTTTAAATCGAGTCTTATATATATTATTACCGCCGATTTTACGCGAAGGTTTCGTTTGTTTTCTTCAAGTGTGCACGTTTAGTTTATCAAGAAGAAGTTACACAAGATTGGAAGGAGCTTTTCACGCAATAATTCTTCTTGGAAAGGATTTAACCACTACTTCACACACGGATCATACCGAGCTAATCAGGGGAGTATTAGTTTATTTCGTTTTTGATTACCTTCTTTTATCATAACTTTGATACTTTCGGGGAACATTGGGGACAATGTTCAGTTTAAGTGTAGGGAGGGAAAATAAAACGGGAACTTTGAAACTGTGCTTATCCTTGATTATTTGCTTTGTCCAATTGTGATTGTGTAATAAACCATGAGAAAATGTCGGTTAGGGTAATTTTGGCACCAAATTTAAAATTTTTTATGACATATAGGAGTGGGCCATTAGTCTTAACAAAAGCGTCTCACGGATAGGAAGTTATATGACTAGCACAAAACCCTTTACCACCCAAATTCCACCCAAAATGTGAGGATCGCCCTTAGATTAGTAGGAATTAAAAGCATTCATCTTTAATGCTTAGAGTGTGAACCGGTAGTATATTAGATTCTAGAACTTGTTTTGTGATGCATTCCGAGATCGCAAGTGAGACTACACTTGTGTAGTTAGGAATAACTAAATGATAAGAGGCATTAGGATAACCCTTGTTTGATACCCGTAATATAATTACTTCTTCCACATCGGTTGAGTAATTCCCCCACACCCTTTGCGTTGTACTCATCTTTAGTACACGATACCCCTAGTTAACCCCTCAGAGCCTATCCTTTTCGCGGTTCTCGTGATGTTTCGGTTTTTCCGGAATATCAATGAAGAGCATTGTTTACATCCCACCCCCAAATATACACCCAAATCGCCTTAGCCTACCCCTTATGCACTCACTTTTAGTGCAAATGTTTGTTATCACCCTAAACCCTTAGTTCAATTATCTGGTTGCTTGCATGAGTTGCTAAGTTGAGTCATATCCTTTGTATACAGTTTTGGGACGATTGGGATTCATGGGAAAAGTTAAAGTTTATGAAATGACGGGAAGGGAACGTTAAATTCAAATTCCCTTTGTTTGCGTAATAATGTACCCCAAGTGTTTTGATCTTTTCAATTCGGGTCAAATTAGTGTTAGAGTAATAAAAACTCAAGTGTAAGGATGTGCCTATAAATCCCTATCATTTTGATGTTACCGTAGAGGATAGTAGAGTAAAAGTGTATGGAAAAAAAAAATCGAAAAAAAAATAGAAAAAGAGAAAAAGAAAAAAAAAAGAGTGTAAAAAAAAAAAAAAAAAAAAAAAAAAAAAAAAAAAAAAAGGGCTACCATCCTACATCTATCCTTTAAATTTATGTTTTTTTATTTCCGTTACCTAGAGTTTTAGAGTGTCTAGTCTTGGCTTAGCAACGCCATTCTTCGTATGCATTTAACATAGAGATTTTTGACTTACCACCACTAAATAGCCTATCCCACCAAACCCTTGTTTCCCTACCGTAAGCCTAACATTACAACCATTTAAAAGACCTCTTTGATAGTCTTTCCTAGGTGCTTACGCCAAAGCGATGGAGGTTTGATCTATTCTCAAGCCTATAGTAATCTATGTACTAGGACCGGTTAATGAGTGTTTATCTTCTATTTCCTATTTGTTATATTTCATATATACACCCGAGAGAGATGTGAGTATCCAAACACCCCATGTGAGGTGCTAGTATGTAATTTCCGTGCTTGTTATGACTTTTGCGGAGCTTATATGTGTTGTGGACCGTTTTAAATCAATGCTTCATGACCCCTAACTTATAAATTACTTGGCTAAAAGCACATTTGCTTGAGGACAAGCAAATAACAAGTGCAGGGATATTTGATAAGGTTTTAAAAGGTACCATTTTGAGGGGTCGTTTAAGTCCTTATTTGATCACTTTTGTATCCGTTATTGCTTAATATCGTTTCTTTTCACTTTTTAGGTCTCTTGAAGGCAAAATGCTGGAATGGCACTTATTTGGACGAAAAGGCGCGAATATACGAAGAAAATGGCCAAAGTCAGAATCGAGACACTCAAAGCTGCTGAAAACAGAAGGCGACGGCGTCAGGTGTTAATTGCGACGCCGTCGGAGGATTTTTGTGACGATACAGAAGCCAAAAACCCTATTTTCAAGTGACGACGTCGGGCTTTAAAAGAGTAGGCCATTGCTACTCAGACGGCCTAGATGCGACCCAGACGACGTCAGAAGCTGAAGAGGACGGCGTCACAGACATAAGGTGACGCCGTCGCAAGGTTAACGTGGCCAAGACGAAACCCTAATGACGGCGACACGACGGTGATTCGCTCGGGAAACCAATAATAGAAGTTTGTAGTATGTTGGGTAACTCAAACGTATTAGGTTTGAGCACCGAGATCGTTCCGAACGAGGGTTGAATGGAATTTCCAACTCACGTCCCGATTTTTGTGATTTGAATAAGAGAAGGGGATAATTTGAAGTTATCTAAACTACGGGATAAGGAAAGTAAATGGGAAGCATATAAAACTCTAAATCTATAATGCAAATGCAAATTACGCAAATCTATACTAAAATGCAAATACGGGATTAAAACGAAACGCGAATAAAATGCGACTACGTCTAATCTAAATCCTAAAAATAACCTAAAATTACTTTTACTCTAAAAATGATATTAGAAAACTATTTATGAATTAAAACTATTTTTAAGGATTTTTATGAATTTTATTAAAATTAAAAACTAATTTTTAACTTTAAAAATAAGACTAAATAACAAAAAATTATAAAAACAAAGGGGAAAATTATGAAACTATTTTTATAAAATATAAAATACCATAAGAGAATTTTCAGAACTATTTTTTTATTTTTCTGATTATTTTTCTATTTTCTACTAATTTAAAACTATTTAAATCTAATTTAAATTGTGAAAAATACCAAATAAAAGGAGAAAAATAAGGAAAAATATTTTTTATGCTTTTTATATTTTTCTTAAACTGGGAAAATTGAAAAATTATTTTTTGGAACTTTTTCTTAATTATTTGCAATAAAAGCTATTTAAAAATGACTAAAAACGATTTTAAATAGAGAAAAATAGCAAACAGTGACCAAAAATTATGAAAAACTCAGGAAAATTCTAAAATATTAATCTAAATATAAGAAAAATATAAAATATGAGGCTTATGTGGAAGAAATAAGAGCTGTAGAGTAAACAACTATGAAATAAGCACTTTAATATAAGCAAATAAGCACAATAATCCACCAAACTTCTACAGAGACTAGATTATACTAAAATAAGCAAATTCTAACTGATCCTAGCTACTCCTAACCTCTAATCAGTGATCTACCAAGATTTAAGCTAACTGATAATTCTACCCAAACAGGTTCCTGGCCCCTACTTTAAGCTACTCTATAAGCTTATCAGAGAAGCTAATGTGAAAACCAGGTATGTGGTCTTCAAGACCACCTAGTAGACTATAACTAAACCAAAACTCATACCCTAACTATTTGAAATGAACACTGTGCAAGGTCTGCAATATCTGAGAAAAACTGATTTTGACACCATTTTGACTTTTGAAAACAGTTTGGTACTTTGACTTTTTTGAGATTTGAGATCAAATGTTGGACTGATGTTGATGAATACTGATTAAATACAACTTTAACAAGCTGGTTTATCAAATTTTACACCTATATGTGAGATCTTGGCAACTGATTCCAACAGTAATGCAAATAAGATCAAGTACAAAGTAATTTTGACTTTTGATGAAGACAAGCACAAAAAAAGGACATATATGAATGCAAATAACTATGACAAACCTCAAGCAACTGATCTACTCCAATATGTTAACCTCTAGCACAGTTTTAGTACTAATCCAAACACTCCTTTAGGGACTGTTTTGCAAGTGATTTAAGCCAAAACACAAACTCAAGCCTACTCTATCATTAAAACAGATTCAAATCACTTAAATGAAGCTAGTTAACAGTAACAATCACTACTAATAACAGATCTAAATGAACAATATCTGCTACCATTTATTAAGCTAAAAATGAGATTAAGCTCACACTTACAAGAAGTCATGCCAATTTTGAGCAGAGTAACAGTATTAATATTATCAAAATGACCAAACAACAACCCAATCCATCATCATAATCAACCCATATCCATCTCTGAACAAAATTAGACATCACAGCTGACTTTTGTTGACCAGAGAGTTTTTGATGTATTGAATGTAATGAAACAGTTTTAACTTCCAAATAAGCTCACACCAGCTATAACAAAGCTTGGATGAGCTTATTCCATCATAAAAAAACATCTTAATCAGTACTCAAATAGTGAATGCAAGATCAAAAATCAAAATGAAAGCTTGATACTTTTATTAAACTGAAACGAGGTTACAAAAGGTTTGAAACTACATAAAAACTTTTAAGAAAACATTAAGAAACTGAAATACAAATACATGATTGAATTTAAAAGAAATTAATTGCACACCTAAAATTGTGAGCCAAGGGGTCCTTTATATAGCTGGAATTCAAGCTTGGGATCCTTTTCAGAAGATGCTAGAAGTCTATCCACAGCCACAAGATCATCCCATTGTCATCACCACCAATCACAATGCTCCAATTCACCAAATGATGTGTTTCGGCCAATGAGGTTGCTCCATTTGTCCACGTTGGCATTCTTATCTGACAAGTCAGCTTCTAGAAGGTGGGAGATGCTTAGTACGAGGTTGTGGTGAGGGTAAATGGTGGTAAAAGGTGGTAAAATGGGAAAAAGGTGCGTTTGGGAGGAAGGGGAAGAAAGGGCGCGTTTGGGATTGTTTATAATTTTTCAAGTAAGTTTGACCGGGTCATTGGGGGTTGACCTGGGTTAAATGGCCGGGTAAGTGGGATATTCGGGTTGGTTTATTGGACGGGTTGGTATAGGGCGGGTAATGGATTTGGGCCGTGGCTTCTTTGGACTTAGGATATATATAGGATTAGTTAAATGATCCAATGTAGATTTCAAGGACCAAACTTGCAAAGGCTGAAAATCCAAGGACCAAACATGTAATTCTGAAAGTATCTTCCAAGGACTGATTTTGTCAATCTTCAAATAAACCAAGGGCTAATTTGCAACATTTGAATCTTCAAGGGTCATTTCTGCCAAAAACTCAAAGTTGAGGGGCCATTTTTGCCAATTCTTCAAACTTGATTAAAACTTCCAAAAATCATCCTCGGAGAATAAAATCTTCATAAATGCACAATTTTGATCTTCCAGCTCAGCTTAAGCTCTCTTAATCTCTCTTGCTCGGATTTACGTCTGACTTGGTTCTTTTTTGTGTGTTTTTACATATCCGTACCTGCACAAGCACAAACTCAAGAAAACCACAAATATTAGCAATAAACGGCTCTTTCTTGGTTATTTTGGGTCAGTTTTGATAATGAAAAGGTATGTGTTTTAGCACATACCAAAATACCCCAGACGAGACCATTGTCGTGTCCTCACGCAATGCAATCAACTCACGCTTCTAAAACCAAGGATTTCAATCTCTTTCTACTAAACCTATGAAGAAGTAGCAAAGATTCCTCAAAAGAGATTAAGAACCCTTAATTATAAAAACTCCCCGTTTACCTTTTAATTCACAATATTAGATATTACGATTAAGCACATTCCGATTATGAATGACGGTTTGTTGAACTTTCATGTCGATCAATAACTCCAACATTTTTCAAACGACATGTTAGGATCACGGAGTAAGAAACACAACACAGCGTGAAGTGACCATACGGATAGAATACATCGTCCCTGATTTTTCACAAGTCCCAAACTAAGCGTAAAATCGAAATCATTGTTACATACGACTCTAGATGCTAACACTACCTATGGAAGTTACTTGTGTAATTACCTTTTGTTCCCATTTTCCTATTTTCATCTAGATTTTTTTTATTTTTGTGAGAACTGAATTTCTTCAAATTTCTCGTTTCGATAACTTTTATTCCGATAAAAATATAAAGCTAAGTCGATAATTAGTTATCCGCCTTCTCTCAAGAACCATTGTCCCAAAAATGAGGTCCACATCAAGGAATTTTTATTCACTTATATTTTTGACTTTTTCATCATTTTTCAACATCATTTTTTTTTTTTTTGCATGAACTTTTACTTGTATGAGCTATGAACTACGGAGCTTCACGGGGTAATTCCAAGACTATAGGCTTCATGAAATGAGGATCCCGGCTGGCTAGGCTAAGACCTCACTCAATCCCGGCTAAAGATCCAAGGGTCCGATCTCGACACCGCAGCTCACAACTTTACTTATTACTTGTCACTTATCACTGATTGCTTATTTATTACGGATCCTTGATGTGTACCCAATTTTTAAAACAAAGATTCTTTTAAGAAGATAAAGAACTAACTATCGCCAAAAACTCGACATCTCTAATTATATGTTAGATAGATATGGGGTGAAACAATTTTGTGGGAACAAAAAGCCATAAGTACCTTCGATGGGCTCTAAAGAGAACCAACTAGTCCACGCTTAGCATCTAAACTCATAAGTAACTCTATCATTTCTCGATCTCCGCAAATTTAAAATCCCAAATAATGAGATCCGCGGATGCTTAGCTGATAATTTTTTGATTATCTATGGTTAAGGGAACAAGCTAGGGCTCAACACGCCCGGTCAAGTCAGAATTCTATTCCTACTCTCACCAGCGGAAAGTCAACAAGGTGTCAAAACATATATTATCTTAGCAAATGCTTCGTCTTATGAAATCAAGTCATGCATATTTAAAGTCACTCAGGGAAACTTGCAAATTCTTGGCCTTGTGAGCTAGAATTCGCATTTTATAGCTTCTTTTCTAAGAGACTAGCAAAACTTTTCAATCAAAAAGACTTAACAAAAGCTTACAAAATTTTAAAAATTTTTCACATTTTTGCACAATTTTTTAATTTTCTAAGGAAAAACGGGGTTACGAGAGTATACGACGAAAAACAAGCAAGTGCGGTCAAATCAAATCGAAGATTACCCTACCCCAGACTAGAACGAAACATTGTCCTCAATGTTTAAAAGCAAGGGTATCAACGAAAATCTAAAAGCCGTTTATTAAGTATGCTAAAAGATAAACGTTAGTCGATAAGATTAGGATATCGGATTTCCATCAGCATCGATCATGAAACTCGAGTGGAGAAAAGACAAACTTCGAGCACGAGAGTCTTCATATCGGGAACATCCTAAACACAACATCACAAACAACCAAACACGAGAAATCGAAGAGGCTAACCCCTTCACGTCACTTATTAGAAAATAGAAAGAAGATAGAGATAAGCATGGGGTGCCTCCCACGAAGCGCTACTGTTTTTGGTCACCGAGTCGCTAGCCTGACTCGTCCCCGAATTCATTTGTCCTTGGGGAAGAAAGTGGTAGAGATACCAGGGTCAAAAACGGTGTCCTCATTCCTGAAAGAATGAGACTGGGTGGGTTGGGTGGGAAAGAAAATGTCGGGCTTAAGCACATAAGGTATATGAAAGAATGATCCATCATCCGGCGGTTTAGCCGGTGGACGAAGGAATGACGGATCAAAGAGAAACGGCTCCATAGAAGAAGGGAGCTCATGGTAAAGCATAAGATGTGTAGGCTCAACAACGAAGGCATCCATCGGAGGATCCTTATCATGAATAACGGTTATAACATGAAACTCATCAATGAATATACCGGGTTTAAAGATTTTGTCTTCACATGTCGGCTCATTAGGATAAAGGATGGTGGACTCATGAGAGAGAGGAGAGTCAAGAAAACCATCAAGAACAATCATATCCCCATCGGGATCATTCATAAAATCCTCAATACCCGGTGGTATCAAGTCATCGATAGCATCCTCTATGATCGGGTCACTTATCGGAGTATCGGAAATCTCGTTTAAAACCTTGCTCATATCAACATCGAAATAGAATCGCTCAAGAATCGGAGGATAAAAATCATCAATAGTGGGATTGCCACTAATCTCTTCATCAAATCGGAAAGTCACAAGCTCGGGAGAGAAATCACTATCTTTAACGGAGATAGGATGCGAACTTGAATTATCGTTAAGGGCTTCAATCTTGGAAATGAGAAGATAAACATTTGACAATGTTTCTCGTAATGCTTCATCCTCGATCTCAATATCATTGGGCTCAATCTCTTCTTCTTCTGGCTCAAAATCGTTATCTTCTATATGGACGGGCTCAGAAGGTAAATCGTCGACGAAATCGATGTCTCCATAAGAATCATCATCGGAATCGGAGAACATCTCAACATGATCGCTCGAAATATCAAGAGAAGGCTCATCACAAATATCAATAACAACCTCGGACTCAATTGGGATTGGGACAAGGATCTCAACATTAGACGATTCCATTTCCGGAATAATACTAAGATGCTCCTCCCCCATTATGAGAGAGTCAACGGGTTCAACAATGTTTGAAGAAATAGAATCATCGACCTCTTCCAAAAGAACATCACTTCTCTCAACCGGCGTGAGTGAAGAGGAAGAGTCGGAAATGAGAAGCTCAGAAACGGGAGTGGGATTGCCACTCGGAGGAGTATAATCGTCATCAGAATCAGAATCGTAATAATAGGTAGTTGGACGATATTGGATTACTTTCACGGCTTCTTCAGCTAATAGTTCACGATAGGTCTTTTGATTAGGATCTTTTTCTTGAGCTGGTTTATTAAGCAATTCTTTTAATTCATTTAACTCTTGTAATATATTGAAGAAACCTTGGTGAAATTCTTGATCATCTGACGGAGTTTGAGGTTGAATTTCTTGGTATTGTGGAGGTGGGTTATAAGCATAGTTGTAATTATCACAAGGAACTTGCTCGTAAACAATAGGGTTTTGCATCTGACAATCGGAATTAACGTGCGGACCTCCACAATACTCACAACAGTATGATTGTTGTGACGAATACGGGTAAGGTTCATAGCCAAAGGTTGAGTTATTAAATTGAACTTGACATTGAAAACCTTGGTGAGGACCACCACAATACTCACAAGAGTATGATTCCGAGTCATGGTACAAAGGTTGGTTAAGGAAATCGGTTGTTTCGTTGTAAGGATTATGGTGAAACTCGGTTCCTGATTTTCCATTGCTACAAGCGGGACAATTCCCACCATATTCGGGTCCGCTGCACCATATACACAAGAGCTGATAAATCGAAGAATTATCCGGATAAGAGTTAGCTATTTCCACCATTTCCGTGATAGGCTCGGGAGTCACTTCGGGCTCAGAAACATATTCCATTTCCCTCACCGGAGAAGGAGTAGGAATCGAGGGTTCTCCAATTATGTCATTATAAAGAGCACTCTTTTGTTCTAGCCGTGCATAAAGACGAGCGAGATCTGGATTAGGATTAATAAAATTATTGCATACATCACAAAATCCATTCCGACAATTATTTCCGCACCAATCACATATACATTTCAAACACCGAAATTGTTTCTCTTCCATATTACTTTGGCAATGAAGGCAACGACGATAAGAACATATCTCGGGTTGTGGCGGATGGTCAGAAAAACTTTTAGATTCATCGAGAGATTGTTTGTCGGCTAAGTTGCACCAATAGCAAGATTTTTTAGAACCAGGTTGTCCACATCGATCACATACACATTCTGGATTAAGACAACAATATTGTTTCTCTTCCATACGACCTTTGCAATGAAAACAATGACGATAATTGATCGTATCCATGAGAATTAAACATATAGAGGGTAAAAGAAAAGAATTATCGGATTAAGAGGATAAAAGAAGAATATTTTTTTGAGTTTTTAAAATAAATTTTGAAAAGGAAAATCTTTTTGGGTTTTTTATGTTTAAGAAAACACAATATTTTTGTAACCGTCACGTCAACCGGTGCTCGGTAGCTCTCAAAAGTACGCGCAGCGGAGCGGGAACGAAGAGTGGATCGTTCTTCAGTCTGCAATTTAATGTCAAGACTTTCCTTATACCCCGTGTATAGGTTGTACTTCTGAGGTGAGCCGACATAACAATTGACGTTTCAGTTTCTTTTGTTGGTTTTTTAATTTTTATGGTTTTGTAAACACTCTAGGAAGAATGTTTTGGTGTTTTTAGATTTTTTTGGGTTTTTCAAAAATATATATTTACAAAAACGACGGTAACTTCACTCGGGGAACGATCTTCAAATGCACGCGATTCGAGACGGAATACGAAAACTCGCTACAAGCCCTCCCCGGCAGCGGCGCCAAAAATTGATTCGCTCGGGAAACCAATAATAGAAGTTTGTAGTATGTTGGGTAACTCAAACGTATTAGGTTTGAGCACCGAGATCGTTCCGAACGAGGGTTGAATGGAATTTCCAACTCACGTCCCGATTTTTGTGATTTGAATAAGAGAAGGGGATAATTTGAAGTTATCTAAACTACGGGATAAGGAAAGTAAATGGGAAGCATATAAAACTCTAAATCTATAATGCAAATGCAAATTACGCAAATCTATACTAAAATGCAAATACGGGGATTAAAACGAAACGCGAATAAAATGCGACTACGTCTAATCTAAATCCTAAAAATAACCTAAAATTACTTTTACTCTAAAAATGATATTAGAAAACTATTTATGAATTAAAACTATTTTTAAGGATTTTTATGAATTTTATTAAAATTAAAAACTAATTTTTAACTTTAAAAATAAGACTAAATAACTAAAAATTATAAAAACAAAGGGGAAATTTATGAAACTATTTTTATAAAATCTAAAATACCATAAGAGAATTTTCAGAACTATTTTTTTATTTTTCTGATTATTTTTCTATTTTCTACTAATTTAAAACTATTTAAATCTAATTTAAATTGTGAAAAATACCAAATAAAAGGGGAAAAATAAGGAAAAATATTTTTTATGCTTTTTATATTTTTATTAAACTGGGAAAATTGAAAAATTATTTTTTGGAACTTTTTCTTAATTATTTGCAATAAAAGCTATTTAAAAATGACTAAAAACTATTTTAAATAGAGAAAAATAGCAAACAGTGACCAAAAATTATGAAAAACTCAGGAAAATTCTAAAATATTAATCTAAATCTAAGAAAAATATAAAATATGAGGCTTATGTGGAAGAAATAAGAGCTGTAGAGTAAACAGCTATGAAATAAGCACTTTAATATAAGCAAATAAGCACAATAATCCACCAAACATCTACAGAGACTAGATTATACTAAAATAAGCAAATTCTAACTGATCCTAGCTACTCCTAACCTCTAATCAGTGATCTACCAAGATTTAAGCTAACTGCTAATTCTACCCAAACAGGTTCCTGGCCCCTACTTTAAGCTACTCTATAAGCTTATCAGAGAAGCTAATGTGAAAACTAGGTATGTGGTCTTCAAGACCACCTAGCAGACTATAACTAAACCAAAACTCAGAACCTAACTATTTGAAATGAACACTGTGCAAGGTCTGCAATATCTGAGAAAAACTGATTTTGACACCATTTTGACTTTTGAAAACAGTTTGGTACTTTGACTTTTTTGAGATTTGAGATCAAATGTTGGACTGATGTTGATGAATACTGATTAAATACAACTTTAACAAGCTGGTTTATCAAATTTTACACCTATATGTGAGATCTTGGCAACTGATTCCAACAGTAATGCAAATAAGATCAAGTACAAAGTAATTTTGACTTTTGATGAAGACAACCACAAAACAAGGACAGATATGAATGCAAATAACTATGAAAAACCTCAAGCAACTGATCTACTCCAATATGTTAACCTCTAGCACAGTTTTAGTACTAATCCAAACACTCCTTTAGGGACTGTTTTGCAAGTGATTTAAGCCAAAACACAAACTCAAGCCTACTCTATCATTAAAACAGATTCAAATCACTTAAATGAAGCTAGTTAACAGTAACAATCACTACTAATAACAGATCTAAATGAACAATATCTGCTACCATTTATTAAGCTAAAAATGAGATTAAGCTCACACTTACAAGAAGTCCAGCCAATTTTGAGCAGAGTAACAGTATTAATCTTATCAAAATGACCAAACAACAACCCAATCCATCATCATAATCAACCCATATCCATCTCTGAACCAAATTAGACACCACAGTTGACTTTTGTTGACCATAGAGTTTTTGATGTATTGAATGTAATGAAACAGTTTTAACTTCCAAATAAGCTCACACCAGCTATAACAAAGCTTGGATGAGCTTATTCCATCATAAAAAACATCTTAATCAGTACTCAAATAGTGAATGCAAGATCAAAAATCAAAATGAAAGCTTGATACTTTTATTAAACTGAAACGAGGTTACAAAAGGTTTGAAACTACATAAAAACTTTTAAGAAAACATTAAGAAACTGAAATACAAATACATGACTGAATTTAAAAGAAATTAATTGCACACCTAAAATTGTGAGCCAAGGGGTCCTTTATATAGCTGGAATTCAAGCTTGGGATCCTTTTCAGAAGATGCTAGAAGTCTATCCACAGCCACAATATCATCCCATTGTCATCACCACCAATTACAATGCTCCAATTCACCAAATGATGTGTTTCGGCCAATGAGGTTGCTCCATTTGTCCACGTTGGCATTCTTATCTGACAAGTCAGCTTCTAGAAGGTGGGAGATGCTTAGTACGAGGTTGTGGTGAGGGTAAATGGTGGTAAAAGGTGGTAAAATGGGAAAAAGGTGCGTTTGGGAGGAAGGGGAAGAAAGGGCGCGTTTGGGATTGTTTATAATTTTTCAAGTAAGTTTGACCGGGTCATTGGGGGTTGACCTGGGTTAAATGGCCGGGTAAGTGGGATATTCGGGTTGGTTTATTGGACGGTTTGGTATAGGGCGGGTAATGGATTTGGGCCGTGGCTTCTTTGGACTTACGATATATATAGGATTAGTTAAATGATCCAATGTAGATTTCAAGGACCAAACTTGCAAAGGCTGAAAATCCAAGGACCAAACATGTAACTCTGAAAGTATCTTCCAAGGACTGATTTTGTCAATCTTCAAATAAACCAAGGGCCAATTTGTAACATTTGAATCTTCAAGGGTCATTTCTGCCAAAAACTCAAAGTTGAGGGGCCATTTTTGCCAATTCTTCAAACTTGATTAAAACTTCCAAAAATCATCCTCGGAGAATAAAATCTTCATAAATGCACAATTTTGATCTTCCAGCTCAGCTTAAGCTCTCTTAATCTCTCGTGCTCGGATTTACGTCTGATTTGGTTCCTTTTTGTGTGTTTTTACATATCCGTACCTGCACAAGCACAAACTCAAGAAAACCACAAATATTAGCAATAAACGGCTCTTTCTTGGTTATTTTGGGTCAGTTTTGATAATGAAAAGGTATGTGTTTTAGCACATACCAACGGCGTCACAAAACATAAGGTGACGCCGTCGCATATGTAATATTATATATAGAATCCGAATTTTTCAGTTTTAAAAGAGTCTTTTTGGAGTAAAAACCTAAAACCGAACCAAGGGTGTCTTGTACAGTATTTTAGGGTTCCAAACCCTATCTTACATCAAGATAAGTATTTACTTCATCAATTCAATTATGTCTTTGATTATTTGTGTGTATGCTTGCATGTTCTCCATGTCCGGCTAATTTATTTGTGTGTTTGCTTAGGGAATATGAAACTTAATTATTAAATATTGATTGGTTGTTTCTTATCTTAGTTGATTAATGATCTAGTAATGCGATAGGTCATTTGTTGTGTACTTAATGCTTGATTCATCTTTGTAAACCTTAGAATATAATTACCTGAGTAGTTGTAAGCTAAACCATCTAAAGAGTGCCTTAGAGTAAGAGTTTATTATCCCTAGTGGGTTTTGTAGACGAGACCCTTTGGTAAGTTCAAAGAGTTAGGGAGAAACGCATACCCTACAACTTTAGACACACAACGCAACTAAGAATAAGGACGTGACAACTCAACCATCAATAGGAGATAATTAAGGAGTAGTAAAACCTAAGTAAACACATCTTTAAACTATCATACGAGCACACATTAATTAGACATAGACTACCACCACCTTAGTTTAGATAATTAGATAATAGTAGAGTAATCGGTAGAAATACCAAACCCCCCAAATCCAATACCCAAAATTCGTACTTTTCAATTTCCTAAAAAAACAAAAAAAAGATAAAAAATAATCTTCCTCAACCTTAACCTTAGCGTAGTAACTTCTCACTAGCATTCCTATTCCCCTAGAGAACGATATCAATACCCGTGGCTTATCCTAATACTACACTACAACGATTAGGTTCACTGCCTAGGGTGTTGAAAAACTTCCTCGACGAAAAGGAAGTTCCTTTGACCCCGAACGCGCTGCGTAAGCGTATCAAAGTGCAGCATTAGAGTCATCAATTAATACCTTCTCATTGGTAATTTGAAGCTTCAGTTGTTCTAAGTTCAGCATCACAGCCTTTTTTAACGTAGGTAAGTCTTGGCGAAAGAGAGCACAGCATGTTCGACTCATAGGAGTGGATAACAGTTTTGTAAGGTGCTGATGAAGTAATTGAAATGGCTCAATGTTGGATTCCGAATGCTTTGCATCATGGGTCATTAAAAGTTGTGGGTTGTTGAAGTTTGACTCAGAAGGTGAGGAGTTTTGATCATAATTTGTAGAATCAATCAAGGTAGGATCTTCAGAAATGCAACCCGGTTCATTGTTCTGTGAGATATCATAGAGTTCAAGAACTCTGGAGATAAAAGGGTCAGCGACGTAAGACATTGTGGGTGGATGAGTATTTGCTGCATGAATGTCCTCAGCTATAGTAGATATGATTGTAGGCATGTTGGTAGACATGTTGACAGACTATACGGGATTTTATAACTCAATGATTAAACCGGGAAATAGATTCTTTCACGGGATTTTACTAAATCAAGAGAAAACCGTATTACGCACAAAAGTCAACCAAGTCGCTACGAATCTATGAACCAAGTTGCTAGGCACCAAGTTGCTAAGTAACTTAAGTAACAAGTCGCTAAGTTACCAAATCGCTATGAATTATGACAGCAAGTCGCTATGAACCAAGTCGCTAAGATGTCAAGTCGCTAAATAGCAACTCGCTAACGACCAAATCGCTACCACCAAGTCGCTACGAAACTTAAAGAGCAAGTCGCTATCAAAATTAAAAGCAAGTCCCTACCTTACCAAGTCGCTACCCGTAGTGGAGAATCCACCAACAGTACTTTTTGTCGGCTTGTCTCTAAAGGCAAGTCGCTAGGACCAAATCGCTACCACAATACACTACAACTCGCTACAGATTTACAAAGCAAGTCGCTACCAAGAAAAATTACACCGAGAGCCAAGTCGCTAACTTGAAAAACTTCCAAAACACACTTTTCAATCCAAAAACAACCCAACCACGATGATTCAAGCCTTCCAAATCAAAACCTAAACACTTGTGATGATCCTAAACACAAAAGTACAATCAAAATCCAAGCTTTAACACTAGAAATCAACCAAATGATGCAAAAACCACTAAACTTTCTCAAACTCAAAAACCACCTAAAAACAACTAGAAATCCAAAGATATGTAAGAGATGATCTAACCATGGCTCTGATACCATTTGTAACATATTGGATTTCACATACACATCATCACATAAACATATTTAGGCGTATAGATGATGTTAGAGAGAGAAAGTGGGATATTCTTAGAAAGAGAAACTCATGTAAGATTAGATTACCAAAGAACATCCAACCCTCTACCTTGCAAGGTAGATGGTATTTATAGGTTACAAACTAAATGACCTCCTAACGGTCTGTGGATCAGGTATACAATGGATAAAGACCCGTCCTTCCTCCACGGTATTACTCTAGACTAAAACTGAGCTAATCACTTACTTAACAACTAACATAATATCCGATATGTCTACGAGCTGACTCAAGCTAGATTATACTTGGGGTGACCGATGCTTTACAATAGAATTTCCAATTCCTAACAACTTCAGGCACCGTTCCTCTAAGAAAAGAAAGAGTGTACGCCTCAGTGCGCTTTATCTTCAAAAGAAGAGAAATCTTCATTTTTATGACCATTCTCATTGACATTCTTCATCAACAAGCTTCATGTTTTTCCATGCTCATTCAATCCTCAAGTGGATCTCAGTTCATTGGTATACATTCTTATTCACTTGATTAATCAAAAATGGCAAACTTCATTTGCAATTTTTGAGGGGGAGAAGAGGGAATATACTACATATTGATGGATGCTTGAGTTATGGTCATACGACTCTCCAACGCCTAATGTCTTCACTCACTAAGGATAACTGGGATATACTATTTGGGATTCATTGTTTTTCAAGAGATGTTTGATGAGTACTTCCAATCTCCAACGAATGTTGATCATCCAGTTTCTGAAGCTCATGCTCCGGTTCCTACTGACTCAACTGGTTCACCATATAAGAAGTACTTCTCAGAATTATCAAGAAACCTCATCTCCAGTTACTTCACAAGGCGTGGATAATGACTATCATAATCTTTGCAGTTGCACTCATGAATAGTGATCCGCTCTTTGGTATCCCTTTGCCAAATCTTCACGGATCATTGTTTCATTGTTCTTTCTTAAATGTGCACTCTGTAAATCAACCATATGAACATTAAGGAAAATGACTTCCTCATCCGCTTAAAAACATTATTGGTGAATCTTCCAGATCAGTTTCTACATGTATACCTTAAGGAAGAATGCATTGATGTTGAGGAATCATTTGCCCCGGTTCATTTAGTGGGTCAATGTACATCCGATTGTATGTTTATTTACGTGTTGGGCATTTGACACAAGTTGATGAATTCAGAGTTAATAATTTATCACTTATTTGAGATTGAAGTGGACTTTCACAAAGGTGTGTTCTTATTTGATAACTTGCTCGGGTTTAAGAATTTGAGTTGAAGACTTGGGTTATCTAGTTACCAGCAGTCGAGGTGGATGGTTGAAGAGCTGGTTAACTATCAATATTAGGAGTTACTTTGTTTTACTCAGTGTCACACGCAGAAGACGGTGTGGATAATCACAAGAGGTGGTAATGTCTCATACTCTCATTGGGTATTGAGTACTTAAGAGATTTACTTGGAGCATAAATTCTCGACACCATTCTTCCAACATTAGTGCAAGATTAAGATACAAATGCAGGGATCTCTACTTCAGTTTCAAGTTTGGTATATCGGGTTTTCTTGAACAGTGGTCACTTCAAATTGTCTACACATGGGTTGATAAAGATAGTCAGTGAGAGTTTTTGTTGCAGTTGATTCTCACAGGATTCATTTGGGCTATTTGAGTTCTTCTCACAAGATTTCAAGATTATGGGTATATTATGTTTTGCTGATTCTGAGGTATCAAAACCAGCAAGGGGGAAGGAGACATATATCTAAATGCACAACGAGTACACTTGATGAACTTAACACTTCTACCTGATTGAAGTTATCCCGGAAAGACAATGGTCATAACCGCAGAGAACCTCAGTGTTTAACTCGTAGCCTTTGGTGTATTATTCCAACAATTTGGGGGAAGGATATATTATTCCAACTATTTGGGGGAAGGATGTATTATTCCAACTACTTGGGGGAAATGGTCTCTGGAGACTTTTGGTATGTGTTACTTCAGCGTTCAGTAGGAAGAAATGTGAGAAGAATATGTGGTACGTGAGATGATATTGCTTATCGACATCTTCCATATGATTTATGATAAAGTGCTTCCGGTCAGTGCTTCGTGTACACAATGTAATGATGATTCCAATGAGATCGCAACCATCAGGGGAGAGATATGTGTACATCAAGGTCGCACAACATATTCACATGATCGAGCTTAATCAGTTATTTCGGAGTTGACATCCGCAGAGAAGATCAATGATTCAACCAGTTACTCTGATGTCGTTGTCTCTACTCTGGTTGGGTATTTGTGTACATTATGGGCTGATTGGTTATATGGAAGATAACTGGAATGCACTTAGTAAAATGAAGATGTTGATATATTGTTCCCCTGAATAGACAACTGGTCAATCTAGAAGAGTAATGTGTACATCGGGGACGCACAATAGGTTCATGTGATCGGACCTCATCAGTTATTCTGGATTTGATAACCACTTAGACGATCAATGTTTCAACTTGTTACTTTGGTGTTCTCGTGTTCTTCGAGGTGCTAAGCTTCATTCAATGAGACCGTTTATATTCAACTCTACTTCTTAGGGAAATGGTCTTTATTCGATGTTTGTCGCTTTGGGGGGAAGCTACCAAAGATTCAAATTGAGAAGGCTCATGTTCAAACGATTTTCTTAGAAGCCTCGAATGCTTTGGTGACAAAAGTTTAAGAGATGTTGATTCCTTCCTTCTACAACGTGCTGAACGATTTCTTTATCTCGGTACTCATTTCATCATCCTCTTAAACTAATTTATCTCTTGTAAATATTTATTCAAAAAACAAAATACAAAATTACAAAACCTTCAAAAAGCAAATAGAAAAATATAAAACTTTCAAAAAAATCCATAAAAATTTGAAAATCTTGAAAAATTCTAAAAAATATTGTCTTTTTTTCATGTTTTTCTCGATTCGATAATATCTACGGTCTTTGTGATATCATTCAAAGAATGACACGGGACTTTAGATGTTGTTCGAATGTTCTTAAAAAAAATATATCTAAAAATATTTTCGGAAGAAAGTGAAACTATGGTTTATTGTCATTTCAGGCAGTAAACCGCTTTTCAAAGAAATAACAGAGCCATACTTTATCTTGGTTTTCAAATCTCATGCTCTGATTCTATAAAACATTCTCTTACTATCTAATAAAAACTAATTGTTTTGAAAAATAACTCGGACTCTATTTTTGAAAATCATATGGACTTAAAGTTTGTCAAAATATCTATCTCTCAATCAACAACTTATGTCATTGATTGAGGGGGAGAATGATTTCAATTAAATCAAAAAGTTATTTTTCATTCAATTGTTTTCAAAAGATAATCATGCATGTTTAATCAATGGAGTTTAAAGTCTCAAAATCTGATCCTTATCAGTTAAAACGCTTTCATAATCAAGTCACAATTCTCCTTAAAATATTTCCAAATCAATTTAAATCTACAGAGATCACAAATCTCAAATGATTTGATAATTGTGATCGGGGGAGAATGTGTGATTTAAATTGGATTTAAACTGATAATTCGGTAAATGGTTTTATAAGGATGTACAAGCTCTCCTTCCCACATGTGCCAAACGATTTCAAAATTTTCCATGCACATGTTGAGGGGGAGCATCTATATTAAACCACAAAGATTTGAAACGTGATTGATTTGTCTCTAAGTGCAGGTTCCCTCTAGTATGTGCAAAACTCTCTCAAACCTCGAGGCACATATTGAGGGGGAGCAAACTTATGAAAACCTCATCCTTCCCTAATATGCTTTATCTACTTGTTTTGATCAGGGAAGTGATGTTGATATCTTTTAGAAAGTGGTAATCAAAGAAGTTAATTCTTCCTCTTGCCTCCGTGTGCTAAAACAATTTCAAATATATGAAGCACATGTTGAGGGGGAGCTCTCTTATTCTAAAAATATCAAAAACAATTCAGGTACAAAATGCTTTGATAATATATCACAAGTATCTGGATTGATTTTTAAATGGTTTTCAATTGGTTCCAATGGCAGATGAACAATACCAAAATAGACCGACCAACTTTACTTTATGTATGGTGATATAAGGATGATAAGGTTAGGTATTTGTTCCCATGATCCGCCATAACCGGAGGGATCTACCCAGGGACAATCCACTAGATAGTGTAGAAATCCTTAGGTATATGGAAAAAAGGAGAAAAGTGAGATATAGGAAGAGTGCGGACTGAGACTGAGCTAGTACTGGAATAAACCCAACAAAGTTCTAGTTAGGAAGTCTCGGTAAGCACTGAAGGGGTTGAAGAATGAAAAAGAATTGAATGAGAAAAGGGTGAAAACAAATAGCCCTCCAATTATTCAACCTTAGGGCAGATACCGGGTTCAATTCATATGCTACTGGTGGTTACCAAGGTAACATCGGTATTGAAGACAAGACGTCATGGACCCAGTGACGCACTACACTTCAACTTCCCAAACCACTCAAGTTCCTCTTAAAAGGACTTGTTTCATTCTCACGGGGAACCGACATTATCTATCGACTCTCTCTTAGAGATTGTTGATTTTGAAGAAGGAGACCCTCTCCCTAGTCTCCGAAATAGGAACCAAATATGCACAAATTGAGTCTAGAGCCACGAGATCATCAATAAATCTCATTAGGACACTTTCAATGAAGACTCTCTGTTTCACACAATGTGGAAAGAGAGATTATATCTTGAGTCCTACGCATTATCCTTGTGGTATTGCCAGAACATCCTAGTGATATGTTAACATATTCACAATGAAGATGGAAATCCTTCTGGAGCCAACATCAAACAAGCTCCTGGTAGGTGGCATGTGAGATCTATTCAATAGATCAACCATGTGACAACTGAACAGAAACAATAGGGCGATTCAATCTTTTGAATCAATCCTGGTTCAGGTTATGGATTGACGGATACCTTTGAAAAACTGGTCGTTGTGCTAAAAAAAACTCTTTTCTCTAGCACATCGACTGTGTATGATATTTTTCAAATCAAAAGGTGTTTATGATTGATAATTGATTTTTATTAAAACCTTCGTTGTATTGCAAAAACAATTTCTATTGAGCGATACACGATTGTTTTTCAAATCTCCTTTTATTAATCAGTGAATCTGAATTCGCTGGTTCACTCACTCCGTGTTGTCTTCTTTGAGACGTTCCAGTTTGAGAACAGCTAGAGCAGCTGCGAAACCCTGTCAAGGAAATTCTTAGGAATTTTACCTGATCATAGGCAGTACTTGTACTGATCAACGGGGAACCGTGGGCCGTGTACCTCAATTCAACGAAAGTGATCAAAGACACTTTCGTGCGCTTTATTGCTAACTGTTGTATGCAGGTACGCCCGACATTTGCAGCTGATCAGAATGAAGCAGTCAATCCATAGCCACATGCTCACACAACACATTCATCTCGAAAGAAATCATGATTAGTGCATCAATGACTCTGATATTTTCACTTCATGCTTCTGCTACGCTGCTGCCAATATCATGAATCAACGAAAGCTTCCGTTACTCTGATGAGAATATATCATGATCCAGAATGTGAGCATGTCAGTCCGTATGTCACAACATCACATAATACCAACACCACAATGGATGAGTCAAATATTGATGTTAGCTGATGATCTCAAAACTGGCTCAAAACTCATTATCACGTGGATCAGTAAAAGACCTCCACTTGGATTATCCCAACATGCAATGTGAAGAATCAATGTCTACGAGCTTCAGAGCAAAGTACTACATCAAGAATGCAAGAACAATTTAATATGTAATATCTGTTTGTATTCAACGTAACTTTAAGATGTGTTTGAGGTGACCTCCCTTTGGGGGAGATTGTTAGGATTTAGTAAATCTAGTTTTTGAAGAGTCGGTCACCTCAAGTATATGTAATCGTTAGAAAGCGCGTAGTTGTAGATTATTATAAATTAAGTAGTATTTAGTTTAAGTAACATCGTGGAGGACGGACGGGTCTTTACCCACTGTATGCCTGATCCACAGCCCGTAGGTGGCGATTTATGTAAGAACTATAAATACTCTCTACCCCCCAAGGTAGAGAGTTGGAGCTCATAATAAGATTTTTCTTTCTCTCACTAAAGTTCCCAACCTCTAGTATTTCTCTCTCTAAAACCTCTTATACGCCGATTGATCTTGTGGTTTAATGTGTTTGTGAAATCCAATATGTTACACTTTGTCCCCACCGGTTCCGCTAACCAATTAAAGCCATCCAAAAATGAACCAGAGAGGACCCGATGAAACCAATACAAACTGGTGAATCAGGTCTCATCGAGATCTATTTCTGCGGTTAATCGTCACAGGGTACCCGCCGCCAAACCGCGCGAGTACCCTCCTATATACTATATATAAAGGAAAAATCAAAAGGTAAAAAGTTGAAACTAAAAGTAGAAATGCTGAAGACATATATTTCAAAAGGAAACTATTAATACACATCGAAAACCAGGTTGACCCAGGACGCTTCAAACCCGGCGGGTTGACCCGATTTAATTTGACTTGTTTTCGACCCAACCTGTCGGGTTGACTCGGTTTAAATCGACTTGTTTTTTGACCGAAATGGTTGAACCACCCGGGTCGAACCATGTTTCAAATTTGACAAAATTATATGAGAAATGATGAAGTAGTTGTTGAACTCGTGAAAAATTTGGAAAAATGATAGACCAAGTAATTGTAGTTTTTTTTGTTTATTTTGTTTTGACACATGTACGTTGTCATTTGTATAATGTGATTTTGAAAAATGTTAGTCTTGCACCACTTAAGGGACTAGCATATATGAATCGTCTTTTAAAAGTTAATATATATTGTATAGCCTTTTGTTCGGTATATCAATAATGTTATGTAAGTTTATTAGAATCAGAAAAATTAAATAGTATTGTTATCTTTAGCGATAATTATTTGTACCCCAAACAAATAGTTTTGAACAATGTTTAAATATCTATGCAAATTGATAGTACAAGATAATCTTATTATGTTGATATTAAATTTGTAAGATTAAAAGTTTAAAAGCCACACACTAAATAATAAATGCTACACATGTAAAAGAAAAAATAGTTATCACTGTTTAAATTACAGAAAAAAAAAAAAAAAAAAAAAAAAAAAAAAAAAAAAAAAAAAAACGGTCGCACACGTTGGCCATACTGATAAGGATTTAAAAGGTACACTTTTGAGGGGTCATTTAAGCCCTTAATTATTCACTTTTGTATCCGTTACTACTTAATTTCGTTCTTTTTCACTTTGTTAATACAAATAAGCCGTAAAAACGTTTATTTATATTTTACGATCTTCTAATGTTTTGTCGATAACAAACGTAAAATCATTT
This sequence comes from Chrysanthemum seticuspe, assembly GCA_019973895.1. Lineage (NCBI taxonomy): Eukaryota > Viridiplantae > Streptophyta > Magnoliopsida > Asterales > Asteraceae > Chrysanthemum > Chrysanthemum seticuspe. Next base: position 290,184,836 of record BPTQ01000005.1, read on the forward strand.
TAACGAAACAAACAAAATACGTAATTAGTTTGAACTAATAGTTTCTAACACACTTACGTTTTCACATAAAACACTAAAACAAGTATAAGTGATTTTACGATTTAGTAATACATATGTACAACAACTATTGTTTATATATTTGGGTAAATATATACTTAAACTAGTATATAGTAAAATGGGTAAAAACTAACAAATGGTATTGACCCATAACCCATGGTTTTATCCAAACCATTTGACTAGGTACATTGAACTCATGAGATACATTGTATCTAATAAGAAACCCATGGATCAACCCATGACCAATGAACCATAACCAAAATACCCATGGGTAAAGAGGAGCGTCCCATGGATCCCTAGCTTGACGGATCCCTTGTGGGAGAGATCCGTGGGATCCGGGGAACAGTAGACATTTTCCTCTATAAATAGTGAGCCATTTCTTCACTGTTTCTCACCCCTTTCTAACACACTTTCCCTTTGAGTTAAAAACTCTCTAACCCCAGATCCAAGAGATCTATGTTTGTAGTTTTGTTTTTGTGTGATTCTCTAGGTTCATCTTAAAGGCGAGATCACCACCTTTGAAGTCAAGCAAGCTCAAATCCATGAGTTGCCATGCTTCCTCATCATCAAGACTACTGAATTCCTTTTGTTGATGATTCTTTTCTTTCTTCTAAGAAGTGTAGTGTTGGAGACAGTAGTGAAAGATGTCTAAAGTCTCAAGACGAAGACATTATTGAAAGGTGTCGATCGTTCGTATTATAGGCATTAGTGAAGGGTGCCTAGAAGTCAAGTCACAAGGCATTGGTGAAGAGTGACTTGAAGATCTAACTAAAGGCATTAGTGAAAGGTGCCTTAGATGTACATTCGATATGGTGTGTTTCGATGTACAAGATAGATTAGCATTAGATCCAAGGATATTATTATCCTTGATGATGTTGTAATAAGGAGTTGTTCTCCTTTGGGATTAGTCGTTGGTGTAGTGTTGGGTAGTAGTTCCTCCATTGTAATGGAACTCGGTACTTAGCCTAGTACCAGATAAAGGGTAGGCGACGTTGTGGTAGGTGTGGTTCACCTTGGTGTGAAAGAACCCAGTGGTTAGCCTAGTACCGGAAAAAGATGTCACACCCCCAAATTACCTGTTTTACAGCGGAATGGAATACCTTGGGGAGGACTGTCATAGCATCAAAGTTACAGTTATATCGAACGACCTTAAGTGTCGTTTTGAAAATATCGTTTGATTCAGTAAAATAATCAGAGTTACAAAACATAGGTCCCACTAGATTTCCAAGGTACCAAAATAACTTTGTTACAATCAAACGATTGTTAAGTGCATAAAATATAGGTGAGACGCGTCGACACCGCGACTCTATGATAAGTCCACATGCATGCCATGAAGTGAATGCCTTAGATACCTGAGATAAAACATGCTAAAAGTGTCAACACAATGGCTGAGTGATTTCATAGAGTTTGGTTAATAAGTAAAGCTTTTAAAGAGCGTTCATGCAACAAAGGCAAAGTTTTTAGTCATTTAGAATAGTCCACAAAGCAAAGGCATTGTAAATCCACTCAGTTCCAAGTTCCGCCCATACAAAACTTGCAACCTGTGTGTTCACAACCCACTGCCAAAATATGTCTAGTTTATGTTTAAGAACACGTGGTCAAATGAGTTCACAAAGCAAAGGCATTGTAAATCCACTCAGTTCCAAGTTCCGCCCATACAAAACTTGCAACCTGTGTGTTCACAACCCACTGCCAAAATATGTATGTCTAATAGTCAAGTGCACGATGTCATAATAGTTCACAATATAGCACCACGTATATAATAATGTATGCCAGGCAAAGCCCCTTGAATAAATAATATGCGTCCCGTAACATAGTGGACGAGAGGTTGGCCGACCTCTAATAGCGCTATCCATACTACCTACTAATAGGAGACTAACAATGCGAATGTACGAACAGTACATCATACAACTATTATATACAATTAAGAACACTCCGAACATGGGAGAATTTGCACTGCTCCGAACAGGGGAGACTTAGATTGAAAATGCTCCGTTCCCATAGAGAGACATTCTGCTCCGGACCGGGGAGGCTTTAATTTGCTCCGAACAAGGGAGACTTTATAGTGATGCTCCGAACATGGGATACTTTATAGTGATGCTCCGATCATGGGAGACTTTAGGTCAAGGTCATAACACGTATGGTTCAATAAGTTCAAACAATTCTTAAGTTCGTATTTAAGTTCAAGGGTTCCATTCAAAAGTTCGTAATTAAGTTCAAGCGTTTAAGTCGAGTTCAAAAGTTCAAAACAGTCAAAGAGCTCAAAATATATCAAAAGGTTCAAAATAGTTAAAGGGTTCAATATTATGTCAAACAAGTTCAAAATAGTCAAAGGGTTCATTACAAAGTCAAACAAGTTTAAAATGGTCAAAGGGTTCAATATTACGTCAAACATGTTCAAAATAGTCAAAGGTTCAATATTAAGTTAAAAGAGATTACTTATATGTCAAAATGTTTTAAATCAAGTTAAAGTGTTCAAATCTATGCCAATATGTTCCTATCAAGTTAAAAGAGTTCAAATATATATGTCGAAGGACTCAAAATCACGGAAAGTGGTTCAAATAATAGTGTTCATAACATAGTGATCAATTTAGTTCGGGCACAATCTACATACTAGCATAAGTAGTGAAACAAAAGGGTAACAAGTTCATGATAGTTCAAACAATATAGTTTAAGTTCATATAAGTGTAAAGTAAAAGCATGAAGTTGAGCATGTATCTCCCCCGAAGAGTTTATAAAACAATTAAACGAGTAAAAGTGGGGCTACGAACTCACCTGTTGCAATAGTTATGATGACAAAGTGGATGCACAGAAATGAGATGCAACTCTCTAACCGCGACCTATTATGAATGATATGATCTAATATAAGTCATGAAACAATGTCGTTCACGCAAACTCATATGATATCCATACCACTTGTGCATTTTTGAAAATAAAGTTTATCGTCGAAATATACGTTTATGACATCTCGTCATGTTGTAAAATACTTTACAAGTACTTACGTTGAAACGACATCCTACAATAGTTGCTTAGTGATTTATTAAGAAATTATAGCTTTTCGTCGCAAAATAATATAATTTGACAATTCATGAAAGTGACTAAATGGCCTCGAAAAGCTAGTCGTAAAATAGTGAATATCGAGTGTTAGAAAACAAACTCAACGGTTTTGGAAAGCTTGCAGCATTATGTCAAAGTTTTAGCTTTAAATTTTTATCATAGAGGTCTCGATCATGGAGAAAAACATAGGTAAAATAGGATACTTGTACCAAAGATATTGTTTAAGGGTAACTTTCGGCAAAGATTGAGTGACCGTATTTTACTCGTTACAACTCCGTTTGACGAACGGTTGGACGTTTTGGAAAATAGGCTAGACAAACTTACTTTTACTAGAAGACATCATTTTATAAAAAGTACTCCATCAATGTTAAAAATGACCCTCAACATGGTCATTCGCGGCCGATATCTTTGGCTATTAGAAAATATATTAATTATGCTGGGTTATTATACAAAAAAGTTACTAAAGTTTGCGGGAAATTTGTCCTAAGTCACTATAGTTTAAAAGTTGTCATTCAGGTTACTCAAGTTAACGGGTTTATTATATGGGTTACTCAACATTTAAAAAAGTGACATTCTTGTTACTACGAGGGTTGGCAACCGGATGATTTACCGATTCTCTTGTCCACGTCATCACTATAGTTTGAGATGTTACAAGCAAGTTACTATAGTTCACGTGTAATTTAATCGTTACAACTCCGTTTTCTACGTTTTATATGTCCTTAGCTTTGTATTTAAGTATACTAATATATTTTTGATAAATCGACTCATTTAATATTTTTGACTCGTAAAAGTTTGGGACAACATGCTGAATTTTCTGAAAATATAGTTTTCGTCGTTAAACTTGAAAATAGCATAACTTCTTCGTTATAACTCCGTTTTAACCCATTCAAGCGGCCACGTTTTCGTTTTAAAGTATATTTTTTGAATATCTAGCCCAAAAATTATTACAAACTGTCGAAATTTCCAGAATTAACAAAAATGATCAGACCCTTATATATTGTTGTCGAAATGGATTTTTCTCCCGTAATACTTATTCTAACCACTTCAAACCAACGCCAAAGCTATTCTAAACCTACCATACACCTTCTTAGGGTGTCATGGGTTCTTAGACATCATCAAAAATGATATGTTTCAAGGGATAATTATAGGATGATATATATTCATTAATAGTACTTAAAAACAAATAAAGTGGTATAGATAATCATATAACTTGCATGTTTTCCTCAAGCATGATACAAATGACCAAAGTATGAATATGGAAGATAAAAATGATCATGAAATGCTTACTAGTTAAGTGATGAGGTTTAAAGAACAAGGTTTCCTAATTACTCCTAGGTTTATATTGCAAAACCTTAAAAGAGAATTAATCTAGAGTGTATACTATTGCTTGATCTTGAAAAAGTTTTGCTTCTCCTTGGTTTTCTTGGGATGGCCGGTTCTAAGGATGAAGATGGGAGAGGATTTTTTATTTACACCTTAGGATATTATGTTAGTATGTGTAGTTTGTAGTATATTATTAAAAGGTGTAAGTATTATTGTATACATAGATATTTTGGTACTCAAAAGTGTGAGTCATGCCCCTTTGGTTGACAAGCATAAAGAAAAAAAAAAGGTATTGTATTTTGAGTTGATAAGTGTATAAATGTATTAATAAAAGTGTAATTGTTTAAGTATAGTTGGTAACTTGTGACTATAATTAAGTATTTAGGGTAGCGTTAGCTAGAAATAAATTTTAACGGAACCAAATAAAATATTTCGAAGTCATAAAAATTATAAAAATACATTTCTTACAAAAATTTAGTGAAATGATAATTATCGAGTAGTATTTACGAAAACCGTCGTAAATATATAAATATAACAATTTATATACGAAATAAATTTAAAACACCGGGTAAACTAATAATATTATTTTTATAATCTCAATATGAGTATAAAAATATATCGGGATAATTTTTGGAAGTGTCGGATCAAATGTTCAAATAAATGATTACGCGATAGCGTTTATTTAATAAGAAATATACGTTTTATGAAAAATGCAAAACCATGCATGAATTAATATGATAATGATATTGCTAATGATATGTAGACTAAACCTAGTCTACATGAAATGTCCTCGATAATATGTCCATGAATTCGCAGCTAAACCATTAAAATTACGCGAATTTGATACTCGTAAACCTAGTTTACGATAAATGATGAATACTGAATCATGAATAGTGATTTTCTCCGGGAATGAATAGTGTTTCGTGAATAGTAAAATTTTGAAATACGTTCTCAGAATATCAAATCGACTTCAAAAACGATGAACATTAAAATGATGAATAGTAACCGATGAATAGTAAATTCCCGAGATGAATAGTGAAATTTTCAAAGTTTGTAAAATGACCTGAAATTACGAGTTGTCACAAAAGAGTAGGCAATGTTGTGAAGGTTTCTCCACCATAAGGAGTTGATGTCGTGTAGTGATTACGAACTCTCGAGTAGGTGACTCGGGGAGTGGAGTAGGGCAAGGAAGGTGTCCTTGTAGTCGAACCACTATAAATACTCGCGTTGTGGTTTTGTGCTTCTTACTCTTATCTTTTCATTACATACTTCTATATGTTTGTTTATCAACATCCAACACACATTGATGAGTATTTACACACTCATCAATCCCCCACACTAAACTATTGCTAGTCCTTAGCAATCTTTTGAGAAAAACTTAATGGATTTGAAACTCTTTACCAAAAGCCATTACTTCTGGAGTAGCCAAATGTTTCGGTTCAAGTAAGAATCATGGTACACCGATAACCATATGATTTTGAGCAAACCACCAGCTTCCAACGGATTTGATTTTGTCTTTACTAGAAGCCGTTTGCTCTGGACTAGCCAACTCTTAGATAAATTATCAATATTATCTTTGGTGAGCTGATTACCAATTATGGATTTTCCACTGCCTTTACCACAAGCCATAAACTTGCGGGCTAGCCAACTCTTCACTTTTTAGGATATGGTGAGCTGAATACCATACAATTTTGGGCAAATTGCAAGCCGTCAACGGATTTGAGATATCTTTACCAAGAGCCGTTTGCTCCTGGATTAGCCAATCCTTTAGTTTATTAGACAAGGCGGACTGATAACCAATTGAGAAAGTGTAAAACACTTACTCCAAAAAAAAATTTTGGCCAAAAACGGGGGAATTAGGCGGTATAATTACATGATAAAATTCGTGAGAATTCCCCCCCACACTTAGAAATGAATATTGCCCTCAATATTCAAAGTACCGGCGGTTATGCCGAAACAAAGAACGTAAAAGGGAAATACTACGGCCATTATTTAGAAAGAAGATTTTTTTTTTTTTTTTTTTTTTTTTTTTTTTTTTTGAAGAAACTTATATACAAAACATGTGGGGCAACCCCCCCCCCCCCACACTAGGGTGGTAGAAAGTAGAAAGAAGAAGCTGAACTGTCAAGTTTTATCACACAAGCTAGCCACTTGTGAATGGCTAACCGTAATAAACTTCAGACAGCTCAGAAATATGGGTGAAAACCCATATGGCATGCTACTGTTTTTGATTACCGAGTCGCTAGCTTGACTCGATCCCCGCATTTATTGGTTCATGGGGAAAGTTTGTAAGTCCGGGACAACCATGGATGGAATGTCCTCTCCAAAGTAATGCTTCACTCGATGACCATTCACTTTAAAATTAGGACCATCGGGTTGAGATAACTCAATGGTACCATAAGGATAAACCTTAGCGATAGTAAATGGACCAGACCAACGGGACTTGAGCTTTCCCGAGAAAATCTTCAATCTTGAGTTGAAAAGAAGGACTCGATCACCAACGTTGAAAACGCGGTTCTTGATTTTTGAGTCATGAATCTTCTTTGTCTTTTGTTTATAGATCAAAGAGTTCTCGTAAGCTTGATCACGGAGTTCATTTAATTCATTCATTTGAACTTTCCGGTGATCACCAGCTGTCTGAATATCAAAGTTGGCATGCTTCAAGGCCCAGTATGCCTTGTGCTCGAGCTCAACCGGTAGATGACACGCCTTCCCGTATACAAGCTTGTATGGAGTGCACCCGATGGGTGTTTTGTAAGCTGTACGGAAGGCCCAGAGTGCGTCATCTAACTTATCCGACCAAGAGGCACGGTTTTCACCAACCGTCCTCTCCAGAATTCTTTTAATCCCCCGGTTAGAAACTTCCACTTGCCCACTTGTTTGTGGGTGGTACGCAGTAGAGAGACGGTGAGTTACACCATACTTCTGCATGACTCTATCAAATTGGTCATTGCAGAAATGCGTACCACGATCACTGATTATGGCTCGTGGAGTTCCAAACCTAGCAAACAGAGATTTTAAGAATTTCACAACAACTCGGGCATCGTTGGTAGGTAAAGCTTTTGCTTCAACCCATTTAGACAAGTAGTCAACGGCCACGAGTATGTATTTGTTACCACGGGAAGAAGGAAATGGCCCCATAAAGTCAATGCCCCATATGTCAAAAATCTCACACACTTGAATGGCGTTTTGCGGCATTTCATTTCTTTGTGAGATATTCCCGTGACGTTGACAAGCGTCACAGGTTTTGACGAATTCATGGGCATCCTTGTAGATTGTGGGCCAATAGAATCCGGAATCAAACACCTTCTTGGCGGTGTAGTTGGGGCTATGATGTCCCCCAGTAGGTCCAGAATGGCAAGCCTTGAGAATGTCAATAGCTTCCTGACCATACACACATCGCCGGATGACTTGATCCGCGCAAATTTTAAACAGGTAGGGGTCGTCCCAGAAATAATGTTTCACATCTTTAAAGAATTTATTTTTCTGTTGGGACGACATCCCTTTCACAACAAAGTTACCCGCATGGTAATTTGCAAAGTCAGCAAACCATGGGGTAGAAGAGTCTCCACGAAAAGAAACCACGTTGAGTGTTTCGAGAGGAAATGTTTCATTTATTTCCTTTTTCTCGAACACATTTTGGTGAGGGTTCTCTAATCGGGACAGATGATCAGCAGCCAGGTTCTCAGCTCCTTTTTTATCACGAATAATGATATCAAATTCTTGTAGGAGGAGAAACCAACGGAGCAATCTCGGCTTTGCATCTTGTTTTGCAAAGAGATATTTGAGTGCCGAGTGATCCGTATACACCACGCATTTGGTCAAGATAAGGTATGGCCGAAACTTTTCAAACGCATACACCACAGCTAATAATTCTTTTTCTGTAGTGGTGTAATGGGTTTGAGCTTCAGTCATAGTTTTGCTTGCGTAGTGAATCGGCTGAAAATGCTTGGTTTTGCGTTGCCCCAAGACTGCACCGATAGCAAAATCGCTTGCATCGCACATGTGCTCAAAGGGTAAATCCCAGTCGGGGGCAACTAGAATGGGTGCTTCCGTAAGCTTTTTCTTCAATGTTTCAAAAGCTTCGATGCACTCAGGAGAAAAGATAAAAGGAGCATCTTTTTCGAGAAGATGGGTCATTGGCCGAGCGATTTTAGAGAAATCTTGAATGAATCTACGATAAAACCCGGCATGACCTAGAAAACTCCTAATACCTTTGACGGTAGTAGGGTGAGGTAATTTAGCAATAACATCTACTTTTGCTCTATCTACCTCAATCCCATTCTTAGAAATCTTATGGCCAAGGACTATGCCTTCTTTGACCATAAAGTGGCTCTTCTCCCAGTTTAGACATAGATTGGTGTCTTCACACCGTTTTAGCATTTTGTCTAAGTGGGAGAGACACGTATGAAACGAGTCCCCAATGACCGAGAAGTCATCCATAAACACCTCCATTGTTTCCCCGATCATGTCGTGGAAAATTGCCATCATACATCGTTGGAACGTGCCAGGAGCATTGCATAAGCCAAAAGGCATACGTCTGTAGGTAAACGTCCCGTATGGGCAGGTGAATGTGGTCTTTTCTTGATCCAGCGGATCAATGGGGATCTGAAAGTAACCCGAGAAACCATCAAGGAAACAATAGTACTCGTTCCCTGCTAATCTCTCAAGCATCTGGTCCATGAAGGGTAGAGGAAAATGGTCTTTACGGGTGGCTTCGTTTAACTTGCGATAGTCAATACACACACGCCATCCCGTAACCAATCGAGTTGGAATTAACTCGTTTTCTTCATTTGTGACAACAGTAATGCCACCCTTTTTTGGAACGCAATGAATTGGGCTAACCCAAGGACTATCAGAGATCGGGTAAATTAAACCGGCATCAAGAAGTTTGAGAACCTCTTGTTTGATAACCTCATGAATCTTAGGATTCACCCTTCTCTGATGTTGGACTGCTGGCTTGAAGTCATCCTCCATTAAGATTTTGTGAGTACAAAACTCGGGGTTGATACCCTTAATATCGGAGAGTTTCCAAGCAATTGCTTGCTTGTGTGACTTCAAGACCTTTATGAGAGCAGTTTTCTCCTCCTCCGTCAAGTCTTTAGCAATTATGACGGGTAATTTATCATCACCCTCCAAAAATGCATACTCTAGATGAGGAGGTAGGTCCTTAAGTTCAACCTCGGGAAATTCATCAGTAGATGTTTGCACTGATTTGATTTCCTCAATTGTGATTTTTTTCGGAGGGAGTGAAGGTAAGGGATCTTCATTAAGCAATTGCTCAAGATAAAGAATATCCCCCTCCGAATCATAAACACCATCAATTCCAGGCGGAATTGATTCATCAGTAGCAAGAAATTCCTCGACCTCTTCCAGAAGGAAGTCACCTCCCTCAAACGGAGTGAGAGAGGGGGAAGAGTCGGCAATGATAGGTTGAGAAGATGTGGTGGAATTGGAATTCCCACTCACAGAATTATGAAGATAACCAAGAAACTCTTGAGAGTACTCCTCTGAAGCAATATCAATTAAATCAACTCGATTAATTGATTCAGTATCATAATTTGAGGAGTACCTCGAAGTTTGATCGAGGTTAAAGGTAACAGCTTCATTACCCACACGTAAAGTGATTTCTTGCTCAAATACATCTATAAGAGCACGGCCCGTCCTCAGGAATCCTCTTCCAATAATGAGAGGAACTCGAGGATCGGCATCGAAATCAACAACCACAAAGTCAGCTGGAAAATGGAACTTTCCTACTTTCACAAATACATCCTCGGCGATGCCAAGAGAACGAGATATAGAACGATCTGCAAGCTCGAGAGTCATGCAGGTAGGAATAAGTTCCGGAAGAGAAAGTTTCTTCCATACTGAATACGGCATCAGATTGATGCTTGCACCAAGATCGGCAAGGGCAAAGCATTCAATCATCCCAGGAAAAACACAAGGAAGAAGAAATTTTCCGGGATCTCCTAGCTTCTCGGGAAGCTTCTTTAACAAGACTGCTGAGCAGTTCTCATTCAAAGGAGTTTTAGCCATTTCAAACAGCTTTTCTTTGTTGCTCAACATGTGCTTGAGAGTCGATGCAAACTTAGGCATCAACATGATGGCATCCGCGAAGCTTATGTCAAAGTGAAGTTCTTGGAAAATTTGAAAGAATTTTTCCATTTGATGACTAGCTTTCTCGCGGAGCTTTTGCTCATGTAAACGTGAGGGGTAAGGAATAGAAGTTTTGGATTTAGGGTTACCAACTGGAGGTTCAAAAACAACTCCAGGTTTGGTGTTGGGTTTCGGGACAACCTGAGGATGGACATTGCTGGTACTTCCGTTATTAGTAGGAAGTTCCTTGTCCTTTGTCGCCTCAGGTTCACTTTCCACTACCTTCGGGAGAGAAGAAGAAGAGGTAGTAGGAATAGCGGGTCCAGCATATGAAGCACCACTTCTGGTTGTGATCGCCTTTGCATCGCCCCTCGGATTAGCGATCGTGTTGCTAGGTAGAGTACCTGAGCCCGAGGGTCGATCATTTAAAGACTTCTTGATGTCAGAAATCTGGCTAACCAACAACCGATTCATTTCCTCTTGGGATTTCATGAATTGTTTCAACAACTCATCAGATGATGGTCCAGTTGGAACAATGGCTTGAGTTTGCACAGGAAAATTCTGGCCTCTATTGTTAGGATTAGGGCCTTGATTCTGAAAATTCCCTTGATTATTGGCATGAAAATACCCAGAGTTGAAATTTCCCTGACCTGGGTTTCTATTGAAATTTGCTTGATGTTGGAAATTTTGATTCTGATTCTGAAAACCGTTGTTTGGACTGAAATTACCTTGGTTTTGAAAACCTTGGTTTGGTCTATTCTGATTCTGATTACGGTTTTGATTGAAACCGGGAGGTCCAGGGTAGTGGTTAGGACGGTGGTTCGGGTCTACAGGAGCACGATATTGGTTGCCTCCTTGATTAGACATCCCGCCCACAGTATTGGCTTCAAAAGGGTTACCATCGGTGGCCATACAGTTATAGTAAGCATGGGGGCCACCACAGGTAACACAAACTTCCACTTTCTTAACTTCAGCAGGAGGTGAAGTTTGTGGAAAAGAGACTTTCTTTTGGTTGGAGAGAACCAAAGCCTGAATAGCTTCCGTGAGTTTATCAATCTTAGCATCGGTGCTAGATTGACTCACGGGCGATGAAGAAGAAGAAGGACCAACACTGACTTGGGAAACAACAGGCTTGCTTCGTGCAGTGCGGACTTTAGACTTGTTTTCGATTATCGCTAAAGCTTCTTTGACAGTTTTGCTTAGGAAATTTCCTCCCGCGGAGGAATTGAGAGAATCTTGATCAGATTGACTCACTCCATTGTAGAAAGTATCGAGTTGCATCAACTCGGAGAAACCGTGGTGAGGACACTTGCGAAGCAATTCCTTGAAACGATCCCACGATTCACTGAAGGATTCATCAAACTTCTGAGTGAACTTGATGATTTCATTTTTAAGACTCGTGGTTTTGGATGGTGGATAGAATTCATTCACAAATTTCTTCACCAGATCTTCCCATGTCTCTATTGACTGAGGGGGTTGTTTTTCAAGCCAAATCCGGGCTTGCCCCTCAAGAGAAAATGGGAAAAGAAGAAGCTTAACAGCATCAGTAGGGACATTCTTATACTTGATGGTAGATGCAATCTTGTTAAACCATCGAATATGAGCATGAGGATCATCCCGCTCAAAACCGTAGAACTGATTTGAGGTTACAAGATTCAGTAACCCGGTTTTGAGTTCAAAATTTTCAGCCACGATGGCTGGTACAACGATAGCATCTCCATACCCATCGATGGGTGCCTGGAGAAGCTCACACATAGGGCGTTCTTCCGCCATGATAACGGAAGTAGTGTGAGCAGTCCGGATCTCAGATCCGACTGATGGAGCAGAAAGTCTACGGACACGCCTTCTTGGAATCTTGACAAGCTCACGAAATGGGCTCACAGATCTAGAAGAGCGAGTGCGCATACACTAGAGTTAACTCTAAGGAAACTCAGAGTTAAGGAGAGAAATGGAATTATGAAGACGTTTATAAAAATGGTGGTGAGAAGAATATTTATGGGTTTTCTGGTTCTGACAAGTAGATATACCAACAAAATCAATTAACACAAAATCGAGGCAAAACAACAGTGAACTTAACCAATAATCACAATATGAATGGCTTCTTTGAAAAAGGTACACCAATCACAAGGACACAAAGGCAAGTTTTAAATCTTTAGTTCGGGAACTTATTATGGTCGCACCCCCAGTTAGGTAGTGCATTGCCTTGGTTTGCGGTGGTAATCTTTTAAGTTGTTATTTATTAAAGAAAACGACAAATCTTTTTGTATTTTTTTTTTATATTTGATACATATATAGAAACAAAAGGAAAATATTTTTGTGTTTTATACGTTTTTAGCTGTTTTTGGGTTTTTGGATTTTTTATAAGAAAATATGGATATATATATAGATGATAGATGGATGATATAAACAAAGAGTGAGTATTCAAACAACTAATCTGCTAAACGGAAGATAGATCAGCACAGCTCCCCGGCAGCGGCGCCAAAAATTTGATACGTGCCAAACAGTCAAGCTAAATCACTCAAGCCTGCCACTTGTGAATGGCAGACCGTAATCAGCTTAAAACTGCTCAAGCACGAATGCAATGAAGATCTGAGGAGTATAGGGTCTCCCCGGGTCGTTATGTCCCAGCGAGCTATGCAATGGATTATCAAACGTAAAGTGATCGAGGAATTTGAACGAAAAAGGGATTTGAATTATGATTATAACTACAGAAAAAGCCAACAAATTACAGAGGCTTAAATGCAAATTAAAGGAAATTAAAAAAGATAAAATATATTAAATAAATGCTATCACTATATTTAAAATGATGTTTTTGTTTTTATGTTTTTATAAAACTGAATTAAAAACTACGTAACGTACAAACAAAAACGTGAAACTTACGCAATATTAACCCTAAAAATATGAAAATTATATTTTTACAATCCTAATGATAAAAGAAAATTTTTAGAAAAAGAAAACTATTTTTATAACTATTAAATTAATTATTATTAATTAAAAACTAATTTTAACTATTTAATAATTACCTAAAATACAAGAAAATGTGAAATAAAGCTAGAAAAATAAAATTAAGATTTAGAAAAATCTAAAATATCAAAAGAGAATTTTCAAAACTATTTTTGTATTTTTCTGGTTATTTTTCTATTTTCTAGGAATTTTAAACTATTTAAAACTAATTAAATTACTTAAAAATACAAATTTAACTAAGAAAAATCTAGAAAAATATTTTTTTGCCTTTTTATATTTATCTTAACTTAAGAAAAATGAAAAATTATTTTTTTGAACCTTTTCTTAATTTTTTTGTATTAATTGCTATTTAAAAATGCTTAAAAACTAATTTAAATTAAGAAAAATAGCAAACAAGCTAGGAAAAATCTGAAATTTTCAGGAAAACTCTAAAATTATATTAGGAAGCTAGGAAAAATGGAAAATTAGGTGCTTGTGTACAAGAAAATGGGACTGCTATACCAAGTGCTTTAGAATAAGCACTTTAAATAAGCTAATGAGCAAAACAAGCCACCAGCAGTTTACAGATGTTCTAAACTACTAAAAATGACCAAATGCAACAATTAACAACAGGCTTTAACCTCTATTTAGCTGAATTCACAGATTTGATGTGTTTGAGATTATGAGCTAAAACAGTTTCTGTGGGCTACTTTGGACACAAGCACAAGCTACCAATTAAGCTAAAACTGAAAACTAGCAATTAGAACCTATCCTAGACCTGGTTGAGATCAAGTACACCAAAACTCAGACCTTGGGAAGCTCTTATGAGCCCTGTGCAAGTAGCTGCACAAACTGAGAAAACTCAGTTTAAGATGAGTTGTGAGCAGGGCAACTGGTACTAAAAAGAGAAGCTTGTTTGGAGCTTTTAAGAAAATTGTAAAATTCTACTAAAATGGTAATAAGGATAAAGACCAGTTGAAGTTTTTAGAATGCCAAGTTTCACTGAAAATGGCTAAAAAATGAAGCCATGAAAAATCCTTGCAGTTGGCCCTAAAACAGGTTTTTGCAATTTTGACTTTTGACAATAATGATGAACTTTGACCAAAATGAACTTTGAATCCAATTTTATGACTGATATTGATGTAATAAGGTGTGATGAACACAATGCAAGCTATGTTTAATGATTCTTAACACAAAACAAGAAGTTGCAATTCCAAAATCACAACAGATTGGCATGCAAGACAGATTTGATGAGATTTTGACTTATGAGAGTTGCAGGCACATTTTAATGACTCCAATGAACACAAATAGACTAAACAATCATGAACCAAAAGGTTTTAACTACTGAACACACCTTAAGTACAGATGAAGCTATAAACCAAACACCCCTTTCACTATTGATTTGCAAACTGAAACCAATCCAAACACTGAACCAGCATAGATTATGATCAAACTAACTTAACCAGACCTAAATAAATCCATTTAAACAGGCTTTAACTATTTAAGACCACAAAAACAAATTATGCTACATAATTTGAGACTAACTTACAATTGTCCATAGCCACAATGGCTTGCAAACAGTGAACCAAAGAACATCTACCTATCCAAATCAATCCAAATGACTAAAAACCAACCCAACTCCATGTCTGCATCAACCCATTCCCTTCCTGCATCACTTTTGCTTCCTGTTTGACTTATTTTGACCAAAGTCCAAAGTTGCATGAAATTTAAGTTTAAGCTTACACAAAGCTATAATAAGCTTCTATAAGCTTGTTTGAGCTTATAAATAAGCTCATTGAAGCTAGGATATCAGAGATTGAAAATGGAAATTATAACAGTAGCTTGAAATTTGAAATAAGAACATAAACTTGGAATTGATACTTAAAAGAGTTGCAATATACTTAAACAAGTTAATTTGATACAAAGGACTTTAAAAATTACAGCTGAAAGCTATTTAAGGCATAATAAGCTAAAAAACGACATACACTTAAGAAAATAAAACTAACTACTCTTTGCTTCACTGTCTTCCTCTTCTTTTATACACCCAAACTCTTTCTCTCACCTCTCTGGACATATCCCAGCACTAATATGGGCCATTGGATTGCTAAACTTGATCTTGGCCGTTTAAAGGTTTTTGGCGCCAAAAGCTAATTTAACAGCTGGGGTTGAGTGTTTGGTACAAAGGTGCATTAAATGCACTCTTGGAGTTATGTGTTTGGAGGAGGGTGGAAATGATGAAGGAGGTGGAGTGTTAGCAGAGGGTGCAGGGGGGGAAGGTGATGATGGTGGATTCTCGTGAAGGAGGGAAGAAGAGGCAGTCAAATGGGTTTGACTGAGCTTATAATAATAAGGGGGTCCAAATTGGTTTTGACAGGGAGGTCACAAGGGTTCTTGGCAGGGTCCATTGGGGTTTTGACAAGTCCAAATGTGTATAAAAGGTTTATAATAATCGAGGACTAATTATGCAATTTCTGAAAATTCAGGGACCTGTTCTGCCAAATCTGCAAAGATGTTTCAGGGGCTGAAATTGACAAGTGTTAATAGTACAAGGACCAAAGTTGCCATTTTCACATTTTCCAGGGACCAATTTTGCCAAATTTCAAAGTTGGAGGACCAAACTTGTAATTTTCTCAAACTTTTTATATTTTTCACCAAAGGACTAATTTTGACAAGTTATGATATTAAAAGGACCTTTGGTGACTTTTCTTTTGAAAATTTGACTCAGGGACTATTTTTGACAATTTTAGAAACTTGGGGGACTGAAATTGCCAATTATGCAAACTTTGCTCATTTTTCATCTGATTTTAAACATTTTGCATCTGAAACATATAAAATGCAATTTTGGAATATTTTCAGTATTTTGATGCATTTCTGAGCATTTTTAGACGTTTTGCAGTTCAGATTTGACTAAAAATGATGAGTATTTACACACTCATCACACATCCAAATAGATTGACATAAGTTGATATAAATAATTAAAAGGAAGTTTTAATTGACAAAACTATTCAACCCCCCTTCTAGTTTTCCACAATTGGCATCAGAGCTTCGTTACCAAGTTTCTTGAAGTATATTGTACTATAAAAACTTGATACGATCCATGGTTAATTGAAAACTACAAAGAAGGTTTTTCACAAAAACAAACACCATGTCTTTTAAATATCTTTGTTTGGATGTGATTAGATGACAACATTTTTTTTATTTTATTTTCTATTTAAATGCACTAATCTTCCTTGTCATGTTGATTAGTCAAAGCTCAAACCCACCAAGCTATAGGAATCGCTTGGTAACAAGAATACTTTCCCTAAGAAGGTATCTTAAATACAAAGGAGCCGGAATTGTCTAGTGACATTTGTTGTGTCATTTGTAAAGACATTCCTAAGTGCGTTAGAGGTACGATTCTCTACTTATCTCTAAAATGACATTAGCTTGATAATTAAGTATGCCTACATAAGTATTTATATGATTATGTTTTGTGCATATACATGTACTACATGAAGCTTCATTAGGAAGCCTTTTCTCACATACGTGTCATTTTTTCGGTTAAAGTTGTGGTATATAAAACTTGTGTTTTATTTCATTTAATCCAAAAATCATATCTTTCCAATAATAAAACAAAACACAAATTTCAAAAATTCCTCCTTCCCCATATAAACTCCCACCGTCATCTACTCCATCAAATCCCCACTTTTTCAAATCTTCCAATTTCAAAAATTTCCTCTCATTCAAAACTTCATTTTCCTCTCCATTTCATCTCATCCGAAACCAAGAAGGCTTGCCATCAACATGGTTTACATTGCCCTCGTGCTCATCACCTTTAACACTCATCGCTCTTGTATTCCCTATGATGAAGTTCTCATACGGAGATATATACTTTGTGTTGTTAATCTACATTGGGATCATATACCCAATCCTTTGTATCATTCTTAGCATTGAAATGAAATATTATTAATAGTCTAGTTTATCTAGGTTATTATTATCATAATGTGTTTGTCATTTCTTTTGATTTATATGTTTCGTATTCTCTCATGATACATTAGAAGTCATGTATGCATGCTAAAAGAAAATGTAGGCTAAAACACATATCTTGGTATGGTATAAAATTGTAAAACCTATGTTTTTATCAAATTTGTTTCTGTTACTACAGACCTACAGATCCCGGCAAGTATACTAGTCGGGTCCCTTTTGAAAGAGAACCGTGGGAACCATACACCTGGACAACAGTTTTTCATGCATAATAAAAACCACCTTCTTTCTAAAAGTAATATTCCACTAGAATGTCAAAACCATAAGTGAGTTAAGTGTCATTGTTGTTAAAAACCATTGTTAATAAAAATCTAGTAAAAACGTTAGATAACCATTGGTTGACCACAAACATCACTTTCTATTAACTCATCGTTTCTATAGGCTCAACTATGATGCATGAATATGAGTTTGATTTTTCACTCACTAGCGTCTACACTCTGAACATCTCCCTTGAGCCCAACACACCTGGCAATCATGTCCGTGTGTTCAATAATCTCAAAAACCGTCACTTCCACGAAGGACGTATTGTAGACACATCTCTACAATTCGAAGAAGGTATCAATACCTCCTTTCAAGCCATAGGACTAGAATGTATTCTTGAAATCAACAAGAAGATATGTCCAAGGTTCATAACGGAATTCTTCCGTCAAGTTGAACTCGTTCGTAACGAGGATCGCTCTCTTTCTCTTTGGTTTTGGATCAAAAACCCAAAGTTCGTTTTAAGTCTTGAGCGATTTGCTCACATCCTCCGGATTCCAAATCATGGACAATGTGCCTTCACTGAAGATTGGTCTCTTGATTCTCTCTTCAACTTTCGTGAAGAAAATAGTCCATATTGTTCTCACATACCTTCCTCGGAGGATTTAAATAGCATAATATGCAAACCTCGACCATATTACTCTGATCCAAACATCATCTTTACACGGGACATCCGAAAAGAGTACAAGCCCCTTGCACTCGTCCTACGTGAAAATGTTTGGAGTCTTAGGGGAAATCGAGAAATCCTTCTCGCTTGTTGTGCTCACATATTGTATTGTTTGCTAACACAACAACCATACAATCTCGCCTACTTCTTCGCAAGGCGAATTGTAAATCTTCAAGGCTCCAAGAATAAACTCATCCCGTATGGAATGTTCTTGACGCGCCTCTATCATAACGTCATGCATTTTCATCCTCAATTTCAAAGTCCGTTGTACGTACTTGTGGACAAGATGATGGAACCGCTAAACATATCTCTCATGAAGACTTTCTTCATTCTTGATTCCACCAACACTCATCAACCACTTGATGATCCTTCTAGCAAAAACGCTCAAGGAACTTAGTAGTCTTTCAATTAGGAACAATCCTTTTGCACTCATGCTTTATCAATGTAATCCAATTTCCTTCATGAAATAAAACATCTTACATTTGATATCTTAATGTTATAACCTCTTAAACTAACCTTGGTATATAATATATTGTCAAGATCATTGCATACCTTTAGTAAAGGTTCTGCTTAGCAGATGGACGGATCCCAAAGTTTGTTCTAGACGGATCCCTACACTTAGGGAACCGTAGGATCCGACAAACAGAAAATTCAATTGCAAACATTGTATTTCAAACATGTCCTTAGAACACCTCACACTAAGATAGACATAGTGTCTTAAGGCAAATTAAGTCCTTATTAAGTTAAGTAGATCCTTCCTACTCACACAAGATCACAATCAAGACACTTGTAGATCTATAATTTCACTTAAATCCATTACTCTTCCGCTCTCAAGCTCACACATCATTTCTCACATCTAGCTTTGGAAATCTTTCAATTATGGTTAAATTGATCATAATCATCTTTACCTCAAAATTGATCAAATTCTAGTTTTTCCATCTTAAGTCTTTATGATATTTCCCAAAACATTATCCTAAGTCACTATCTAATCTCTAGGATCATTTAGCTCTATTTGACACTCTCAATCCTTAGTGTCATCTTTGTTCATTCATTGGTACTCATGAAAGTTCCAATTTCTTCCATAAAAGGCAATCATTAGCTATAACACTCATTACTCTTGATCATTCAAGTACACCCTCATCTTAGATACTTAGGAGGACTGAAACACTCAAGATGATATAGGTTCTAGCTCTTAGAAAATTCATTTCTAACCTTTCATAACTGCCGAGAGCCGGATCCCTAGGATTAGCCTAGCCGGATCCCTCGTTGGAGGGAACCGTGGGATCCGTATGACAGATTTATGTCAACTCTAGCTAAAACAATCATTTCAAGCTCATCTTGTTAACTTAAACACTCCATCTCATCTTAAATGAGTTCCTAGATCAGTACAACTCTTAAGTTGACTCTTGTGCATGTTCATCATCACATTCCAATGAATCTTAGTGGCTCAAGTCTTGAATGCACTTGCCAAAACCCTTGCCTTATAAACTACATTGTTAGGTCTCCTAAAGTCATCATCTTCACTCACCTTTTTAGCACTTAGAAATATTTACAAACCTCTTGAAATCATATCATCATGAGGAAAACTCCAAGTAGCAACTTATCCACCAAAGAACCACCCAAGAAAATTGCTCGTGTTGTACACGAAATCTCTTCAACCGAATCATCTCTGGTCAAGTCCACAAATGGAAGGATCTCTCCTTCACCAACTAAACCAATTCGTAAGAGGATAGTACCCACAAAACTACCAATGCCAAACACCACCATACCTCCTAGACCAAACAATATCATCTCCACTAAACCATCACCATTGGTTCCTAGAGCTATCTCGTTTACAACTCCACTATCATCACCACACCTCTACAATTTAGAGGATTTGCCTCCTGGGCCGTCTCATCCTCCTCCGCCGGCAACATTCTCCTCATTAGGAGGAATAATGGTACATAATCAAGGTGTTGAGTCAACATTAGCTCCGGCTTCCTTTTCACCGTCACCATCATATAATCCAATTTGGATTATGAGAAATTATCAAAGTCAACCACCCGACCATATGGAAGTTGACACTTCTCTACCACCACCATCATTCTTGGTCGAACCATTTTCAAATGCGGCTCCACCAATCCCTCCGTCGTTTGAGGCTCCACAAGCCGCTTCACTTGATTCTTCGCATCAAGCAATTTCATTTCTTCCACCACAACTACCTAGCCATGACAAAGATTGTTATCATTGTCAACATGTTGAAAGTTTGATACATGAAGTACGAGAAGACCAAATTTTCATGTACTATCACCTCCTCAAACGTTTCGACGAGATTAAACCTAAACAAACTTGAGCTACAGGATTTTAGTGGTGTCCTAGTTTCAAGCGTTACTTAGATAATTCTAGTAGTTCCAAGTCATGTATCGATCATTTTCTTAGTTTTTTAGAGTCATGTATATCATATCTCTAGTATTTGCCTAGACGGATCCCTAAAAGGAGGGAACCGCAGGATCCGTGATACATAAAACTATTTTTCTACTAACTTGGATCATATTTGCAGGAAATTATGCATTATACTTGTTTTCTAACCTTCGTTTTATAGTTATTCAATTTACACATGAAGAGTTTGACACCCTAAAGCTAGGGGAGCTTTGTGTCAAAGCAATACATTGCAAAATTACTTGCAATATTATGATTACATTTCATGACATCCCTTTGCAAAATTGCAATCATAAAGGGGGAGCACATTCGTCACATTGACGAAATCTTTTGCAAACTTAGTTGCAAATGAACTAGCTTAGTATTATTTTTTCTTGACGCCCTCACATAGGGATGGACTCGTCAAGGGGGAGTAAAGACGAGATTCTTTCCCGTTACTTGCTCTCTATTTTTTTATTTCTTTCACATGTTTTTCTTAAAACAATGTGTTAGTTTCCTTTCGAAGCTCTTTTTGTCTCGACGAAAAGGGGCAGAAGAAAAAAAAAACTACAAATTCAAACTTTTACAAATTTTAGCTTTTCCTTAAAATAAATTTATGTTTTTTCATCAACAATAAGGGGGAGATTATTAATACAAATAAGCCGTAAAAACGTTTATTTATATTTTACGATCTTCTAGTGTTTTGTCGATAACAAACGTAAAATCATTTTAACGAAACAAACACAATACGTAATTAGTTTGAACTAATAGTTTCTAACACACTTACGTTTTCACATAAAACACTAAAACAAGTATAAGTGATTTTATGATTTAGTAATACAAATGTACAACAACTATTGTTTACATATTTGGGTAAATATATACTTAAACTAGTATATACTAAAATGGGTAAAAACTAACAAAGGGTATTGACCCATAACCCATGGTTTTATCCAAACCATTTGACTAGGTACATTGAACTCATGAGATACATTGTATCTAATAAGAAACCCATGGATCAACCCATGACCAATGACCCATAACCAAAATACCCATGGGTAAAGAGGAGCATCCCACAGATCCTTAGCTTTACGCTAGACGGATCCCTTGTGGGAGGGGTCCATGGGATTCGGGGAACAGTAGACATTTTCCTCTATAAATAGTGAGCCATTTCTTCATTGTTTCTCACCCCTTTCTAACACACTTTCCCTTTGAGTTAAAAATTCTCTAACCCCAGATCTAAGAGATCTATGTTTGTAGTTTTGTTTTTTTGTGATTCTCTAGGTTCCTCTTAAAGGCGAGATCACCACCTTTGAAGTCAAGCAAGCTCAAGTCCATGAGTTGCCATGCTTCCTCATCATCAAGACTACTAAAGTCCTCTTGTTGATGATTTTTTTCTTTCTTCTAAGAAATGTAGTGTTGGAGACATTAGTATAAGATGTCTTAAGTCTCAAGACGAAGACATTAGTGAAAGGTGTCGATCGTCCGTATTATAGGCATTAGTGAAGGGTGCCTAGAAGTCAAGTCACAAGACATTGGTGAAGAGTGACTTGAAGATCTAACTAAAGGCATTAGTGAAAGGTTCCTTAGATGTACATTCGATATGGCGTGTTTCGATGCACAAGATAGATTAGCGTTAGATCCAAGGATATTGATATCTCTGATGATGTTGTAATAAGGAGTTGGCCTCCTTTGGGATTAGTATTTGGTGTAGTGTTGGGTAGTAGTTCCTCCATTGTAATGGAACTCGGTACTTAGCGTAGTACCGGATAAAGGGTAGGCGACGTTGTGGTAGGTGTGGTTCACCTTGGTGTGAAAGAACCCGGTGGTTAGCCTAGTACCAGAAAAAGAGTAGGTGTTGGGAATTATATTTGAGTTGATTATGACAAATTATGAAAGATGAAGGACTTATGAAGATAATTGATGAAGATAAAAACACAAGGGACCTACTTGTTAAAGAAGAAATTATTATTTAGTCCCTAGTAGTCAATTGTAACCCTAGACTCTTTAGTATATAAAGAGTGGCAGGGAATTAGATTTATTGTGTGTCAAGATGTGAACACCAAAGGTGTGTGTGTACAGGCGTTAGGGGAGAACGCCTAGGGTATTTTTTAGTCGATTAGTGTTTAGTATAGTAGAGATGTTTAGTCGATTAGTGGTTTAGAGATGATGACGAAGAACCTTTAGCAATAACATTGATGTTCTTATTATTCCGCTGTGCATTCATATTTATCATTGTTATTGTTATCCCCTAGAGCTCATAAACGATCTTCACAATTGGTATCAGAGCGGGGAGCTCTTAATATAGGGATCTACAAGGTTTTTCGAAGAAAAGATACAAAATTCGAAGCTGTTAAAAAGTTTCGTATCTTTCTGCAGGGCTGTTTTCAAACAGCGTTAACTTTTTCGTTAACCGTTGGATCGTGTTGAAAGTTTAGGTGGACGTTCTCTATATGACATTATAAATTTCCACCGGAGGGATCGTCGATTTGACCTTTTATGTGAAAGATATAGGCTGTCGAATATGGCTGCTGAAGGAGTTTTTTTTTGAAAGTCGATTTTTAAGGAAGCAGTTTTGAAGAAGGTCAAAGCAGTTGGTTGAGGTATCGATATTTTGTGATAAGATGCGACATAATAAAACATGGAAACAATTACTATTGTCTTTTGCAAAGGGACCTCGTACAATATTAATTTGATTTGAAGATTCGCATTTAATTTGTCGTGATCTAATAACTTTGTACGGGCGGTTTTTTTTAGATTTATTGATCAATCATAGGTCGGTTTTAGGGTCCCTACTCACCCTTTATTGTATCATACTATTAGTATCTTGGTTGGTTTTTGGGGATTGGTAGTGGAGTATTATTTTCTTTATATTGAACTACAATAGTAGGGTTAGTTACCTTTTCATGGTAGTATAATATTCTATCAAGTTACTACAACTTGCCGATTGTTTATGTTGCTCATGGATTTTTATTCAACTTCACCGAGGCTTTGGTAACTGTTGCTAATTTATGCGTAACTACTGCTATTTTTGATACATGTGCTGCTCGAGTAATAGTGATAAGCAAGCTCATGTTTTGCATGGCGAAACGAATTCAGTTTGAAAGTACATTGGTTCAATGGATGTGAGTTTTAGCTGACTTATGTTACTAATGCTTGTGTTTTTACAAATGGCTGCTCGACATTCTTAACACAGAGTTATTGGTTTGGAGGTAATGTTGAATGTCGAGAGAAAGTAACAAAGGAAGAGATGCAATGGAGTACACATGATAGTGGCAAATTACTACTGTTAAAACGTTTTTGTACTGCTACCCTTTCACAAAGTACTGCTCTGAGTTTTCAAAGTATTGCTTGTTCTTAAAGTACTGCTTATGCTGTTTATTCTTCAAAGTACTGCTGCTTGTTGAAAGTACTGCTGCGTTAACAGGTTGTACTGCTATGGTAATAAGTTTCTACAACTCGTTGGTCAGTTTATACTGCTACATATTTGAGTTAATATTGTCATATACTTGTTCGTTCTACTGCTGCGAGCTGGTCGATTCTTGGTATTGGTTTGATGATGGGTGTCGCATGAAGGTTGCTGAATGATCGATCATGAATGTTACTGATGCTACAAGGAGTTTTAAAGTTCTTTGTCAATGTTGATGAAAGTAAAAAGGATATACAGATCGATGAGCTTTTTAGTGCATGGTCACCGACATATTTGATAATTGGTTGATTTGATATAACTTCAAAGCTACTGATTCAAATCTTTATTGTTTTAATGAATTGGTCGGTTACATATTTATGGGTTGTGAGAATAAAAAGAGATAGCAGACAATGTCATGCTTGGATTGGTAAGTTACGGGATCAGATTGGTTAAGTTTGTGATTGGATGATACATGCTCGTATCACATGATGTTGCGTATCACATGCTCGTTTCATGAGTTGAGTTAAAACTTCCATGCTATCTGTTACATGCACGTGAAGGACCTACATGGGATTGAATTTTATTCCATATGGAGCTTTATACCCTATGATTTAATATTTGCTGAAGAAGAATAAATTGTGCATGTGGTATATTTATTCAAGTAATATGATTGGTTGATGTTCACCTGGTACTGAATTGATTATTATTGGTATTATTGGACACACAAAGGCGATTTGGATGTTGTACGTGATTAGTTCCATTGATGATTATTATTCGACATATGGATTTGGTTTATAGATATCGGGTTTAATTGGACGACACATACATGATTGGATCTCGGCTAGAAAGTGATTGGATATTGGATAGAATATGGTTATTGATTTGAGGAGAAGTCGACACACATACTTTGACTGATTTGCATTTTTAGTTGTCGGACGAGTCACGTATGATATTTTGGATTTTTAGTTTTTGGTTGTGACCTGATGTTCATGAATCAGGTTCAAGATAAAGAACTATTCTTCATGTTACTAATACTTGGTCACAAATGCGATTGTAGTCATCTTTCTTAGTATTTTGGGTGGTACTATGTTCTTCATGGCCGGAACTACAACGTATTTGTGATCATGGTGGTTAGTTATTAGATAAGTTCTTATGGTTATTTACATGCATCATTCAAGGGGAAGGTTTTTACTACTACTTGTTAGTATTTGTACTATTGGTTCAAATTTCTATTGCCTTAATTTCATTTTTAGTGGCAGAAAACTTCATGGAGGGTATCTTGAGGCATTAGAAGGATGGATTAGTCGTATGATATTGGTTTGTGGTGGTTGGAATCAAAGTTGCTTCTACTTAGCTTCTCCTAGTGGATTATGACAAAAAGCGGAAGAAAGGCGACAAAGACGATTTTGCAACTTGAAGATTCTTGGTGATTGCATGTTTAAGGGGAAGTTCTTATCCTTCATGACATCTTAACTTCAGGGGAAGTTCGTGCTTATTTGGTTTTGTCATTATCAACTAGGGGAAGATTGTTAGGAATTATATTTGAGTTGATTATGACAAAATATGAAAGATGAAGGACTTATGAAGACAATTGATGAAGATAGAAACACAAGGGACCTACTTGTTAAAGAAGAAATTATTATTTAGTCCCTAGTAGTCAATTGTAACCCTAGACTCTCTAGTATATAAAGAGTGGCAGGGAATTAGATTTATTGTGTGTCAAGATGTGAACACCAAAGGTGTGTGTGTGTACAGGCGTTAGGGGAGAATGCCTAGGGTATTGTTTAGTCGATTAGTGTTTAGTATAGTAGAGATGTTTAGTCGATTAGTAGTTTAGAGATGATGACGAAGAGCCTTTAGCAATATCATTGATGTTCTTATTATTTCGTTGTGCATTCATATTTATCATTGTTATTGTTATCCCCTAGAGCTCATAAACGATCTTCACAGTAGGCAACGTTGTGAAGGTTTCTCCACCATAAGGAGTTGGTGTCGTGTAGTGATTACGAACTCTCGAGTAGGTGACTCGGGGAGTGGAGTAGGGCAAGGAAGGTGTCCTTGTAGCCGAACCACTATAAATACTCGCGTTGTGGTTTTGTGCTTCTTACTCTTATCTTTTCATTACATACTTCTATATGTTTGTTTATCAACATCCAACACACATCCAAATAGATTGACATAAGTTGATCTAAATAATTAAAAGGAAGTTTTAATTGGCAAAACTATTCAACCCCCCCTACTAGTTTTCCACACACTTGTTAGGTCTCTTGAAGGCAAATTGCTGGAATGACACTTATTCGGACAAAAAGGCGCGAATATACGAAGAAAATGGCCAAAGTCAAGAATCGAGACAGTCAAGCTGCTGGAATTGAAGGGGACGATATCACTGCTAAAATGCGACACCGTCGCGACACATCTTGAGAAGACTCAGAGAGCAAATTGCTATTTTACAAGTGACGGCATCAGGTTTAAAAGAGTAGGACGTCGCAACTCAGACGGCCTAGATTTGGATCCAGACAGCGTCAGAGATTGAAATCGAAGGCGTCATGAGCATAAGGTGACGCCATCACAGAGTTGACGTGGCCAAGATGAAATCCTAATGGTGGCGACCCGACGGCGTCACAATTAAAGAGTGACGCCGCCGCATATTGTAACACTATATATAGAATCCGAATTTTTCAGTTTTTAGAGAGGTAGTTTTGTGGAGTAAAAACCTAAACCGAATCAAGGCTGTCTTGTGCAGTATCTTAGGGTTCCATACCCTATTTTACAACAAGATAAGTGTTTTACTTCATTAATTCAATCATGTCTTCAATTGTTTGTGTGTATGCTTGCATGTTCTCCATGTCCGTCTAATTTAGTTGTGTGTTTACTTAGATATATATGAAACCTAGTTATTGAATATTGATTGGTTGTCTCTTATCTTAATTGTGATTGACCTAGTATTGCGATAGGTCAGTCGTTGTGTTATTAATGCTTGATTAGTCTTTGTTGAAGCTTAGCTTATAGTTACTAGTGGAATTGAAGGCTAAATATCCAAAGATAACCTTAGTGTTAAGTTTATGAATCCTAGAGATTTCGTAGTCATTAACCTTAGGTAGCTTCGAAGAGTTAGGGATAAACGCATACCCTACGACCTTAGAAACACAACGCGTTAAGAATAAGGATGTGACAATTCAACCATCAATAGGAGATAACTAGGGAGTAATAACATCTAAGTAAACACATTTTTAATCATCATAAGAGCACACAACAATAGACATATACTACACTCACCTTAGTTTAGATAATTAGATAATTAGATAAGTAGAGTAATCGGTAGAAATACCAACCCCCAAATCCAAACCCCGAGATTCGTACCTTTCAATTTTCTAAAAAATATAAAAAGGATAAAAAATAATCTTCATCAACCCCAACCTTAGCGTAGTTGATAACGCTACACGCGTCGTTCGGGGTCAAAGGAACTTCCTTTTCGTCGAGCAAGTTTTTCAACACCCTAGGCAGTGAACCTAATCGTTGTAGTGTAGTGTTAGGGTAAGCCACGGGAATTGATATCGTTCTCTAGTGGAATAGGAATGCTAGTGAGAAGTTACTACGCTAAGGTTGGGGTTGAGGAAGATTATTTTTTATGTTTTTATGTTTTTTTTAGGAAATGGAAAGGTACGAATCTCGGGGTTTGAATTTGGGGGTTTTGGTATTTTTACCGATTACTCTACTTATCTAATTATCTAATCTAGTGGGTAGTCTATGTCTAATTATTGTGTGCTCGTATGATGATTTAAAGATGTGTTTGCTTATGTTTTATTACTCCTTAATTATCTCCTATTGATAGTTGAATTGTCACGTCCTTATTCTTAATCGCGTTGTGTGTCTAAGGTCGGAGGGTATGCGTTTGTCCCTAACTCTTTGAAACTACCAAAGGTTATTGCCTACAAAATCTATAGGATTTATAAACTTAACACTAAGGTACTCTTCGGATGTTTTAGCCTACAATGACTCTAGGTACTATAAGCTAAGGTTCACAAAGATTAATCAAGCATTAACTACACAACGGATGACCTATCGCAATACTAGATTATTAACAATTAAGATAAGAGACAACCAATCAATATTCAATAATTAAGTTTCATATTCCCTAAGCAAACACACAAGTAAATTAGCCGGACATGGGAAACATGCAAGCATACACACAATTAATTGAAGACATACTTGAATTAATGAAGTAAAACACTTATCTTGATGTAAGATAGGGTATGGAACCCTAAAATACTGTACAAGACAACCTTGGTTCGGTTTAGGTTTTTACTCCAAAAGACTACACACTGAAAACTAAAAAATTCGGATTCTATATATAAGATTACACATGCGACGGCGTCACCCTTTAATTTGTGACACCGTCGGGTCACCGTTATTAGGGTTTCGTCTTGGCCACGTTAGTCTTGCGACGGCGTCACCTTATGCTTGTGACGTCGTCCCCTTTAGTCTCTGACATCGTCAGGATCAAATCTAGGCCGTCTGAGTTGCGACGCCCTACTCTTTTAAAACCTGAAGCCGTCTCTTGTAAATGAGCAATTTGACTACTGAGTCGTCACAAAACTTGTCCGACGGTGTCTCTAATAGAACCTGACGCCGTCACTTGTAGATCCTGACGCCGTCACTTGTAGATCCTGACGCCGTCCCCTTCAGTTCCAGCAGCCTGAGTGTCTCGATTCTTGACATTGGCCATTTTCTTCGTATATTCGCGCCTTTTTGTCCAAAAAAGTGTCATTCCAGCATTTTGCCTTCAAGATACCTAAAAAGTGAAAAGGAACGATATTAAGTAATAATGGATACAAAAGTGATCAAATAAGGGCTTAAACGACCCCTCAAAAAGGTAAATTTTAAAACATTATCAAATATCCCTACACTTGGTATTTGCTTGTCCTCAAGCAAATGTGCTTTTAGCCAATTAATTTATAAGTTAGGGGTCATGAAGCATTAGTTTAGACCGATCCACAACACATATAAGCCCCGAAAAAGTCATAACAAGTACGAAAATTACATACTAGCACCTCAAATGGGGTGTTTGGATACTCACATCTCTCGGGTGTATATGAAATATAACAAGTTGGAAATGGAAGATAAACACTCATTAACCGGTCCTAGTACATAGATTATCATAGGCTTGAGATTACATCAAACCTCCATCGCTTTGGCGTAAGAACCTAGGAAAGACTATCCAAGAGGTCTTTTTAAAGGGTTGTAACGTAAGGCTTACGGTAGGGAAACAAAGGGTTTGGTGTGATAGGCTATTTAGTGGTGGCAAGTCAAAAATCTTTCTAAGCCAAGACTCGAAACTCTAGACTCTAGATACCTGAAACAAACAAACATAAGTTAAAGATACATGTAAGATGGTAGCCCGTATGTTTTTTTTTTTTTTGTTTTTTTTTTTTGGATTTTTTTTGTTTTCTTTTTAAATACACTTTTACTCTACCATCCTCTACGATAACATCAAAATGATAGGGATTTATAGGCACATCCCTATACTTGAGTTTTTATTACTCTAACACTAATTTGACCCGAATTGAAAAGATCAAAACACTTGGAGTACATTATTATGCAAATAAAGGGAATTTGAATTTAACGTTCCCTTCCCGTCATCTCATAAAGTTTAACTTTTCCCATAAGTCCCAATCGTCCCAAAACTGTGTACAAAGGATATGACTCGACTTAGCAACTTATGCAAGCAACAAGATAATTGAACTAAGGGTTTAGTGTGATAACAATAATGCACTAAAAGTGAGTGCATACAAGGTAGGCTAAGGCGATTTGGGTGTACATTTGGGGGTGGATTGTAAACAATGCTCTTCATTGATATTCTGGAAAACCGAAACATCACGAGAACCGCGAAAAGGATAGGCTCTGAGGGGTTAACTAGGGGTATCGTGTACTATAGATGAGTACAACGCAAAGGTGTTGGGGAATTACTCAACCGATGTGGAAGAAGTAATTATATTACGGGTATCAAACAAGGGTTATCCTAATGCTTCTTATCATTTAGTTATTCCTAACTACACAAGTGTAGTCTTACTAGCGATCTCGGGATGTATCACAAAACAAGTTCTAGAATCTAATATACTACCGGTTCACACTCTAAGCATTAAAGATGAATGATTTAATTCCTGCTAATCTAAGGGCGATCCTCACATTTTGGGTGGAATTTAAGTGGTAAAGGGTTTTTTTTTGCTAGTCATATAATTTCCTATCCATGAGACGCTTTATTAAGACTAATGGCCCACTCTTATATGTCATGAAAAATTTTAAATTTGGTGCCAAAATTACCCTAACCGACATTTTCTCATGGTTTATTACGCAAATGCAATTGGGCAAAGAAAATAATCAAGAATAAGCATAGTTTCAAAGTTCCGGTTTTATTTTCTCGCCCTACACTTAAACTGAAAATTGTCCCCAATGTTCCCCAAAAGTATCAAAGTTATGATAATGGTAGGTAATAAAAGAAGAAAGAAACTAATACTTCCCTGATTAGCTCGGTAGGATCCGTGTAAAGTGTTGGTTACATCTTTCTTCAAGAAGAACGTTTGCGTGAAAAGCTCATTCTCATCTTATGTATCTTCTTCTTGGTAAATTAAACTTGCACACTTGAAGAAAACAAATGAAACCTTCGCGTAAAATCGGCGGTAACAATATATATAGGACTTTACTAAACTAGGATATAATGCTTGTGGAATGGATGTTTACAGATTTTCTTGAAAATTAAGACCTGGAAAATTCCAAAAATTTATAAGTAGCTCAGAAAATGAGAAAAAGTAATCAGTTGTTTCTGCTCCTTCCTGACGCCGTGAGGTTATCCTGATAGAAACTGGTGTGCGATTTTCTGGAAAAAATTCTGGAAAATTTACATCTTTAGAATCTGGAAAAATTTCCTGCAAAACATCCATTATGACTCGATACAAGCATTTGACTCGAACAAACACACATGCATATCTTTTAATTAATTACGTTTCCTTTGAAAACATGTGTAATCCTCCCTACACTTATCCCTTATGTAAAATACCTTTATATGTAATTAAGACGAGGTTAAAGACAAAATAAAGCATTTTTACAAATTTAAACATGAGAATAAACAATCAATAAAAGATACACGACACAAAAAAGCAAACAATTAAGCATAGGTTGCCTCCCACGAAGCGCTTTTCTTTATTTATGAGTCTTGTAGCTAGACTCGAAGTCGTGCCCCTACGTGGCTTCATTTTGCATTCTCAATGAGAATTCTATCATGTTGACAAAATTTTCATCGATTTTATACCTAGGCCCTAGGGTCAAGAAATCCTTATAATAAAGCCTCCTTCTTTCCCACATGAATTTGAAACCTTTCTCAACATCGTCCTTGCTTTTGTCCTCAAAAGCTCTAATGTTGTCTCGTTCAAAAAGGGACAGATGGCCATATTCGTTCGTCTTCGAAGGCATCCTATAAGTAATCTCATCGTTTCCTTCCTTAAACCTAACCGTTCCATCATACTTGTTATGGCTCATTATAGATGTTTCAACAAACGGTTTTCCTAGCACTACTTGGGATAAGCTATAGTCAATGACACATCCAATGTCTTCTAGGACTACAAAATCAACTAGGTAGGTGAAATTTCCTATAAAGACGTGTACATCCTTGACCCTTCCCACAAAGTTGCAAACCCCACCTGGATACTTAGGGTCTCTCCTAATCTTAAGTCGCTCATTCATAATATCATTGTAAACAGCTGATGACATCACATTAATGGGAGATTCCGTGCCTATGTAAGCATGTTTGACATTCCTATATCCAATCATACAAGGAATTTTGAGGTTCCAAGGATTTCCTCTCCTAATCTTTGGACATATCCTAATGATGGGTGATCGGGGATTATCGATTATGTATTGATGGTAAGCAACCTCTTCCTTAGTGGGGTAAAGATTGAAATAAGCACTATCCTCCTCATTTACGTTTCTATTCACTAAGCCATTTTCCGAATTGTTGTCGATCATGGAGCCAATTACAGAGGCGCTGACCACTTTCTCAACAGCATCCCTAATTGTACTATCAAATATCTTTTGCAAATCTTGAAGGTCGGTGTTTCTACTCACACAACGATTTCGGCGGTTGTGTTGGTCATTGGGTTGGTTTTTGATTGAAAGTGGTTTACTCGGTGGTGGGTTGTTGGTTGATGAGCAATCACCTTCCATGATGAAAAGTGATGGGATACTAACAAAGGTCACGAAGAAGGGGGATAGACTACGAGGAAGCTAAAAAAATGGAAAAAAGTTTACTTGATAGGAATCAAGCAAGGAAACCTAAACGAGGTGGACTCCTAACTAGCTATTCTATTCCCTAACAGCGGCGGCAAAAACTTGATAACGCTACACGCGTCGTTCGGGGTCAAAGGAACTTCCTTTTCGTCGAGCAAGCTTTTCAACACCCTATGTAGTGAACCTAATCGTTGTAGTGTAGTATTAGGGTAAGCCACGGGAATTGATATCGTTCTCTAGGGGAATAGGAATGCTAGTGAGAAGTTACTACGCTAAGGTTGGGGTTTCGTCTTGGCCACGTTAGTCTTGCGACGGCGTCACCTTATGCTTGTGACGCCATCCCCTTTAGTCTCTGACGTCGTCTAGATCAAATCTAGGCCGTCTGAGCTGCGACGCCCTACTCTTTTAAAACCTGAAGCCGTCACTTGTAAATGAGAAATTTGGCTACTGGGTCGTCACAAAACTTGTCCGACGGCGTCTCTAATAGAAGCTGACACCGTCACTTGTAGTCCTGAAGCCGTCTCCTTCAGTTTCAGCAACCCGAGTGTCGCGATTCTTGACTTTGGCCATTTTCTTCGTATATTCGCGCCTTTTTGTCCAAATAAGTGTCATTCAAGAATTTTGCCTTCAAGATACCTAAAAAGTGAAAAGGAATGATATTAAGTAATAACGGATACAAAAGTGATCAAATAAGGGCTTAAACGACCCCTCAAAAAGGTACATTTTAAATCCTTATCAGTAGTAATTTCTCACTAGCATTCCTATTTTCCTAGAGAACGATATCAATTCCCGAGGCTTACCCTAATACTAAACTACAACGATTAGGTTCACTGCCTAGGGTGTTGAAAAACTTGCTCGATGAAAAGGAAGTTCCTTTGATCCCGAACGCGCGTTGTACGCATATCAAGTTTTTGGCGCCGCTACCGGGGAATAGAATAGCTAGTTAGATTTCCAACTCGTTTAGGTTCCCTTGCTTGATTCCTATCAAGTAAGCTTTTTTCCCATTTTTAGCTTCCTCGTAGTCTATCCCTCTTCTTCGAGACCTTTGTTAGTAACCCCATCACTTTTCATTATGGAAGGTGATAATCAACCACCACTCATCAACCCACCACCAAATGACCCGCCAAGAGGCCGTACTCTTGGTGAATACTCAAGACCAAGCCACCTAGGCTATAGGAACATCATTGAGCCTCCCGACCAAGCCCAAACTACGGCCCTGCGATTCGAAATCATCCGGTTGGTGCAAAACGGATGTGCATTCCATGGACTTCGTTCAGAAGATCCTAATCAGCATCTTAAGGATTTCCTTAAAATCGTCAATTCCATCGAACTCGATGCTACTACTCGGGAGACTACGCCTCGGCGTCTCTTCCAATTCTCTCTACGGGACCAAGCTAGTAATTGGCTTGAGCGACTTTCCGCCGGCTCCATCTCAAGTTGGGATGATCTCACCTCTCGTTTCCTTGCTCAATTTTTCCCACCGGGGAGAACTACTAAGCTTAGGAATGAAATCTTGATGTTCCAACAACGTCAAGGTGAACCTCTCTACGAAACGATCCATTGACCAAGCGAACGGTGGAAAACTTAGTGATCTCACCGCGGAATAATCGTGGGGTATAATAGAAGACATTGCTCTCTATGACAACGAAAGTTGGAATGACCCCCGTGAGTTGCCCAAAACCATAAAGGCAATCTCCTTGCCTCCCATTGACTCACAATCTTCTGACCGTAGGATGCTCGAGCTTGAAGATCAAGTTAAATTCCTAATGAGCTCCTACGAAAACCCTAAGTCTTCACACCAAGCGAACAAAGTTTCCTCCTTGTGTGAGCTGTGTAGTGGTCCTCATAACACGCGCACTTGCACAAGACTCCCCGAACAAGCTTCCTTTGACTACGCATCCTTTCGTACCAATGGAACGGGAGGAAGATTCCCTACAACACCCAGACCTAGGACTTTTAATGAAGCCCGAGAAGCATGGAAGGGCAAGCCTGACTTTTATTGGGGAAAAACCAAAGAAATCACATCTAATAATTTCTCATGGCCCCCATCTCACGGCCCTAACCAACAAAACATATAATCGATGTTGCAACACCTAGTCACATCCCAAGAAGCTAAAATAGCTAAGCTCTCTGACCATTTCAACCAACAACAAGCCGAGATGGATAGGAAGATAGATAACCTCTTGAAAGCTATGGCCAATAATGATAGGAAGGTTAACGCTATCTCAACTCCCGAAGCTTCCGGTGTAGAGATTAGGGACCCAAGTAAGTTAGCTAAGCACGTTCAATTCGTCAATACCATCACCTTAGTGAAACCTA
The DNA here is from genome assembly GCA_019973895.1 of Chrysanthemum seticuspe. Lineage (NCBI taxonomy): Eukaryota > Viridiplantae > Streptophyta > Magnoliopsida > Asterales > Asteraceae > Chrysanthemum > Chrysanthemum seticuspe. The sequence goes on from BPTQ01000005.1 coordinate 290,219,665, forward strand.
AAAGAACAAATGATGAAGCGAACCATGAGACGGTACTTGAGGTTAGTGAAACTCCTAGGAATGAAACAACCGAGGAATTAGATGAAGTAGGCAATGACTATTTCAATAGGTTTCCTACGGAAGAAGAACTCTCTTGCCACCCACACTTAGTACGTGACCTCCGTCACATGTATGTTAGGAGAAGCCCTAGGAACAAGTTTGGGAACCCTTGGAATCTTAACATACCATGTTGCATAGGACACCTTTTTGTGGCAAAGGCCGACATTGATCGCAAGTCCCCGATAAATATCATGACTAGCACCTACTATAATTGGGTAATGAAGAAGCTTATCCCAACTAGGAAAGATCCCGATAATCGTAGGGTAAGTTGCAATTTTCATGGTAGAGATAAGGGATTGCCCGTTTATGTAGGAAGTTTTACTTTTCCTACGGATTTCATAGTTGTGAACGATATTAGTACGGCCATAGATCCTAGCTTGTCTCACGTTATTCTAGGAAAGCCTTTCATAGAAAACACCGGGATGACTTATGATCTGTCATTAGGAATAGTGAGATTCAAGGATGAGACCGATGATGTAGCCTACCAAATGCCCTTTAAGATTGAGAAATTTTCATCACTATCCAATGATAAAAAAGAACTTAAGCTATCGGTCTACTATATGAATGAGGAAGATAACGAAAAGGGAGTTGATTATGTGATGAATAAGATTTTCGGGTTCTATAAGGATTGCTTGAAACTAGGACCGGAATATAGAACGGATTGGGGAGAAGATGACTTCCTAGAAAGATGCATAATAGGGCATTACTATAACATGGAAAACCCCAATAGAGACCGTCATGAGGAAGAAGGTGACGGTAATGAAGTAACGTAGGGGCACGACTTCGAGTCTAGCTACAAGACTCATAAATAAAGAAAAGCGCTTCGTGGGAGGCAACCCATGCTTAATTGTTTGCTTGTTTGTGTCGTATATCTTTTATTGATTGTTTATTCTTGATGAGTGTGTAAATACTCATCATTTTTGTACAATATAAACTGCAAAATCATCTGAAAACACTCAGAAACACATCAAAATGATCAAAATATCACAAATCAGTGTTTTATGTGTTTTAAATGCAAAAATATCAAAATCAGATGAAAAACATATCAAATTTGCAAAAATTGCAGTTTTAGTCCCCCAAGTTTCAAAAATTGTCAAAAACAGTCCCTGAGCACATAATTTCAAAAGTAAAGTCACCAAAGGTCCTTTTAAAATCAAAAATTGTCAAATTTAGTCCTTTGGTGAAAAATATCAAAAAGTTTGAGAAATTACAAGTTTAGTCCTTCAACTTTGAAATTTGGCAGAAATGGCCCCTGGAAAACTGCAAAATGGCAAGTTTGGTCCTTATACTTTTGAAGGTTTTCACTTGTGGTCCCTTGGAATATCTTTGCATAATTGGCAGAAGTAGCCCCTCAATTTTCAGATTTTACACAAAAGACCCTTAGAATATTAAACCTCTTAAACCCTTTTTGGACCCTTGCACTAACCTTGGACCCCTGTCAAATTTAATTGTGAACCCCCCCCCCTTTTGTATTATTAGTCTGGTCAGTCAACCCCTTGGTCAAACATACCAACTTGGCGCCACTTTTTCCACCCCTTCCACCTGCTTCTGCCTGAAAATCCTCAACCTCCCATTCCCCCCTCCTCAACATCTCACACTCCTTGTCTCCCCACCTCATCACAACTCCAAAAACCATTAATTACATCTCACCCCATTTCACTCAACCATAGCCACCTGTCAAATAAACCTTTCCCGCCAAAAATGCTAAATGGCCAAGATTCACTCAAAGCCATCCAAGGGCCAGGATTTGTGGTGGGATTCAATGAAGGATGTGAGAGAAAGCTAGTGGGAGTATAAAAAGAGAAGAAGAAGCAGTTTCAAAGGGATAGCTAGTTTTCATTTTTTTCTTTAATGTCATTTTTTATTTAAAATGTCTTAGTTTTAGTTTAAATGGTGTAATTTAAGTTTCCTTGTATCACTTTTAAGTTTACAAACCATTGTAAGTTACTTTTGATTATAAATCTAAATTTTCATATTAGTTTCCAAAATTCATGCTACTGTTACATTTTTCAATTTCAAAATCCTAAGTATAAGTGTTAATATCTTATTGTTAAGCTCATATAAGCTCACTTAAGCTTCATATAGCTTTTGATGAGCTTTTGAATCAGTTTCAAACAATTTTAAATGATGGTCAACAAAATTCAACTGGGAAGCAAAAAAATAGAAATGGTGATGAAAAGGGTTGTTGCAGAGGTGAATTTGGGTTGCAAATAGCTTAGGTTAGCTTAGGTTTTGGTTTGTTTTGGCCTGCAACATAGCTGGACTTCATGTGAGTTAGTTTCTTAATTTCAAATTTCAAGTAAAATTGCATACTGTTCTTGTATAAGTATCTGTGGTTATCTATGGTTTAAGTCTGTTTAATTAGTGTTAATTATAGCATTTGAACTTAGTTTAATCATTAAAATTAGCTAGATTAGAAGTTAGCTCATTTATATATGCAAACTGAAGTTTTAAAGGGGTGTTTGGTTTTGCTGCACAAACTGTGCTAGAGGCTTGTTTGGTGTTTAACTCTGGTTGTCTTAAGTTTGCTTAGTCCTAATATATCCATAGCTGTCTTACTTTTGTGCATGAAAGCTCTCAAAGTCAAAATCCAATTTAACTGTCCTCAATTCTTTAACTGTTGTGATTTTGGCAAGACAATCACTTGTTTTGAGTTTGGAAATCTTAGAACTTACTTGTTTTAGTTTCATTTTAACATATTACATCCATTTCAGTCATTAAATTCAGTTGCAAAGTTCAATATAGTCAACTTTCCATTTTTGCTCAAAAGTCAAAATATGCAAAATCTGTTTTTGAGCCAAAAGCAAAGATTTTTCTTGGATTCAATTTTAAGCCTATATCTGTGAAATTTGTTGTTTTATAAAATTCACCTGGTCTCTTTACTTATTAGCAATTTTGTGAAATTTTACAATTTATTTAAAAGCTTCAACAAGGCTTCTCAACCTGGTCCTAAATGCCCTGTGGTAAAACTCAGCTTATGCTGAGTTTTCCTCAGTTCTGTGCATGTCTGCACAGGGCTCATTTGAGCTTGTGTAGATCTGAGCCTTGGTCCATAGATAGTCACCCAGGTCTATTTTGAGACCCAGCTTTTAGTTCTCAATTTCCAGCTTATTTTTGTGCTTATTATCTTGTCCAAACATGCTACCCCTTCACTGTTTTTAAGCACAATTCTCATGTCATCAATCTATTGAGCTTGTGATCCAGTAGGTGTAGCTTGTTGATTCTTGTTGATTTTGAGTCCCTTTAGCATATTATAGCTTCTTTATCAGTGTGGTAGCTTTTGGTGAGCTTTTGGCTTATCAAGTGCTTATTCCATTAAGCACTTACCCATCAGCTTCAATATCTTCCACACAAGCTCCTGATTTTCCATTTTTCTTAGCTTCTTAATATTATTTTAAGTATTTCCTGAATTTTTCAGATTTTTCCTAGCTTGTTTGGTATTTTTCTGCATTTTATTGAGTTTTTAAGTATTTTTAAATAGCATTTAATTCAAAAAATTAAGAAAAGTCTCAAAAAAAAATAATTTTTCATTTTTCTTAAGTTTAGATAAATGTAAAAAGCTTAAAAAGTATTTTTCCCTATTTTTCTCCTTTTATTTGGTATTTTTAATAATTTAAATTAGTTTTAAATAGTTTTAAATTAATAATAAATACATAAAAAGTCTAAAAAATATATTTTCAGTTTTAAAATTAGTTTGATCATATTTTAGATTTTTCTAAATCTTAAGTTTATTTTTCTAGTCTTATTTCATATTTTCTTTTATTTTAGAGTATTATTAAATAGTTTAAATTAGTTTTTAATTAATAATAATTAATTAATTAGTTATAAAAATAATTTTATTTTTCTAATAATTTTCTTATATCATTAGGATTATAAAAATGTATTTTTCATATTTTTAGGATTTATATTGTGTAAGTTTCACTTTTTATTTTGTAGGTTTACGTTATTTTTATTTAAACGTAAGTTTTAAATTTTAGGTTTTAAACGTTCATCACTTTAAATATAGTGATAGCGTTTATTTAATATCTTTTATCTTTTTAATTTTCTTAATTTTTATTTAAGTCGCTTTATTTTATAAAACTTTTTCAATAGTGTAATATTCAATCCAAATCCTTTCTGATCGCTATCATTAGTGGTCATTCTATCGTCTGATCAAGTGTTTAACACACCATTGAGTCTCCGTGGGACTTAACGACCCGGGAATTCACTATATTCTCCAGGACTTCATTGCATTTGTGTCTGAGCAGTTTTAAGTCTGTTTAGACTTGACGGTTCGGACCAGATCAATTCTCATGTTTAAATTTGTAAAAATGCTTTATTTTGTCTTTAACCTCGTCTTCATTACATATAAAGGTATTTTACATAAGGGATAATTGTAGGGAGGATTACACACGTTTTCAAAAAGAACGTGAACATGAGAATTGATTCTTTAAAAGATATACATGTGTGTTTATTTGAGTCAAATGCTTGTATCGATTCATAATGGATGTTTTGCAGGAATTTTTCCAGATTCTAAAGATAATTTTTTTCCAGAATTGTTTCTAGAAAATCGCAGACCAGTTTCTGTCAGGATAACCTGACGGTGTCAGTGTCGCAACTTGACGGCGTCAGGAGTAGTAGAAACTGCTTACTAATTGTTTTTAGTTTTCTAAGCTACTTATAAATTTTTGGAATTTTCCAGGTCTTAATTTTCCAAAAAATCTGTAAACATCCATTCCACAAGCATTATATCCTAGTTTAGTAGAGTCATATATATATATATTGTTACCGCTGATTTTACGCGAAGGTTTCGTTTGTTTTCTTCAAGTGTGCAGGTTTAATTTATCAAGAAGAAGATACATAAGATTGGAAGGAGCTTTTAACGCAAACACTCTTCTTAAAGAAAGATTTAGCCACTACTTCACACGAATCTGATGTGCTACGTGTGTACAAGTTTTAAATTTATAAAAGGTGAATTACCAATATTACCAATAACACATACGAGCAAGTGTACTTGTCCGTTATAACAAGATTGTGAAGGTAAGTCGAGATCGTTCAAAGGGATTTGACTGAATCTAAGAACAAGTTTGAATCCACAGAGTCTATCCAAAACATATAACAAAGCAAATAGATATAATGAAATTCAGATGATTAAAAACTACACTTGCTTAACCTAGTTTCATATCCTAGATTAATGTGATTGTGTTAACCTCTTAACTTGTTGGTTGTGATAATTAGTTGGTGTACTAATCTATTGTTCTTACAAGTTAAACCTTCGTCAAGATTTTAGTTCATAAAAACAAGCATTACGTTTAACCAATCAATTCAAGATCAATTCAAGTTTCATAAGTTCACTTTCATAAACTTAAACACAAAAACATCCACTTGGTTCATCAAATTTCTTAAGAAATGGTCAATACAAAAGGTAACCGATTATAGACAAAAGGCTACAATTGATTCTCAACAACTAATCTTACAACCTTTTAGATGTTTCCAATCAATCCAATTTGATAATCAAAAAGTGTTTTTATTACAACCACACCTTAGTTCCTTTGTATAATCATGAATAATGGGTAAAAACAATCATCCATAGACAAAATGATTATAACTAGTTGAATAACAATAAGTTCTTTCGACCTCTACAATTACTATCAACTAGTCAAACTTGATTAACAAATGTCACTATGAAACTTTAGCACAATTGGATCTTAGAATCAACTTGAAATTGAATTAAAACATGTTAACACAATCACTAACTAATCATATGATAATCAACATCATTTAAGCAAGTGTATAAAGAAACTAGCCACTCATAGCAAACATGAACATAAACTCAAAACTTTGAACATTAGAAAACATGATTAAAAGTCTTACAATGCTTGGAATAAGATTACAATTGGTGAAGTAATGATTCCCAAAGTATTGGGGTAGACTTCTCGGTGATTTAGCCTCCAAATGTGGAACTTCTGGAACTCCAAACTTTTCTGGACTTCTAAGGACGAATTTGAGACCTTAAGAGCTTTGTTTGTTGAGTAGAGAGATTTGTATTGAAGTGTGTGTCTCATACGCTCACAAAAGGCCTCTATTTATACTAGTTCCAAAGCCTAGGGTATTAATTGCTGAACTTGGCCTCCAAGGAGTTAGGAAGGGACTAGAATACACCAAGAGAAGGACCTAGAATCGTTTGGATGCAAAGGGGAACCTTAGTGATGAAGATTTAGCAGATACAGGTCCTCCAACCGGATCGGTTACATGACCAACCGATCTGGTTGGTCTTCTACAAGGGACCAACCGTTTCCGGTTGCGGGCGGCGACTGAACGGTTGGTGATGCGCGCAGAACCGTCAAGTTTTATCACTCAAGCCGGCCACTTGTGAATGGCCGACCGTAACAAACTTAAAACGGCTCAGACACGAACTCAATGAAGATCTGAGGAGTATAGGGTTTCCCCGGGTCGTTATGTCCCAGCGAGCTGTGCAATGGATCACCAAACGTAAAGTGATCGAGAGATTTGAACGGAAAAAGGGATTTGAATTGATTATAACTACAGAAAAAGCCAACAAATTACAACGGCTTAAATGTAAATTAAAGGAAATTAAAAAGATAAAAACTATTAAATAAACGCTATCACTATATTTAAAATGATGTTTTTGTTTTTATGTTTTTACAAAACTGAAATTAAAAACTACGCGACGTACAAATAAAAATGTGAAAGTAAAGCAATATTAACCCTAAAAATGTGAAAATGATATTTTTACAAACCTAATGATAAAAGAAAATTTATAGAAAAAGAAAATTATTTTTATAACTAATTATCTAATTATTATTAATTAAACGCTAATTTTAACTATTAAGTATTAGCCTAAAATACAAGAAATTAGGAAATAAACCTAGAAAAATAAAATTATGACTTAGACAAATCTAAAATAACAAAATAGAATTTTCAAAACTATTTTTATATTTTCCTGATTATTTTTGGATTTTCTAGGAATTAAAAATTATTAAAAACTAATTAAATTATTTAAAAATACAAATTTAACTAAGAAAAATCTAGAAAAATATTTTTTTGGCTTTTTATATTTATCTAAACTTAATAAAAATGAAAAATTATTTTTTTTGAAACTTTTCTTAATTATTTGCAATTAAAGCTATTTAAAAATGCCTAAAAACTGAATTTAATAAAGAAAAATAGTGAACAGTGACCAGAAATTATGAAAAACTCAGGAAAATTCTAAATTATTATACTAAAGCTATGAAAAATATAAAAACAAGGGGTTATGTATGAGAATTATGAGCTGCAATGTAACTGTTTCTAAATAAGCAACTTGAAAATAAGCTAATAAGCTCTATAAGCTACCAAACTTCTACAGAAGGTAAGTGATGCTAAAGCTACTCTAAAGAAACCATATGCAACTACTCCTAACCTCTAATCAGCAGATTACCTAGAATTTAAGCAAACTGCTCTACTTCAAAACAGTGATCTGACCCTCCTGTTTAAGCTGTAGCAACTGCTTATTCAGTAAGCCAAAGTGAGAAACAGTTATGTGGTCTTCAAGACCACCTAGCAGGCTATACTTAAACCAAAAATCAGACCCTTACTAGTTGAAATGAACATTGTGCAAGGTCTGCACTTTTTGCAAAAACAGGTTCAGACAAGGTTTTGACTTCTAAAAACAGTTAAGAAGATTTGACTTTGGTGAGATTTGAGATCAAATTTAGGACTGATGATGATATAATATGATGAAATGAAAATAAAGCAAGCTCACTTATTAACTTTTATACCTATATGCTAGATTATGGTTAACTGATTTCCACATATTTGAGATCAAGATCAGATTCAAACTAATGTTGACTTATGATTAAGACAAGTACAAAACAAGGACAGATATGACTGCCAATATCTATGACAAGCCTTAAGCAACTAATCTACTTCAGTATTGTAACCTATAGCTCATTTTAAGCATTGATCCAAACACTCCTTAACATCCTGATAAGCATTGTTGACTGCTCAAATCATCAACCCAAACTACTATCAACCTAAATCCATATTCTATGATCCAAAGTACACTTGAATGATGCAAGGAATACTACTCTAACCATCAATTCCACACTTTACCTAAATGTGCTAAAAATGACAGATGCACAATTGTTAATAAAAGCAACTCAAATAAACTCAAACTAATATGCAGTGATTGAACTTTAACTAAAATCTATTTAGACAGAAATATCAACTAACATTTAACACAAATAATCAATCTCAAGCATTACTCAACTGAATCAAATTAAGGAAAAAAAAAACATGGACTTACAGGGGACCTGTCACAATGGCAGTGAGATTGAGCTCAAAACTGTCACTATCCTAGAGTGATATTAACACCAAATGAATCTGATCTCACCCCATTTATATCAACCCAATTCCATCACAATCTCAGCAAATCAAACTATTTCATCTTACAGTTGACTTTTGTTGACCATTTTGGAATTTTGAGTTACAAACCATGAAACATCACTAATTCACTTTATTAACCAAAAACAAGCTTAAACAAACAATTTTAAACACCCTCATCAACTGATGCTGTGATTTGATGAGAACACTTTTTTGGCGGGAAAATTAAAACAAGCAATAAACTGGACTTTAATTGCTGAAACTGGTGAATTAATACTTGAATAACTTGTTTATTACATAAGAACTTGAATCCCAGCTAAAATATTACATTAAAACTTAAAATGATTAAACATGACATTAAGAATTTGGTCTAAAAATAGTGACACCCACTTCTCTGTCTTCTCTCTTCATTTATATGCTCCATTAGGGTTTCTTAACTCAATCCTGGCCATTGATTTGGTTCATTTGATCTCCACCTTTGATTTCCCATTTTGGCGCCAAAACTTGTGCACATGGGTATTTGTGATTTGGGACAGGGGAAAGATATGACCTGTGTTTTGGAGGCTTGTGTTTGGAGGGTAGGAGTGGTTGTGATGATGGGGGGGTGGAGTGTTGCAGGGTGTGTGATGATGGAGGTGACAGTGAAAAAGGAGGGAACCCGTGAGTGGTTTGGGTGTTTGACCAGACAGTTGACCAAGGGGATTTAATAATAAAAGGGGGGTCAAAATGGTAAGGGTCCAAAGGCTATGGCAGGGGTCAAGTGATTTGTGATAGGGTCCAAATGGGTTTAGAGGGTTTAATAACATAGGGACCTTTGTTGTGAATTCTGAAATTCGAGGGACCATTGCTGCCATTTAGGCAAAGTTATTCCAAGGGACTAAAAGTGACAAGTTTTAATAATTCAAGGACCAAACTTGACATTTTCCAATTTTCCAAGGACCATTTTTTCCAATTTTCAAACTTGGAGGACCAAACTTGTAATTTCTCAAAACTTTTTATATTTTTCACCAAAGGACTAATTTTGACAAGTTATGATTTAAAAAGGACCTTTGGTGATTTTTCTTTTGAAATTTGGACTCAGGGACTATTTCTGACAATTTTAGAAACTTGGGGGACTGAAACTGCCAATTATGCAAACTTTGCTCATTTTTCATCTGATTTTGAACATTTTGCATCTGAAACATATAAAATGCAATTTTGGAATATTTTCAGTATTTTGATGCATTTCTGAGCATTTTTAAACGTTTTGCAGTTCAGATTTGACCAAAAATGATGAGTATTTACACACTCATCAATCCCCCACACTAAACTATTGCTAGTCCCTAGCAATCTTTTGAGAAAAACTTAATGGATTTGAATCTCTTTACCAAAAGCCATTACTTCTGGAGTAGCCAAATGTTTCAGTTCAAGTAAGAACCATGGTACACCGATAACCATGTGATTTTGAGCAAACCACCAGCTTTCAACGGTTTTGATTTGTCTTTACCAGAAGCCGTTTGCTTCTGGACTAGCCAACTCTTAGATAAATTATCAATATTATCTTTGGTGAGCTGATTACCAATTATGGTTTTTCCACTGCCTTTACCACAAGCCATAAACTTGCGGGCTAGCCAACTCTTCACTTTTTAGGATATGGTGAGCTGAATACCATACAATTTTGGGCAAATTGCAAGCCGTCAACGGATTTGAGATATCTTTACCAAGAGCCGTTTGCTCCTGGATTAGCCAATCCTTTTGTTTATTAGACAAGGCGGACTGATAACCAATTGAGTAAGTGCAAAACACTTACTCCAAAAAACATTTTGGCCAAAAACGGGGGAATTAGGCGGTATAATTATATGATAAAATTCGTGAGAATTCCCCCCCACACTTAGAAATGAATATTGCCCTCAATATTCACGTAAAAGGGAAATACTACGGCCATTATTTGAAAGGATTTTTTTTTTTTTTTTTTTTTTTTTTTTTAAAAAACTTATATACATACATATCATGTGGGGCAACTCCCCCACACTAGGGTGGTACACACGGGTGAAAACCTATGTTTAGCTACTTTTTTTATTACCGAGTCGCTAGCTTGACTCGACCCCGAATTAATTGGTTCATGGGGAAGCAAAGTGGAAGAAACAATCTCCATCGGACTTTCATTCAAGATGTTTGGACAAACATGTGAAGCACGTGAAAGTTCCACACCGATGAGATATACATAGAACCGGCTCAAAAATGATAAATGAAAATGCCGGGGCCAAAGATAGTGTCTTCATTCCCGAAGGAGTGAAGATGAAGAGAAATCACAAGATATTTGAGGAAAGGAAGAAAGATTTTGATAACAATCAAGATCCATTCCTCATCCTTAAATGTAGACATATCGGGAGGAAGGGTGAAGGTAGTATTATCAATAAGCAAACTCGTATGATAGAGTACACCTTCCTCCAAGCTAATATCATCCTCAAGATCAAAATAGAAATGATCATATTCCGGAGGAGATATGTCATGAGAGAGTTCACCGGAGAACTCTTCATGAAGAGAATCATTCACATGAAGTGATGTTGTAAACTCTTGTTCCATTGTGGGCTCATCACTATCCTCGTTCTGAGTATCAAAGAGTGGATTCTCAGAAATTGAAGTGAATTCAGAGTCGAATTCAAATAGAGGATTGGTGAAAGTAGCTTTGAATGTTTCGGGAACAAAGTGATCAACATTCTCTATTGGACTGTTAGGGTGAGAAGTGAGTGAACGATCATTATCAATGAGACTTTCAGTCTCTCCCAGATCGGCTTCGAAATCAAAGAGTGGATTGATGTGAGTGAGTTCACCGGAGAACTCCTCAAGAAGGGGATCAGACTGTGGGAGTGATGCCTCAACATACTCGATGTTTTCAAAGGAAGCACAATCGTCGCTAAAATCGGAGAAAGTTTCAAAATGATCTTTTGAACACTCAAGAGGGGAAGAAGAATCACACATATAATTAGAAGTTCCCTGTGACTCTCTCGGGATTGGGACAAGGTTCTCAACACTAGACTTTATGAATTCGTCCGATTCCTTTTCAGGAACAGTGCCAAGACGCTCGTCCCTCATGTTCAGAGAGTGAGTGGGAGCTTCGGGTGTGATAGCAGTTGTTTGAGAATGAATCTCAACTGCTGGGATATCAACTGACTGAGGGAGTTGAGACATATTATCTTTAAAAGGATAAAAACTCTCCTCGTCATCATCATACAGAGCGGCCTTAAGAAATTGGGAACGCCTTAGAGCTGCATGCTCTAGGACTAATAATTCTTCCTTAGATTGGCGGGCCTCTCGCTCTTCGGCAAGTAATTCTCCTATGGTCTTTTCACCACTCACTTGATTCTTAAAGTTACTAATCATATCATCAAGTGTTTTCATTGTGGTTTCAAAATCTTGGGAGATTTCTTGAGACAACGGCTCAGGTGGAGTTTGAACCGTATAGTGCTGTGGAGGTTGGAAATTGTCAAACATGTGAGAGTCATGATTGTTACAAGGAATTGGGTTCCCTATTTGACAATCAGAGCTGAAATGGGGACCTCCACAGTACTCACAACAATAAAACTGTTGAGTCTGGATTGGTGAATTATATGGATATTGGTCATATCCAAAGTTCTGAGCATCACAGGAAAACTGTTCATAGACAAACGTGTTTCCGGATTGACACTCAAATCCTTTGTGAGGACCTCCACAAAATTCACAGTAGATATGTTGATTATCTGAAGATAAGTCGGGCTGTGGTGGGTAATTGGAAAAGTTTGAGGGGTCGTTAAATGAGTTATGATTAGGATCATAATCAAATGAATTCCTTGAACCACAAAACAAACAACTCTCGTTATGGATATCATTACCACATTGTACACAAGTACACCAACGACAGGGTGAACCAAAGAGAGGCTCACCACAACCGACACAAGGAATAAATGATTGCATTTGAGAGTTATGATAAGGAATCAGTTCATTCAAAGTATCAACAAAACCAACATGGTGATCCGATTGACTATCAAGTCTTGAAGAACATTCAGAAAAATCAGGAGGTGGGACAAGTGGTGTGCTCTGAGAGCTAGCAATTTCCACCACTTCCGTTATGGTCTCCGGTTCTTGAATGGGTTCATCAGGTTGTGGCGGATGGTCGGAAAAACTTGGAGAATCATCGAGAGAGTTATCAGACAATTCGCACCAATAACAATATTTGCTTGCACCCACCCTTCCTCATTTCTTGCATAAACAATCCGGATTCTGACAACAGAGTTGATCCTCTTCCATACGGCTTTTGCAGTGGAAACAACGAGGATAATCGATCGTCGCCATGAGAATTAAACATGTAGAGGGTTAAAGAAATAGAATTAAACGGTTTTGAGGTTAAAGAAGAGTAGAATCAAACGGTACGAGGGGGTACGAGAAATAGAATCATACGGATAAGAGGAATGAGAAGAGTATTTTTGTATTTTTGGATAAGAAAATATAAACATATACAGATGGATGGTATGAACAAAGAGTGAATATTCAAATCACTAATCTGCTAAGCGTAAGACAATCAGCACAGCTCCCTGGCAGCGGCGCCAAAAATTTGAGACGCGCAGAACCGTCAAGTTTTATCACTCAAGCCGGCCACTTGTGAATGGCCGACCGTAACAAACTTAAAATGGCTCAGACACGAACTCAATGAAGATCTGAGGAGTATAGGGTTTCCTCGGGTCGTTATGTCCCAGCGAGCTGTGCAATGGATCACCAAACGTAAAGTGATCGAGAGATTTGAACGGAAAAAGGGATTTGAATTGATTATAACTACAGAAAAAGCCAACAAATTACAACGGCTTAAATGCAAATTAAAGGAAATTAAAAAGATAAAAACTATTAAATAAACGCTATCACTATATTTAAAATGATGTTTTTGTTTTTATGTTTTTACAAAACTGAAATTAAAAACTACGCGACGTACAAATAAAAATGTGAAAGTAAAGCAATATTAACCCTAAAAATGTGAAAATGATATTTTTACAAACCTAATGATAAAAGAAAATTTATAGAAAAAGAAAATTATTTTTATAACTAATTATCTAATTATTATTAATTAAACGCTAATTTTAACTATTAAGTATTAGCCTAAAATACAAGAAATTAGGAAATAAAGCTAGAAAAATAAAATTATGACTTAGACAAATCTAAAATAACAAAATAGAATTTTCAAAACTATTTTTATATTTTCCTGATAATTTTTGGATTTTCTAGGAATTAAAAATTATTAAAAACTAATTAAATTATTTAAAAATACAAATTTAACTAAGAAAAATCTAGAAAAATATTTTTTTGGCTTTTTATATTTATCTAAACTTAATAAAAATGAAAAATTATTTTTTTTGAAACTTTTCTTAATTATTTGCAATTAAAGCTATTTAAAAATGCCTAAAAACTGAATTTAATAAAGAAAAATAGTGAACAGTGACCAAAAATTATGAAAAACTCAGGAAAAATCTAAATTATTATACTAAAGCTATGAAAAATATAAAAACAAGGGGTTATGTATGAGAATTATGAGCTGCAATGTAACTATTTCTAAATAAGCAACTTGAAAATAAGCTAATAAGCTCTATAAGCTACCAAACTTCTACAGAAGGTAAGTGATGCTAAAACTACTCTAAAGAAACCATATGCAACTACTCCTAACCTCTAATCAGCAGATTACCTAGAATTTAAGCAAACTGCTCTACTTCAAAACAGTGATCTGACCCTCCTGTTTAAGCTGTAGCAACTGCTTATTCAGTAAGCCAAAGTGAGAAACAGTTATGTGGTCTTCAAGACCACCTAGCAGGCTATACTTAAACCAAAAATCAGACCCTTACTAGTTGAAATGAACATTGTGCAAGGTCTGCACTTTTTGCAAAAACAGGTTCAGACAAGGTTTTGACTTCTAAAAACAGTTAAGAAGATTTGACTTTGGTGAGATTTGAAATCAAATTTAGGACTGATGATGATATAATATGATGAAATGAAAACAAAGCAAGCTCACTTATTAACTTTTATACCTATATGCTAGATTATGGTTAACTGATTTCCACAGATTTGAGATCAAGATCAGATTCAAACTAATGTTGACTTATGATTAAGACAAGCACAAAACAAGGACAGATATGACTGCAAATATCTATGACAAGCCTTAAGCAACTAATCTACTCCAGTATTGTAACCTATAGCTCATTTTAAGCATTGATCCAAACACTCCTTAACATCCTGATAAGCATTGTTGACTGCTCAAATCATCAACCCAAACTACTATCAACCTAAATCCATATTCTATGATCCAAAGTACACTTGAATGATGCAAGGAATACTACTCTAACCATCAATTCCACACTTTACCTAAATGTGCTAAAAATGACAGATGCACAATTGTTAATAAAAGCAACTCAAATAAACTCAAACTAATATGCAGTGATTGAACTTTAACTAAAATCTATTTAGACTGAAATATCAACTAACATTTAACACAAATAATCAATCTCAAGCATTACTCTACTGAATCAAATTAAGGAAAAAAAAACATGGACTTACAGGGGACCTGTCACAATGGCAGTGAGATTGAGCTCAAAACTGTCACTATCCTAGAGTGATATTAACACCAAATGAATCTGATCTCACCCCATTTATATCAACCCAATTCCATCACAATCTCAGCAAATCAAACTATTTCATCTTATAGTTGACTTTTGTTGACCATTTTGGAATTTTGAGTTACAGACCATGAAACATCACTAATTCACTTTATTAACCAAAAACAAGCTTAAACAAACAATTTTAAACACCCTCATCAACTGATGCTGTGATTTGATGAGAACACTTTTTTGGCGGGAAAATTAAAACAAGCAATAAACTGGACTTTAATTGCTGAAACTGGTGAATTAATACTTGAATAACTTGTTTATTACATAAGAACTTGAATCCCAGCTAAAATATTACATTAAAACTTAAAATGATTAAACATGACATTAAGAATTTGGTCTAAAAACAGTGAAACCCACTTCTCTGTCTTCTCTCTTCATTTATATGCTCCATTAGGGTTTCTAACTCAATCCTGGCCATTGATTTGGTTCATTTAATCTCCACCTTTGATTTCCCATTTTGGCGCCAAAACTTGTGCACATGGGTATTTGTGATTTGGGACAGGGGAAAGATATGACCTGTGTTTTGGAGGCTTGTGTTTGGAGGGTAGGAGTGGTTGTGATGATGGGGGGGGGGGTGGAGTGTTGCAGGGTGTGTGATGATGGAGGTGACAGTGAAAAAGGAGGGAACCCGTAAGTGGTTTGGGTGTTTGACCAGACAGTTGACCAAGGGGATTTAATAATAAAAGGGGGGTCAAAATGGTAAGGGTCCAAAGGCTATGGCAGGGGTCAAGTGATTTGTGATAGGGTCCAAATGGGTTTAGAGGGTTTAATAACATAGGGACCTTTGTTGTGAATTTTGAAATTCAAGGGACCATTGCTGCCATTTATGCAAAGTTATTCCAAGGGACTAAAAGTGACAAGTTTTAATAATTCAAGGACCAAACTTGACATTTTCCAATTTTCCAAGGACCATTTTTGCCAATTTTCAAACTTGGAGGACCAAACTTGTAATTTCTCAAAACTTTTTATATTTTTCACCAAAGGACTAATTTTGACAAGTTATGATTTAAAAAGGACCTTTGGTGATTTTTCTTTTGAAATTAGGACTCAGGGACTATTTCTGACAATTTTAGAAACTTGGGGGACTGAAACTGCCAATTATGCAAACTTTGCTCATTTTTCATCTGATTTTGAACATTTTGCATCTGAAACATATAAAATGCAATTTTGGAATACTTTCAGTATTTTGATGCATTTCTGAGCATTTTTAAACGTTTTGCAGTTCAGATTTGACCAAAAATGATGAGTATTTACACACTCATCAGTTGGGATAGCGTCATTGGCACTTTTTGGGCATTTTTCAACCGATCCGGTTGTATTTCCTGAGTTCCGAAAAAATGATATTTACTACTTTTGTCTTGTAGAACTTGGTTCTTTGATCACTATGGTCTTCAAAGGTACTTGAGATACTGATTTGTGCTTGACATGCTTCACTGAGACGGGAATCTTCTATTTGTTGAACATTACTTTACTTTTCCTTCCGTTTCCCTGCACTTGGTTATAAACACTAGACAAACATCTTTTGATGCGATTAAGCACTGAAATCACGCAAATATAACCAAATAACATATACAAAAGCACACATAACGCTACTAGAAACATGTAAAATCTAAGCGTTATCAGGGGAGTACTAGTTTCTTTCGTTTTTAATTACCTTCCATTATCATAACTTTGATACTTTCGGGGAACATTGGGGACAATGTTCAGTTTAAGTGTAGGGTGGGAAAATAAAACGGGAACTTTGAAACTATGCTTATCCTTGACTATTTGCCTTGTCCAAATTTATTTGTGTAATAAACCATGAGAAATATCGGTTAGGGTAATTTTGGCACCAAATTTAAAAATTTTCACGACATGTAGGAGTGGGCCATTAGTCTTAATAAAGCGTCTCATGGATAGGAAGTTATATGACTAGCACAAAAACCCTTTACCACTTAAATTTCACCCAAAATGTGAGGATCGCCCTTAGATTTGTAGGAATTAAAGCATTCCACTTTAATGCTTACAGAGTGTACCGATAGTATAATAGATTCTAGAACTTGTTTTGTGATGCATTCCGAGATCGCTAGTGAGACTACACTTGTGTAGTTAGGAATAACTAAATGATAAGAGGCATTAGGATAACCCTTGTTTGATACCCATAATATAATTACTTCTTCCACATCGGTTGAGTAATTCCCCTACACCCTTGCGTTGTACTCATCTTTAGTACACGATACCCATAGTTAACCCCTCAGAGCCTATCCTTTTCACGGTTCTCGTGATGTTTCGGTTTTCCGGAATATCAGTGACGAGCATTGTTTACAATCCACCCTCCAATGTACACCCAAATCGCCTTAGCCTACCTTGTATGCACTCACTTTTACTGCATTATTGTTGTCATACTAAACCCTTAGTTCAATTATCTAGTTGCTTGCATAAGTTGCTAAGTCGACTCATATCCTTTGTACACAGTTTTGGGACGATTAGGACTCATGGGAAAAGTTAAATTTTATAGAATGACGGGAAGGGAAAGTTAAATTCAAATTCCCTTTATTTGCGTAATAATGTACTCCAAGTGTTTTGATCTTTTCAATTCGGGTCAAATTAGTGTTAGAGTAATAAAAACTCAAGTGTAAGGATGTGCCTAAAAATCCCTATTCGATGTTATCGTAGAGGATGGTAGAGTAAAAGTATATGAAAAAAAAAAAAAAAAAACGGGCTACCATCCTATATCTATCTTTAAATTTATGTTTGTTTTTTTCAATTTATCTAGAGTTTAGAGTGTCGAGTCTTGGCTTAGCAACGCCATTCTTCTCATGCTTGTAACATAAAGATTTTTGACTTACCACCACTAAATCGCCTATCCTACCAAACCCTTTGTTTCCCTACCGTAAGCCTAACATTACAACCCTTTAAAAGACCTCTTGGATAGTTTTTCCTAGGTGCTTACGCCAAAGCGATGGAGGTTTGATCTAGTCTCAAGCCTATGCTAATCTATGTACTAGGACCGGTTAATGAGTGTTTATCTTCCATTTCCAACTTGATATATTTCATATACACCCGAGAGATGAGAGTATCCTAACACCACTTGTGAGGTGCTAGTATGTAATTTCCGTGCTTGTTATGACTTTTGCGGGGCTTATATGTGTTGTGAATCATTCTAAACTAATGCTTCATGACCCCTAACTTATAAATTAATTGGCTAAAAGCACATTTGCTTGAGGACAAGCAAATACCAAATGTAGGGATATTTGATAAGGATTTAAAAGGTACACTTTTGAGGGGTCATTTAAGCCTTTAATTGATCACTTTTGTATCCATTACTACTTAATTTCGTTCCTTTTCACTTTTTAGGTCTCTTGAAGGCAAATTGTTGGAATGACACTTATTCGGACAAAAAGGCGCGAATATACGAAGAAAATGGCCAAAGTCAAGAATCGAGACACACAAGCAGCTGGAATTGAAGGGGACGGCGTCACTGCTTAAATGCGATGCCGTCGCGCCACATCTTGAGACGACTCAGTGAGCAAATTGCTATTTTACAAGTGACGACATCAGGTTTAAAAGAGTAGGGCGTCGCAACTCAGACGACCTATATTTGGATCCAGACGGCGTCAGAGATTGAAGCCGATGGCTGATGAGTGTGTAAAAACTCATCATTTTTGGTCAAATCTGAACTGCAAAACATCTAAAAACACTCAGAAACGCATCAAAATACTGAAAATATCTCAAAATTGTGTTTTATATGTTTCAGATGCAAAACTATTGAAAACAAATGAAAATCGAACAAAGTTTGCGCATTCGGCAGTTTCAGTCCCCCGACTTTCAAAAATGGAAAAACAAGTCCCCGGGATTTTCAAATTGCAAAATATTATTTATGGCCCTTGGTTAATAAAGTTTGTCATTTATGGTCCTTATAATAATTTTTGGAAAATTACAGCTCTGGTCCCTTGAGTTTCAGATTATACATGATAAGTCCCTTGGTTATTAATTGGATTATACATGATAAGTCCCTTGAGTTTCAGATTATACATGATAAGTCCCTTGAGTTTCAGATTATACATGATAAGTCCCTAAGCCCAAATCCACGCCAAGCCATACCCACGGTCAAACCTAGTCTACCCGGTCAACACCCACCCAAGATAACTTACCCCGTTTTTTACCCAAACCCATCTCCTTCCCCTTTCCTGCTTTACCCAAAACCCAGAAACATTCACCCTTTTATCCAAATCCCTTCACCCAAAACACTCAACCCTAATCCCCTCTATTACCCAGTTACCCCCAAATCCCTAACCCAGTATCCCTCTTCCCCAAGTGCCACTGTGGAAATCCATGTCAAAAAAGACCCCATGGACGGCTGTGATCTATTCAAAATCCATACCTAACAGTTGAATGGCTTTGATCAGTCTCAAGAAAGCACAAGAGAAGGTTTTTGGATGTTTTGTCTCACAAAAAGAAACACAATGGCAGAAGCACAGAAGAGAGAAGACCCCATAGTCTTTGTATAAATATCTGGTTGTAGCCATTTTTATGAGGCAGTCTTTGGTTTCTTTTAGAATCAGTTTAGTTTTAAAATTAAGTTTTTCTTTTGTAATATCCAGTTTTAATTAATGAAGTGCTTCCTTTTATTTATGTCTTAGCTTAAAAATAGCTTTTAGTGCTTCTTGTTTTTTTTTTACTCTTCCTAATCAGTTCTGGAGACTTTATTTCTTTGCCTAATCAGTTTTTACCCAGAAAAATTTCAAGATCTTTTAAAGGTCAATGGTCAATAACCAGGTTTTTACCCGTTTGACTTCTTAAGTCAAGCTCCTTTTTGATGTTTTAGGTTAGTTTTACAGGTTGGGAACTGATTGAATAGTTTTTGCACAAGTTTGGGTGACTAAAAAGGTTAATTTTCTGTTTTCAAAACTGCATAAAACAGTAGCAATAGCTGTTGTTCTTTGCCTATTTTCATAGCTTATTTGGTAATCAAAAGTTGCTAAACTGATTTTTCTTGAATCTTTGTTCCACCCCAACCTGCTATTAGCTTATTTACAGTTTGAGTCAAGATTAGCTTATCCAAATTTGCCATACAAATGTCCTTTTTGCCACATTTCTTTACTGTCATATCAGCAATAATTGTCCCAATAGCACCTGAACACAACTTATTTTTAAGCTGTTTAAGGGTTTTACTTACCCTCCAATTAGCTTTTTTAGGTTCTCTACTATACTAACTTTATCATTGTAACTTTTTCTGACTTGGAAGCTTATCCAACAGCTTATAAATAAGCTCCAAAGCAGCCCCCATAGGCTGTTCCTAAGCCTGCAATTGCAACAGGCTAGAGGTCTTCAGTTTAGTGCGTAATTAGTTAGTAATCTCAACTGATTAGTCATAGTTTAGTGTATTTAGAATGAATTAGGTCCATGTAGATCTCTAGTGCTTATTATAGGATTTAATGCTTATTAGGTAGTTTGCGTCCTTATGCCCCCATAGTTTAGGATTATCCATAGTAATTTAGGAACTTCAAAACAAACTGCTTATTTCCCTACTGAGATTAGCAGCATCTTCTGTTATGATAGCTTACTTCAAATTTAGTCTGCTTATTTCCTGTTGAGATAGCTTATTGCATGCTTAGCAAAGTTATAAAGGGGGTGTTTGTGTAAGCTGTTTTGAACAGTGCTGAATAAGCAGTCAAAACTGCTTATTCAGAGGGTTGGGCTTACAAAGTTTTCACAAAAAATGTTCATCTTGGTTGTGTCTTTAAGTTCCAAAAGAAAAAAAGAAAAAAAAATAATAAGTTTTCAAAAAAAAAGACCAAGGGGATTCGAACCCTTGTCTCCTGGCTCAAGCACACAACACCACATGCCAACACCATCTGCCCTTGGGACTTGTCTCGTTTAATTCCTACACAATTTAATCTTTAAGTAGTCTTTAGCAGTTTTAGACTTAAGCCCTTTTTAGCTTATTTAACAGCTTATTTCCAAAGTAAAACACTGTTTTCAAATTTTTTTAGAATCAGTAATATCTCAAGTAGTTTCTGTGAATTTTTCAGATTTTTCAAAATTAGTTTAATATTTTTAATTAATTAATTAGAGTAAATTAGTTTTTAATCCATAGAAAATAATTTAAAAGTAAAAAAAAATACCCGGTCTTTTTCTAAAATTATTTTTAGTCAAATAGAACGTAGGAAAATTGATTTCACACCCGTAGCCCTTTAATTGCAAATTTTTTACGTGTATGGCTCGGGTTGTTTCCTGGTTTTTACGTTTTTATGTTTTAGCACCCTAGGACTTAGTTTAGCCTCGTTTTATTGTTTCTTAGACTTAGTAGTAATTTATTTAGAGTTTACTTAGCTTTACATGCTTTATTTTCATTCCCGTTCTTTAATTTGTATATTAACGTAATTCAAATCCAAAAATTCGTGTAACCAATTCAAGTCCTAATCACGAAACTCAACGACACCGTCAATTTCACACCTCGTTGGGACACGACCCGGGAAATCACTCTTCCGGTATCACTTTTATCACACCCGTGAGATTTGGCACGTTAACCCTTTTTCTAAAAGGTTGGTTTGTCGGGTTTCACGGTTAATTTGATATATATTGATATTGTGTTTTTCACCACTCACTTTACACGAATCAATGGCGTCATGAGCATAAGGTGACGCCGTCACAGAGTTGACGTGGCCAAGACGATACCCTAATGGCGGCGACCCGACGGCGTCACAATTAAAGAGTGACGCCGTCGCATATTGTAACACTATATATAGAATCCGAATTTTTCAGTTTTTAGAGAGGTAGTTTTGTGGAGTAAAAACCTAAACCGAACCAAGGCTGTCTTGTGTAGTATCTTAGGGTTCCATACCCTATTTTACAACAAGATAAGTGTTTTACTTCATTAATTCAATCATGTCTTCAATTGTTTATGTGTATGCTTGCATGTTCTCCATGTCCGACTAATTTACTTGTGTGTTTGCTTAGATATATGAAACCTAGTTATTGAATATTGATTGGTTGCCTCTTATCTTAATTGTGATTGACCTAGTATTGCGATAGGTCGTTCGTTGTGTTATTAATGTTTGATTAGTCTTTGTTGAACCTTAGCTTATAGTTACTAGTGGAAATGTAGGCTAAATATCCAAAGATAACCTTAGTGTTAAGTTTATGAATCCTAGAGATTTCGTAGTCATTAACCTTAGGTAGCTTCAAAGAGTTAGGGATAAACGCATACCCTACGACCTTAGAAACACAACGCGTTAAGAATAAGGACGTGACAATTCAACCATCAATAGGAGATAACTAGGGAGTAATAACATCTAAGTGAACACATTTTTAATCATCATAAGAGCACACAAAAATAGACATAGACTACACTCACCTTAGTTTAGATAATTAGATAATTAGATAAGTAGAGTAATCGGTAGAAATACCAACCCCCAAATCCAAACCCCGAGATTCGTGCCTTTCAGTTTTCTAAAAAACATAAAAAAGATAAAAAATAATCTTCCTCAACCCCAACCTTAGCGTAGTAATTTCTCACTAGCATTCCTATTCCCCTAGAGAACGATATCAATTCCTGAGGCTTATCCTAATACTACACTACAACGATTAGGTTCACTGCCTAGGGTGTTGAAAAACTTGCTCGACGAAAAGGAAGTTCCTTTGACCCCGAACGCGCGTTGTACGCGTATCATATACCTCTAAACTACATTAAAAATATTGCCAACTACATAATACCGTTGCTTTTTGTAATGCTTGAATCTATTATTACTAAAATTTTATTAACTTAAAAGTTAAAACAATCCTATTAGAAATATACTCCCACACTTAGATCAACTACACATAATTTTCTTGAAAACTTTATATTTCTGCTGCTATGCAACTACGCATCAGAATTATAGTTATTCAAAAATAATTCTGTGACGCTACAAATACAGTTTATTGAAAGAAACTTATGGGTCGCCGGAATTTTGCAGAAAACTAGACACCGTTGCCGCTCGGCTTGGGTACTCGTCTAGTTAGTATATAAATGATCATGTTTACATATTGCTACATCTGAGAAAGCATGTTTAGCATTTTTTACTTTTACCTAATATTTTATCATATCAATGTTAGAATTAAGTGTGTCATTATAAATGTATCATGAAACTAAGTGTGTCGTAAACTTAAAATGTCAGTTAAAATTTGTTAAAAATTTAGTGTTTCATTGCAAATGTATTAAAAGACTAAGGGTGTGTTTGTTTTTAAAAAAAATGTCTTACTAGCCCTCTTACTCCCTCTTACTCTTACCAGTAAGAGGAGGGCAGACGTTTTGCTTGTTTGTTTTTTTCTTTTGAGTAAGACCCAGTTAGACATATAACATCTTACTCAGTAAGAGGTGGGGGACTTGTCTTACTGCCTCTTACTCGTTTTGTAAACTTTATATAATATATTTGATTGTTTATTGACTATGTTATATTTATGATAAAAAGTCTTGTTTCATATTTACATAAGTTACTTATTATTGCATTGCGTTGGTTTAGTAAACAAATTGCAAAAACGAGCACTTAAAATCATTCGGACAATTATACAAAAACAAACAACATTATTTCGTTCAGATTTAGACTTTCTAGTCACCTCTTACTAGTAAGATGTGGTAGTTAGATTCAGACCTAAAACATCTTAATGAAACAAACACACCCTAAGTGTGTCTCACAAAAATGTGTTACTAGAAATGTATTATTTAACTAAGCGTGGTGGCAGTCATGCCTCCATGCCTCTCCCATGCCTAACCAATCACCAATAGTATTCTGCCATATCACCCCATGCCTCTCCCATGCCTCACCATACTTTTTTAGTGGCAACCATGATTCACCCATGCCTCACCTAAATTTTACCGTTGAACGACTCTTTTTTTGTCCCCTTCTCCCATGCTTCATCGGTGTGTAATGCCGAAGCCACTCATGCCAACATCATGTAGTACCAGTGGCAGCGGTGTTCAAATTCAGAATGGAGCATGCCGAGCTCCATACCGAGCCCATTGTCACCACCCTAAGTGTATCAAAAGACTTAATTTGTCACTAGAAAATGTGTCATAGATATTTGTGTGTCACTACAAACGTATCAACAAAAAATTTGGTGTGTCATTAAATGTGTGTCAAGAAAAGTTGTGCACTCACCGTAGTGTGTCACTACAAATATACTAAATTTTTATAATGTGCCACTAAAAATATACTAAATTTGAAGTGTGTCAAAAAAAGATAAATTAATGGTCTGACAATAAAGATAAATTAATGAATCATCATAAATGAATAGGAAAAAACGTTAGAAATTTTCAACTTTTTTTTATGTCATTAATTAGATGT
Source organism: Chrysanthemum seticuspe (assembly GCA_019973895.1). Lineage (NCBI taxonomy): Eukaryota > Viridiplantae > Streptophyta > Magnoliopsida > Asterales > Asteraceae > Chrysanthemum > Chrysanthemum seticuspe. The sequence goes on from BPTQ01000005.1 coordinate 290,244,095, forward strand.
GTCATGCCATTCAATTTTTTTGGCAAAACAAACGTTTCATGCTATATGTGTTCAAAAATTACATTAATGACATTAAAAAAATTAGTAGAGTTTTTTTTTTTTTTTTTTTTTTTTTTTTTTTTGAAATTTGGCTATTATTTACGAAGCACAAACCACCAAATAGTGGCAGGCAGGAGACACAACGAAATTACATCCAATCAAAATTACACAAATCTTTCCAACTAATCGAACAACCTTTCGTTCTATTCCTATACCATAAGAAACCGAGCGACTTCACGTCTTGGAAAATCTTCTCTGTTGGATCGATGTACTCTAACCAAACTAACTTAAATAGCTTGTTAAGGTTTAATAACCTCGGATAAATCCTAAGTTATTAACAGAGAAACACTAAGAAAACTCTATTAAGTATGCGGAATTTACTTAACAAAGCTAAGAAGAATAACTTTAACAATGAACGATTTTATTAATAACTCTAACTCTGCTTATTATGCAGATCTTTAACAACTCTAATAATATCGAACTTATCTCTAAAACTCTAATAAAATCACGTACATCTTATGCCAATCTAGGGGTCCTTTTATAGGCTCAAGGATACCCTAGTCGGTTTACAATATGTATCCTTGTACGTCAAGTAATCTAACATAGAATATTCTAGAATTACAATACTTTCTATAAACGAATAATACAGTTCTTTGCTCTTGCAGTACTTTGACCTCATATGCAGTACTTTGACTTTATCATTTAGCAGTACTTTGACTCGTTGACTTTTCCAGTACTTTCATATCCCAACAATCCTCCCCTAACTTGAATTCTACTTGTTTGACTTCAAGTTCCTTTGTGACTTTATCTTTATCAGCTTCATCTCTTGAAAACAAATTGTCTTAGTCTTTGGATTGTATTTTTGTAGTTTCTGTGCATAGTCAAAGTATCTTTAGAAATATTCATTAACAGCATCATCGAGCAAGCTCCATCTTTTCAGCAACACAACAACATATGACAATTAGTACATTAATTCAGTTTAAGTTGCAAACTATTCTCATCACTTCCAGGTGTATTAACTCCTGTGAGAGGTGAATCATTGAAAATTTAATGGATTTATATCTCTTTACCAAAGCCATTAACTCTGGAGTAGCCAAATGTTTTAGTGTGTAAGACCATGGTACACTGATAACCATATGATTTTTAGCAAATCATCAGCTATCAACATATTCGATTTGTCTTTACCAAAAGCTGTACCCTTCTGGACTAGTTAGTTCTTTCATCATGGTGAACTAATTACCATATAATGGTTTTTCCACAGCCTTTACCACAAGCCATTTTATTGTGGGCTAGCCAACTTTTCACATTACTGATATGGTGAGTTGATTACCATCCAACTTATTAGCAAGTTGTCAACTAAAAACGGAATTGATATATGTTTACCAGAGCCGTTTGCTCATGGATTAGTCAATCCTTTTGTAACCATGGTGGATTGATAACCTATAGATATGATCATCTCAAAAACCATTTATGCAACCTTTGTTTCAAAATATTTATTACTTAACAAAAGTTTTCTTCAAAAAATTACTTAACTGGTTAAAAACAGCAATCCGTACTTTGATTAAAGTACTGTTTGATCAGCAGTACTTTGAATAAAATACAAAAAAATAATTTATTCAATTAAGTCACATACCAGTTATTCATTATCTTCTGCAATAGTAGTCCAGTTGATAAACAAATTGATAACCATACAAGCAATTTCATTGTCCTCTTCAACCTCCATTCCATGCTCTAGCATCCTCCTCATAAGATCAACTGTAAAAGGATATCTTCTATCAGCAAACATATGAATCATTGTGCCATTTTCCAATTCTAGAACATGAACTCCAGATTCTTCAAAAAATCTCCAGCAGACAATTTCCCAGTTCTCTTGATTCTTCCAAATTTCATAACTACTTTGTTCTTCAGTTTCCCATGCAGTTGTGAGATCTCCCAGTAAAACTAAACCAATTCCTTCTAAAGGATGATGTTTAAAATACTCTTTCACCACATGATATAAATAGAATAGATCCACTCTATCTATTATATGCAATAAATCCCATAATCTGTTGAACACTCTGAAGCTTCCATCTTCTCTATGAAACATCAGATAGCTTCCTTCTTTAGAATCCACAACTTCAAAAGTAATAATCTGAGATCTGTTCATCTTCATGTCATCATCTTCTTTGGAATATTCAAAATCTACTATTCTGAGATAATTTCTTAATTCATCCTTAGTTTCAGATCTTAACTCAACTTTTTCTTTCTTTGAAAACTGTTTATCTTCAACTTCAGTTTTCCTTTTTCTTTTCAAACTTTTCTTTCTTTCTGCTTCAGTCCAAGTAGCTTCATCTTTATAATCTTTGATACTTGCAACATCGTTCTTATAAGCTTCTGTCTCAGCATCATATAATCTTTTCATATCAACATGCTTTAACTTCTGCAATCCTTTATATCCTCTGCTTTTCAAATATGCCATCATTGCATTCCTTTCTTTAGCAAGATTTGGTTTTCTAGGCATAAAAGAAACAGGAACATGTGACTCTAAATGTTCACTAGCTTCAGCATTCAATTCCTCATTCAACTTCTTAGCTGCTTCTCTATTCTGAGCTTCTTCAGCTTCCTTATCTTCTTTATCTTTAGCATTTAATTCTTCTTGAATCTTTCTAGCTGCTTGTTCATTCAAAGCATCTTGAGCAGCTCTTAACTGTGCTAAAGTTGGTTTCTTCTTCTTAACTTCAACCAAAACACCTTTTCCTTAGGATCAATAGCAGGTTGAGAAACTCTTGATTGTTCCTCTTCATGCACTCCTAGAATAGTAACAGCCCTTGGCTTTGATAAATTATGCAAAAGTGTTGCAATTAATTCATCATCACTAGCAGTATGTAATCTTTGAGGTGTATCAGCTTCTTCTGGTATAGCAGTTGTTGAAGGACCAGCTTGTTCTTCATGTGGAATAGTCGAAGGACCAGCTTCCTCTTCAAAGTCTAATACCCTTGGTGTAACCAACTTTTGTCTGTGAGTACCAGTGAAAACAGTACTTTGTTGTTCAGTACCTTGATCTTTAGACCTTTCTTCTTCAGTACTTTCAATAACAACATGTTCTTCAGTACCTTGAGGTTCTTTTTCCTTAACATCTTCTTTCAAATTCTTTTCTGCTAAATTCCTCCCCAATTGGTCAGAAGATGGTGTAGGAACCTTTTTGCCTTTGTTTATCTTCTTAAATTTCCTTCTGTGCTTGTGTTCTTCCTTAACCCATAAGCGATAACATTTGATAAAAGGCTTAACAAAATTCTTTAACCTCTTATACCTGAGCATCAGTCTTTTAATCTGTTTTGCTTGAGTCTCAGTAGTCTTCTTCAACTTGACCAACTCCCTTGTCAAAATATAATTATCCAATGTTAATCCTTCACGAGGGATAGTAGGTGAAACATCTCCTGGTACTGATGAATGTTCCACTGATTGAGAAAGAGGAACTGATTGTTGTGGAGATGTAGAAGGTGAACCTGCAACTTCTTCTTGAACTTCAATACTTGGGGTAGCAGTACCTTGAGTTGCAGTACCTTCCTGAGATGCAGCACCTTGAGAAGATGCAGCACTTTGAGACCCAGTACTTGCAGATGCAGTACTTGCAGGTGCAGTACCGTCACTGTCTTCATCATCTTCAACATCAGCTCTAACAGCTTGAACAACTTCCATCATGGAAGTAGTTAAAGGAGTATCAGGACCTCTGAATAAATCACTCCTTCGCGCCATAAAAGTAAAAATCTTTGCTTGTTGTACAATAACAGGAAGTAAATCTGTAGGCTTTGGTACATCAGCAAGTTTTTTGTTCAGAAAGACCTATACAAACCTGGGATACATTAACCATTTTGATCCATGATTAATGTGAGAAAGCATGCCATCCAGAATAAGCCTTGAAAAATTGAAAACACGATCTGTAGCTAATCCCACTATAGCAGATGCTATGTTTGATCCAAAGTACTCCCATGAAGTACTTTTAGCACTAATACAATGAAGCAACACGTGTACTAAAAACTTCCATTGAGGACAAAATAGTTGTTTCCTGAATGTTTGTTCTGTTAAAGACCCTTCATATCCAATATTCCTAAAAGTTTCCCAAATCAACTCCTTAGCAAAACGAAGAGCCCCTTCTTCATCATTAAACAACAAATCTTCTTGAATAGATGCTTCAGTAAGCTTCACAGTTCTTCCAACAACTGTAGCCCTAATATAAAATTCATCATTCTCCATATTATCCCTTGTAGTAGCCCAAAATTCTTGAATCCAAGGTTCAATAATATCCGGCTCAACTAAAAGAGCATAACTGATTGGCGACCCAGTGAGATAATCAATAATATCATGAAAAGCCTCATTATCTTCAGTTTTATCTAAATTCGCCACCATATTATGCTTTGAAACAGTAGGACGATTCGCCATTATTGAGAATGTAAGCACAATGAAAGATATAATAGAATAATAAAGAGATGGTGAGAGATATATGGAAAAGATATGAGAATATCAAGATAAGAGGGAAAATCGGAAAGTATTTATTTAAAGGAGAGATATGAAAAATCACAGCCCATAATAACAAAGTTACCGTTAGTAGAATTACCCCTCAATATTACCGTTAGTAGAATTACCCCTCAATATTACCGTTGGAACAGTACTTCAATAAGACAAACAGTACTTTCCACGTATGCAGTACTTTCCCAAGCAGTACTTTCCAAGCAGTACTTTCATAAAAAACAGTATTTTTCCAAATTTCTCTATATAAGCTAAGGACACAAAAAATATCCTCCCCTCAAACAATACACAGGACGATACTAATACTAATAGTCCTCCCCTGAAATATAGCTCAGTAGTTAATCATGCCAATGCTAACCACCAAATGATTAAATCTTGAAACATCAAAGCCTTTGGTGAGTTGATCAGCTACACTATCATCCGTGTGAACCTTGACCACATTAATGAGCCTGTGCTCATAGCAATCTCTGATAAAGTGATGCCTAATCTGAATGTGCTTGGTCTTGGAATGATAGACTGGATTCTTCACAATACATATAGTACTCTCATTATCAATATTGATAGGAGTATTCTTGAAGTTGAACCCATAATCCAAGAGTTGATTCTGCATCCACAAAACTTGTCCACAACAACTTGCAGCAGCTACATATTCAGCTTCAGTAGATGATGTGGCTGCAATTGTTTGCTTTTTACACTGCCATGAAACTAATCTTCTTCCAAGATATTGGCATCCACCTGTGGTTGATCTTCTGTCATAATTATCACATGCATAATCACTATCTGAAAAAGCCTCTAAGTGAAAAGGTGAGTCCCTGGGATACCACAACCCTAACTTAGGTTGTTGTTTCAAATAACAGAAAATTCTCTTTACTGCATTCATATGAGAAATCTTTGGTGAGACTTGATATCTTGCACATAAACAAACTGCAAACATGATATCTGTAGGATCATTATTTTATGTGTTTGATGATTCGGGTGGTCTTGGGAGATCAAAATACATGTTAGCCATTAGAGAGAGAAAGTTAGAGAGTTGGGTGTTTTCTTGGTAGAGAGTTACTTCACAAATGTTGAATATTAGATTGAAAGCACCACCCCTTCCATGGATGGAAGGGGTATTTATACTTATAAACATAACGACCTCCTATCGGCCTGTGGATCAGGGATACAGTGGGTAAAGACCCGTCCTTCCTCCACGGTGTTGCACTAAACTATTTTACGCTACTAACTAACTAATAAAACAATAAATAACGTAACTAATGACAAATCTACGAGCTAACTTATGCTAGATAATATTTGGGGTGACCGACACTTCACTATGGAATTTTCTAATTCCTAACAATCTCCCCCTAAGGGAGGTCACCCCATGTTTTACATTTCGAATCCTAGCAATCTATTCTTGTCATTGTTCATGAGCTCGTAGACTTCAATTCTTCAATTCCGCAATCTTTGTGCTTTTGTAGTGCAACTTCAAAGTCCGCATTGAGTTGTACTTTCAGTGGAGGTCTTTGAACTGATCCACATCTTTGATGATCTTCGAGCTATCTTTGAGATCATCAGCCACAGTAAATCTCTGGATCACCCTTAGTTGTGTTGCCATCATGTGAAGTTGTGACTTTCGGACCGACATGCTCACACTTTTGAATCATGACATCTTTCCATCAGAGTAGCGGAAGCCTTACTGGTTCATGATATTTGCAGCAGCGTAGCATAAGCATAGTATGAAATATCAGATCCAGGTTATGTAGATATGCACCAGTCATGATTTCTTCAAATTAAGTGTGGATGCTGTGAGCATGCGGCTTTGGAATGACTTCTCAATTCTGATCAGCTGCAATCGTCGGGTGTACCTGCATACGACAGTTAGCAATAAAGCGCACGAAAGTGTCTTTGATCACTTTCGTTGGATTGAGGTACACGGCCCACGGTTCCCCGTTGATCAGTACAAGTACTGCCTGTGATCAGGTAGGATTCCTAAGAATCTCCTTGACAGGGTTTCGCAGCTGTTCTAGCTGTTCTCAAACTGGAACGTCTCAAAGAAGACAACACGGAGTGAGTGAACCAGCGAATTGAGATTCACTGATTGATGAAAAATGATTTGAAAACAATCGTGTATTGCTTGAAGAAAGAGTTTTGCAATACGACGAAGGTTTTATAAGAAAGATCAATTTTCAATCAAAAATACTTTTTGTATTTGAAAAGAGTACGCATTCGACGTGCTAGCGAAAAGAAGAGATTCGCACATCGAACGGTTTTTCTAAAAGTATTTTTCAATCAGAGATACTTTTTGAATTTTGAAAACATAAGTACACATTCGACGTGCTAGAGAAAAGAAGATTTGCACATCGAACGGTTTTTCCAAAAGTATTCGTCAATTCCATTCCTGGACCAAGGTAGATTCAAGAAAGAATCTCCCCATCGTTTCTATCCAGTTGTCACAAGCTTGATCTTTTGCAAGATTTCACATGTCACCCACCAAGAGCTTGTTTGATGTTGGCTCTAGAAGGATTTCCATCTTCATCGTGAATATTTTCATATCACTCGGATGTTCTGGCAATACCACAAGGATAATGCGTAGGACTCTTAATATATTCTTACTTTCCACATTGTGTGAAAAAGCAAGTCTTCAAGAATTTAGTGTCCTAACGAGATATTGTGGATGATCTCTTGGCTCTAGACTCAATAGTGCATTTTTGGTTCCTTTGCCGGAGACTAGGGAGAGGGTCTCCTTCTTCAATATCAACAATCTCTAAGAGAAAGTCGATAGATTATGTAGGTTCCCCGTGAGAATGAAACAAGCCCTTTTAAGAGGAACTTGAGTGGTTTGGGAAGTTTTAGTGCAGTGCATCACTGGGTCCATGATGTCTTGTCTTCAATACCAGTGTTACCTTAGTAACCACCAGTAGCATATGAATTGAACCCGGTTTCTGCCCTAAGGTTGAATTGATGGAGGGTTATTTCTTTTCACCCTTTTATCATTCATTTCTTTTTCATTCTTCAACCCCTTCAGTGCTTACCGAGACTTCATAACTAGAACCTTGTTGGGTTTATTCCAGTACTAGCTCAGTCTCAGTCTGCACTCTTCCCATTCCTCATTTTTCTCCTTTTTTCAATATTCCTAAGGACTCTACACTATCTAGTGGATTGTCCCTGGGAAGATCCCTCCGGTTTTGGCGGATCGTGGGAACGAATACCTAACCTAACCATCCTTATAACTCCATGCATAAAGTAAATTGGTCGGTCTTTTGGTATTGTTCTTTCCTTCATGAAACCAATTGAAAAATCATTTGGAAAAACAATCAAGGTACTTGTGATACGAGATCAAAGCATTTTGTACCTTAATAGTTTTGATCATTTAGAAAACCTCCCCCTCAACATGTGCGTGTGATTTAGAAATTGTTTGGCACATGGAGGCAAGAGGACTTTGAAATATTTTCTTTGATCACAATTTTCATACGAAAAAGCCATTTGATTTTCTTGGTAAAATTCTCCCCCTCAATATGTGCATAGGATTTTTGAAATCATTTTTATCACATAGAGGCAAGAGTTCTTTTGAAGCACATCCACAATCACAAAATCCATTAAGAAAACCATTTGAAAACACAATCAAGGTACTTTATAATCTCTTTAAAAAACTTTTGTACCTCGATGGTTTTGCTCCCCCTCAATATGTGCTTCGAGATTCGAAAGCGTTTAGCACATATGAGAGAGCAGCCTGCACAACTAAATCAAAACAATCAACTTTTATCAAATTTCATTATTAAATCACAAATTCTCCCCCGATCAAAAATATCAAATCCTTTGAGATTTTGGATCCCAAGTGATTTAATTAGGTTTAGAAAACATGGGAGAAAATGTGGCCTTGTTTAAATACTCATCTGGTTTTTTGATAAATCCTCCTCCTCAACATGTGCATTATGTATATTGAAATCGTTTGGCACATGGAGGCAGGAGTGCCTTTAAAGGACTAAAACCGATTCCATTTAAAACAGATTTGAGATTTAAAACACGATCTCTACCCCGATCAGAAATATCAAACCATTTGAGATTTGTGATCCCAACTGATTTAAATCATTTATAAAATTTTGGGGAAAGACGTGGCAAGATTCAATTTTGAAAGATGACAGATATGGACCATTTTAAGACATTAAAGATTGTTAGTGTCAGGTATGGTAGTTTTTAAGAGATCTTTTAAGTAAAACAAAACAATTTCACAATCAAACAAGAACAGAAAAGATTTCATTTTGAAAGACCTTGATTCTAAAGAAAAAATCATACCATGACATAACATTAAATCTTTAGATCACCACTTTTTGTTGTACAAAACGGACTTTTTGAAGATATATTGTATGAAAATATTTTAAATTAAATCACTCTCCCCCTCAATCGATGACAGAAGTCAATAATTGAGTGACTTAGGTTTTGATAAAAAGAAGTCCGGTGATTTTCAAAATTTAGTTCAATTTATTTTCAAAACAACATTTTTCCATTTTCAAAACAATTTAATTCAATTTACTCAAAAATTGTTTAAAAATGGTATCCTGCACAAAGATTCATTAGGTGGAGAGAATCATAAGCTGCTTTTGTTGATGTTGTTGTAGGGCTTGGAAGAAAACCATCTGCAGATGCAGTGAGACTTCTTCTTACGTTGCATTTTGAATGCCAACTGAGGTCAAATTAAGCTCCGTTTCTTCAATCACTTCGAAGAAAACCATCTGCTGATGCAGTGAGACCTCTTACGTTGCATTTATGCCAACTCTCCATAGAATTCCAATTAAGCTCTGTTTCTTCATTTGTCAACCCAAGATATAGTTACCCTTTCCTTTCGGCATCCAATCATCTTCAATTGTGGGATCCGGATCGGGGACATTCTTTTAAACCAATATACCTGCATACGTTAGTGAACACACATACAAATATATGGTGGTCGACATCACCCAAACAACAATCGACTAATAAAAGTCAATTCAACATATCAATCAGATCATTCAAATATATGGGAATAATGTGTTTATCAAACTCTAATCATCTAAACCTAACAATCATATCCTAGGCACCTAGTCCTTCAACATAGGTTAACATCATTTTTAATTAAGCATATTAGGATAATTAAGAAAGCCCGTTTAGAAGATATAGATTTGAAAACATTATCCCCCTCAATCAATGACTCAATTTATGAAAAGTTTAAAAGCGCTGAAGTCATTGATTGAGTTTTCAATTTAACAAAAACTCTGAATCTGATTGTTTTAAAAGCAACTCATTTACCACCATTTAAGAAAACACCAAATATTTTTCTGAAGAATTATTAGACGGAAAAACATTTGTGTAGGAACAGCAGTCCTTCGACATACTTTCCTTGTTTTGTTTTTAGGATAAGTGCACGAAATATTTGAAAATTGGTTTAGCGTAGCACTTTCCTTTCTTGAAAAACGGGTTGCTATCAGAAATAATAGCAAACCATGGTATAAGCGCGGGTTACAGTCTGAAATAACTGCAAGCCAATAGATTTGTGACATGTTTAGAAAGAAATATTTACACCTCCTGCTCGAACTTCATCTATGGTCCCGTGCCATTATTGAATGACATTTCTAAGACCGTAGATGTTATCGATACCAGAAGACATGTCTAGAGAAAACATATTTTTGGTATTTTTGAAATTTTCTGATTTTTATGGATTTTTGAAGGTTTTATATTTTTCTATTTTCTTTTTGTTGGTTTTATATTTTTCTATTTCTTTTTTGTTGGTTTTATATTTTTGTATTTTGTTTTGTTTTGTTTTGTTTTTTTTTTTTTTTTTTTTTATTAAGTATATACAAAGATAGAATAGATGATATAGTTAAAGAGGGTGATGATACGAGTACCGAGATAAGGATATCGAGCAGCACGTCGTAGAAGATAGAATTCGTCATCTCTTAAACATCCACCACCAAAGCTTCCAAGGGCTCTTGAATTGAAAGAAATAGAACCATCTGCAAGTGAGACTTTGGCAGCTTCCCCCCAAACCGAAAATCCTTTAGCTGAGCAGATACAAAGCTTTCTTTCAAGCTTCTCTTAGCCAGGTGCACAAAGAAGCACACCATTATCATCGAACTTGCTGCTCCTTTTAAGAATAATCACCGTGATTCTTCGTTCGAGGTTATATCATCCAATAGAACACCAGCAACGTTTCATCCCACACTTAAATAATCTTCTCAAATTTCTTTTCCACTGAGGTCTGAAGCAATCCATTCCAAAAGGTGTCAAGAGAACAATTCCCCCAAGTAGTTGAATTGATGCAGTCAGCTTCTTTGTATAATGCTCAAGAACTCTCCCGAATACACATCATGAGGGGAATGAAGAACACCTTCCCATGTTCACATTTTTCTTCCCTGATGAACGTGTATGAAGCTCAAGAACCCGAAGTACACCAATATCCAAGAACTCTCCCGAATACACATCAAGAGGGTAATGTAGAACACCTCCCCTATGTTCACATCTTTCGTCCCTGATGAATGTGTATGAAGCTCAAGTATCCGAAGTATACCAATACACAAGGAATGAATAACTGATAACATTGAAGAAGCAGGCCAAGTCACTGATTATCTCTGCGGGTGACAATCTCTGCGGATGTCAACACCGGAATAAGTGATTATATCTCTGAATCACTGATTAAGCACTCAAGTGAAACAGTTGAGCATCCCCAATGTACACATTCTCTCTCCCCTGAAAATTGCGATACCATCGAAATCACCACATACTAGTGTACCTCTTTTATCTTCAGAAACTTTTTCTAATATAACTTCCCCCATGTAGATAAAATACTAACATTAAACGCCTTGATGAGTAAAACCTTGAGTTTCTCTGCGGTCATGACATTTGTTTTCCCGGAATATCTTCAATCACTTAGAAGAGTTAAGTTCATCAAGTTTACTCGCCATGAGTCAAACCTTGAGTTTCTCTGCGGTAATAACATTTGTCTTCCCGGGATATCTTCAATCACTTAGAAGTATTAAGCTCATCAAGATTACTCGCGTTTAGATGCGTGTCTCCTTTCCCCTTGCTGGTTTTGATGCTTCAGAATCAGCAACTCATTGAAAGCCCGTATACTAGAAATTTGTTGAGAAGAACACTTGAATTCTTGTGAGAATCAACTTGCTGAAGACTCTCTCTGACAATTTTTATCAACCCTTATGTAGACAATTTGAAGTGACCACTGAAGAAGAAAACCCGCTATACCATACTTGAAATTGAAGTCAACTTCCCCACATTTGTATCTTAAGCTTGCACCTAATGATGGAAGAACGGTGTCGAGAATTTATGCTTCAAGCAAATCTCTAAGTACTCACTACCCAAACAAAGTATGAGACATTAACACCTCTTGAGATTATCCACATCGTCATATGCGTGTGACACTGAGTAAAACAAAGTAACTCCTAATAGTGATAGTTAACCAGGTCTTCAACCATCCACCTCGACTGCTGGTAACTAGATAAGCCAAGTCTTCAACTCAAATTCTTAAGCCCGAGCAAGTTATCAAATAAGAACACGCCTTTGTGAAAGTCAACTTCAATCTCAAATAAGTGATAAATGATTAACTCCGAAGTAATCACCTTGTGTCAAATGTCCAACAATAGTCAATATCAACATCTCGAGAAGTCACTGCCAAAAAAATATGAGCAAGTCTAATTGGGAATTGAATCTGACTTATAACTTTCTCCCAATTAGTGCTCTCCCCTAAACCGACAATCTGCTAGATAGAAGCCCAGATTAAAAAGAAGTCTTTAGATCGTTAAATGCAACTCGTCTTTGGTCTTCTAACATGTAGCAGAAAATGTAGAACAGACTGTAGACTCGACCTTCTTCAAGATTGTGCAGTTGGGGAATAGATAGTTAACATCTTCAACTCACACCAAAAAGCATCCCACCAAAAAGCATCCCGATTAACTTACATCTTGCAAATCCCCTTAACTAAAATCCCTCCCAATCAAACAAGAACAGAAAGATGTTCATTAAGGAAATCAGCAATCAGGCCGCAACGAACACACAAGATGGTAACACCAAACTACCAATCACATCAAACAAGAACAGAGAGATCGTTCGGAATCATCATGTTGATGTATACGTGAAGCATTAACCGGAAGCACTTTGTCAAAAAAAACTCATCAATCCGAGTGAAGATGTCAACCAACGGCTTTTCGAAGAAACACCATGTAAAGATGATCCGATCATTAGAAGCTCGGTTCTTACATGAGTTTGGAGCCGTTTGACCATTTATATTCTCAAATATCAATCAACAATGCAAAAAATTCACACTTCTTCTCCCCCTCAAGAATTGCATACGGAGATGCCATTCTTGATTAAACAAGTGAACATTATCCAAATGTAGTCTATTCACACTTCTCCCCCGCAAAATTAGCACAGGATGTTGCCATCGTCATCATAGTTGAGCAAGTGGAATAAGAAAACAATCATCGGTAGTCCGGTTCACTTGATAAATGAAAGCGCGCGGAAAAAGCATGAAGCATGTTGATGAGAATGGTCATTAATGAGAAGATTTCTCTTCTTTCGAAGATAAAGCGCACTGACACGTACACTTTTCTTTTCTTTGGAGTACGAGGCCTGAACTGATGTGAACAGACGTCATAATCTCTCTCTTTTCAACATCTCTTTTGGCAAAACATGTAATCAACCATTATCATTCAGTAGGCTCTTTGAAGTGACAGCTGATGGAGATAACCCAATATGATGAATTTGACCCTGAAGTAAACTAACCCGAACTCGTGACTTAAACTTGTACAAATGTAACAAAGAGCGGTGACGAGACTTTGTAGGATATAACTTTTCACATACACATCAAACCATGACAACCATGTGGTGAATAAGTGGAATTCTAGAGAGAGAAAGTTAGAGGTTTAGGGAACTTAGTGAGAGAAAGTGAAAGATATTATTATGAGCTCCAACTCTCTACCTTGGAAGGTAGAGAGTATTTATAGTCTTACATAACTCGCCATACTTTGGGCTGTGGATCAGGCATACAGTGGGTAAAGACCCGTCCGTCCTCCACGGTGTTACTTAACTAAATTACTACTTAACTTAAAAGAACTACGACTACGAGCTTTCTAACGATTACATATACTTGAGGTGACCGACTCTTTACTACTGGGAATTTCTAATTCCTAACAATCTCCCCCTAAGGGAGGTCACCTCAATCATATACCAAAATTACATAGAATACAAATAGATAATACATTAACAATTGATCTTGCATTCTTGATGTAGTCCTTTGCACCTAAGCTCGTAGTCATTGATTCTTCACATTGCATGTATGGATAATCCAAGTGGAGGTCTTTTACTGATCCACGTGATAATAATTTTGAGCCATCTTTTGAGATCATCAGCTATCAAAAATCTCTAAGACATCCTTTGTGGTGTTGTGACTTTAGGACCGACATGCTCACATTCTGGTCATGAAATCTTCTCATCAGAGTAGCGGAAGCTTTAGTTGATTCATGATATTGGCAGCAGCGTAGCAGAAGCATGGAGTGAAAATATCAGAGTCATTGATGCACTAATCATGATTTCTTTGAGTTGAATGTGTTAAGTGAGCATGCGGCTATGGATTGACCGCTTCATTCTGATCAGCTGCAAACGTCGGGTGTACCTGCATACAACAGTTAGCAATAAATCGCACGAAAGTGTCTTTGATCACTTTCGTTGAATTGAGGTACACGGCCCACGGTTCCCCGTTGATCAGTACATGTACTGCCTGTGATCAGGTATAATTCCGAAGAATTTCCTTGACAGGGTTTCGCAGCTGTTCTAGCTGTTCTTAAACCGGAACATCTCAAAGAAGACAACACGGAGTGAGTGAACCAGCGAATTTTAAGTCCACTGATTGATGAAAAGAGATTTGAAAAACAATCGTGTATTGCTCAATAGAAATTGTTTTTGCAATACAACGAAGGTTTTATTGAAAATCAATTATCAATCATAAAAACACCTTTTAGTTTGAAAAATTAGTACACGGTCGATGTGCTAAAGAAAAGTGTTTTTAAGCACAATGACCGGTTTTTCAAAGGTATCCGTCAATCCATAACCTGAACCAGGATTGATTCAAGAGATTGAATCGCCCCATTGTTTCTGTTCAGTTGTCACATGGTTGATCTATATAATAGATCTCACATGCCACCTACCAGGAGCTTGTTTGATGTTGGCTCCAGAAGGCTTTCCATCTTCATTGTGAATATGTAAACACATCACTCAGATGTTCTGGCAATACCACAAGGATAATGCGTAGGACTCAAGATATAATCTCTCTTTCCCAAGGAGAATTTTCCTGAACAAAGTAAGAGTGCCCCTTGGCTGTATTAGATAGCTGACAGAGAATCTCTACCAACTATAACTTCATCCTCTGGGAGAGGGATCAGAGGCCGTGTCCTAGGTTTATACGTGTTTAACTCAGATCTCGGTGCTCTAGTAGTTATTTAGAGTAATCCTGTGAAAGTTACTTCTGAGAGACAAAGTGTGTTACACCTTTCTCTCTAATATAGAACTCAGGATGCGTAATAGGAACACCATAACGGTCTTGTAGACTCACTACACACATGTGTAAGTGTTACTT
>BPTQ01000005.1:290266143-290458503 GCA_019973895.1 Chrysanthemum seticuspe
CTTGCTCCTCTTACCGTGCGGCTTATTTGAATTTCCCAGTTGGAAGCTCCAGATTTAGGCGAGGTTTGTCTTCAATAACTCCAAAAATTCAAAAATCTGGATTTAAAGAGTCCTTTTTGCCCGTATTTGGTTAGGCTTAGTGTTGCTTTGTTGTAGAGACGATTAGGATGTATGTTAGTATATAGGATTGTGTGTTAACAGATAGTAAGGTAAGCAGTAACGAATTGCCAAAGCAGAACTAAAATCATTTTAGGGCGCTTTCTAAGATAAAGAGCCAAATTTAGTATCTGCACATTTTAGGGCACGTAGGAAGGTGTAGTACAGAATGAGATGACTGGGTCACTAAAGTTTTCACGAATTTGACATACTACAACACCTGTTGTTACTATTACATACGATGCGACTTGCTAATTTCTACTAACTTAATTCGTTACTCCTACACTCTAGAGGCACAAGTCTTAGATTACTCTCTCTTAACGTGGTCAGGTTCGATGTCTTACGGTACGTTTACTTTACGTCGTAACTCGGGATAGTCGATGAAGTAGACGTGGAGTAAGTCTACTTCTTCTCTAAAATTACTTTTTCTAATAATTGTACGCATTTGGATATCCATCTCCTGCTCACGAGTGGTAAGTTCAAACTTAGCACGCTGTTCGTATATGGCAACTTGATCCTTATAGGTATTGAGTTCAGTGGTCAAGGAATCATCAGGCACAAATGCAGTGTACTCATGCAATTCATAATCATCATTTTGAGAAGAAGAAGCATACCTAGGTACTGCAGAAACATTCATGCAACTTTCCTCTACATTAACGTGCACAGGTTGTGGCTGGTACATCTCAATCTTGGGTACATCCGAAGCTTCCATGGAGCGTTCCTTTGCATTAGCTTGCACGGGTTGTGACTGGTGCACCTCTCTCTCTTGTGAACATGAGCATGAAGATTCTATTTTAGCATTGTCCGACTCATCATTATTTGTTTTCTCTAACAATCTGCATTCAGCAACACCCGATTCTTCCATAGATACATTACCCAACTTATCACAACAATCTCTCAACTGCACCTGACACTCATTCACTTTTTCATCCTTTTGTGCAGTTTCCTCAATGTACTTTTTCACATTATCCATGAGTTGGATAAATGTCTCAATGAATTCCTGAATTTTCATTCCAGTATGTTTTTTGAAGGAAATTCCAGTCAAGTGTTGATCGTAATCTGCTGAATATTCCCCACTGATGACTGGCTGAAATTGTTTGTAGATTACTTGAAGAGCTGCACTAGAACCATCTTTTTGAACTTCTTCATTGGTAAGTTGCAGCTTTAAATGCTCTAAGTTCAACAGCAAGCTTCTTGTCAATGTAGGTAAGTCCTGGCGGAAAAGAGCACTACATGTTCGATCCCCAGCTATGGATAACAACTGAATGAGGTGCAGATGAAGTAGCTGATAGGGCTCAATGCTGCATTTCATTTGCATGGCATTCTGTAGCTTGGACTGGTGCAATTCTCTCTCATTAGATTCTGAACACGGAGATCTCACATCCTCATTGCTTAATTCAATCATCTTTAATCGTTCAGCGTAGCATACATTATCATTGTTGTCCACAACATCATACAGTTTAAGCACTTTTGAAATCACTGGGTCAGTAGAGTAAGACATGATGTGGAAGGATGCACGGGATTTTACACGTCTATGATTTAAACCGAGAAATAGAATCTTTCGCGGGATTTTACTAAAATCAAGACGAAACCGTTAAGCAATGACGAATGGAATGATAGACAATTGTGTGTTAGGATATATGATTGTATGTAGGATTAGCAGAGATGTTGTTTCGTTGTGATTCGGATTGGTTTATGCCCGTTTTTCCTGAGAAATTTAGGTCTAAAAACTTAAAAACCTCAATAACTTCTGTTTGGAGCGGATTTAGACCTCGAAGGTTGACCCTTTAAGTTTATTCGGCGTGCCATTCTCCTCGTTCTCACGGTCGTTTTGATGGGTAGAACGCTGAAAACGGAGTTACGGTTCAAAAGTTATGGCCGTTTGAAGTTTTGACGGGAAAAATCAACCAAGTCGCTACGAATTCTTGAACCAAGTCGCTAACAACTAATTCGCTATACCACCAAGTCGCTAATGTATCAAGTCGCTAAATAGCAACTCGCTAAGCCTTAAGTCGCTAGCAAAATTTTGGCAGCAATTCGCTAATCAAGTCGCTAAAGATTCAAGTCGCTAAATAGCAACTCGCTACTGACCAAGTCGCTAACACCAAATCGCTAACACCAAGTCGCTACCCGTAGTGGAGAGTCCACTACTTGTACTGTAAGTCGCTAGGCCTAAGTCGCTAGCTCCAAAAACTGCAACTCGCTACAGAATTGTAAAGCAAGTCGCTACGAAGAAACAAATCCGTATGTCAAGTCGCTAGCAAGAAAAACAACATAAACATCACTTTTCAATCCAAAAACAACCCAACCACGATGATTCAAGCTTACCAAATCAAAACCTAAACACTTGTGATGATTCTAAACATAAAAGTACTATCAAAATCCAAACTTTAACACTAGAAATCACCCAAATGATGCAAAAACCACTAAAATTTTTCAAAATCAAAAACCACCTAAAAACCACTAGAAATCCAAAGATGTGCAAGATATGATCTAACCATGGCTCTTGATACCAATTGTAGGATATAACTTTTCACATACACATCAAACCATGACAACCATGTGGTGAATAAGTGGAATTCTAGAGAGATAAAGTTAGAGGTTTAGGGAACTTAGTGAGAGAAAGTGAAAGATATTATTATGAGCTCCAACTCTCTACCTTGGAAGGTAGAGAGTATTTATAGTCTTACATAACTCGCCACACTTTGGGTTGTGGATCAGGCATACAGTGGGTAAAGACCCGTCCGTCCTCTACGGTGTTACTTAACTAAATTACTACTTAACTTAAAAGAACTACGACTACGAGCTTTCTAACGATTACATATACTTGAGGTGACCGACTCTTTACTACTGGGAATTTCTAATTCCTAACAGACTTCATGCCCATTTGAATCTCTAAGTACTCTATACTCTTCAACCAACCAACCATCAAGTAATAGACGTACATCACCTCTTGAAAATCCACAATTGAATGTGACACTGAGCACTACAACGTAACTCCTTAAAGTGATAGTTATTTTGTAGTGGTATGAGCCCAATTCCCCCAAGTGGTAAAAGAAAAGGTAAAAGACACCCAACAATAACTAGATTTCCAAGTCTTCGTTTTTGATAATAAGCATCGAACAAGGATCTCGAAGAATCTTCATCCAACCATCCCCGATACCTTCAGATACTAAGTACACTCGCCCGTGATATTTCACTTCAACCTCAAATAAATAATAATGAATTAACGCCGTTGTCACATCTTCTTGTTAAAAGCTCAAATCTAGCCTTCTTTGACGATTTAAGTGAACTATGATAATGGTTTCATCCCGACCAAGGTTAAAGGCACAGAACCCCGTAAAACCAAGCAATAACCAAACTGCTATGACGAATATCCAAACACACATCCAATTTATGAAGTACACCCTTTTATCCCTTCTTCGAAACAGAACCCGTAACACCAGTATCAGAAGACCCTGAAATACGCTTTCCTTTCTCCAAGATGGTTCCATCATCACGGGATTTTACAATTCTATAGTTTAAACCGAGAAATAATTTCTTTCGCGGGATTTTACAAAACCAAGAATAAACCGCAAGATAGATCCGGAAATGCACTTTACAATTACCAGGATGTTTCCATTGTCACGGGATTTTACAAGTCTATGATTTAAACCGAGAAATATGTTCTTTCGCAGGATTTTACAAAATCAAGACAAAACCGTGAACAATGTCAGCTTGAATGTGTTATGACAAATTTGATTTCAAAGAATATCTGTTTTAGGGGAACATGCAACGGTTCATCAACGATCCAAAATCCAACATCATCAATATCATCAACCATCATCAACCATCCAATAAACACTTTGGTGAACATATCAATCACAAATACTGTCGGCTATTGCAGTGACCACAAGGAGAAATAGACCCGATATGCCAAACATGAACATGACTTAAAATTCCCCAGATGTGTTCCTTAAACTTGTACTTTTCCTCGTGAAAAAGAAACGGTGTACCCAATGTACAAAACCTCTTGACATTCTCAACTGAGTGAGACACCGAAGTGATAGTTGCGTTGTGGGTAAAATGAGAAAGAATGACAACCGCAACTAAATAGCCAAGTCTTTATCACCCTCTATAAATGCCCAAACAAGTCATCTTCGCGGAAGGGTAGAAAGAAAGAAGACGAAATAAGTAAACGTGCCCAGAAAAATCTCACTTTACATCCAAATAAGAAAGACCGTGCAAACATCCCCGTAGTCAACCTTGTTTCATAACCAAGTCAAGCCGTGACAGAATCTTCATCGTGAAAATGTATACACCAAAGTGCCAAACTTCATAACCCATTGAAGCACACCAAATCTCATCATCAACACTCATAACCCAAATCTCATAATCAAATTCTCATCACAAGTCGTATCATCATAAAATCTCTTATCATAAAATTTCGTAATCACAAATCTAGAGAAGCACATTCGACCCAATCATTTGTACGCTCCAAACTTGATTATTTGTAATAATTTGACGCCCTCATAACCATCAAACGTACAATCTCTCAATGAGACATTTGTGGTATACCCAATCACATCTGAAATATGATTGTGTGTGAGGAATGAGGCCAAAGTTCACCACGTCCAAGATATATCAAAGTGTGAAATGTTAAAGCGTCCAAAACCATAATGCAAGAACCAAATAATGTGTGATATATCAATGACTAAGGCCCATTAAAAAGAAGATGCCCACGAGACCCAACAGATCACAGCCCATCAAATACAAAGATCCGATCTATATTAATCCAAGGTCACACACAACCCTAATGTTCGGGTGTATAAAAGATCATTATCATAAAACCCTACACCCTTCCACACACATAATATATCCGCCCCCTTCTACTTATCACATTACACACGCTCCTATCCAAATAACAGACCTGGGAAAAATACTAGCGCATCTCAATGACAACTCACATCACATCATTACACTTTCCATTATCCTTAATTATCACAACAAATTCGACCCACTCACCACTTCATAGACACCATATGCAGCACTAATAAACATAAGACCTCGCCACAGGGATGGCATGAGGTGAGTGATTCGACATAGCCACAGGGATGGTAAGAATCGAGACCAATTCCAGGTAGGTTTTGTTAATTTAAGTCCATAGTGTAAAGAGTCATGAACGAATCAAGAAAAATAATTAACATCCTTGTTAATTGATTTGTCTTAAGGATTCGGATATACAAAAGGAGTGAAACTCCTAAATCGATCTATGAGGTAAACGTTCATATGTGAGTAGATCTTTTGAGATCTTCGTTTTTGTAGAATCTCACACAAAAAGGAACAAACACTGAGATCGAGTCCCCTTTTATTTTATTTTCATTCGAAAGATTTGTATGATGAAACAAGGGTTTTGAAAATGGTCCATGATGATTTGTATTCGTGTGATTGTTCTTTGAGTTGCTTGAAGCTTAGGTGAACACATGGTACATACAAACTGAGATCCACAATTGTTTTGCATTAGTTTAATTTGTTTCTGAGATTTGTATGGTTGAATCTGTGATGGTTGTATTGTGATTAAATCGAAAGAGATCTATGATGATGAGTTCGAGATAAGTGACCCTCGAGGTCATGAAGAATCATGTATTCGAACGATATCTGAGATTAGTTAACTTAGATGATAGATGAGTCTTAGTATTGTTGTTGAGGTCTTGATGTTTAGTAATTGGTATATGGTCGAGTTGGTCGAGTCATTTCTTCTTCTACCTTTCTTTAAAGTCGCTAGTTTACTGGTAAGTCATGGAGTCAAGTCGCTAGCACTAAGTTGCTAGACCAAGTCGCTAGCACTAAGTCGCTAGACCAAGTCGCTATCACTAAGTCGCTAGACCAAGTCGCTAGCACCAACTCGCTAGCCAAGTTGCTAGCCAAGTCGCTAAGCCAACTCGCTACGACTTGTTAAATAACAAGTCGCTAGGTCTTTTTGTGTCAAGTCGCTAGGAAGCATGCATTAAGACATTTGACTTTACCGATGAGTTTTCCGGCCAAAATCAGACGATATTCAACCAAACCCAGAAAACAGTCATAAAAATACCATTTTGACTTATTCGAATAACACCATGAGACTTTACTTGACCATATAAAAGACCAGAAGGACCACTTTTGTTTCACAGATTTGTTTCACAAATATCGGTACAAAAGTCACAAAAATATAATATTCAAGACTGTTAATAAAAACTTGAGAATAAAAACAGTAAGCAATATGATTGGACCAAGTAACCATTTGACCAGCAGAAACAAAAGAGTTGTTAAAAACCAGTTTACCCATAAAGAAATAATCCGACCACACAAATTCATAAACCAGTAAACAAGTATCAAAACTACAACAACCATGGTACGAAACCACACAAATCACCATAACACAAAAAACCTTGGCTCTGGTACCAATTGTAGGATCATTATTTTATGTGTTTGATGATTCGGGTGGTCTTGGGAGATCAAAATACATGTTAGCCATTAGAGAGAGAAAGTTAGAGAGTTGGGTGTTTTCTTGGTAGAGAGTTACTTCAAAAATGTTGAATATTAGATTGAAAGCACCACCCCTTCCATGGATGGAAGGGGTATTTATACTTACAAACATAACGACCTCCTATCGGCCTGTGGATCAGGGATACAGTGGGTAAAGACCCGTCCTTCCTCCACGGTGTTGCACTAAACTATTTTACGCTACTGACTAACTAATAAAACAATAAATAACGTAACTAATGACAAATCTACGAGCTAACTTATGCTAGATAATATTTGGGGTGACCGACACTTCACTATGGAATTTTCTAATTCCTAACAATATCAGGCCTTGATGCAGTGAAATACATAAGACAACCAATCATTGATCTATATAACTTGACTTCGACTGGGTGTCCATCTTCATCCTTGCCCAATGAGTTAATTGATTTAATGGGTGTAGTGACAGACTTCATATCATCAAAATTGAACTTCTTAAGTATGTCAGATACATACTTATCTTGACTTATGAAAATACCTTCTTGTGACTGCTTAACTTGAAGTCCCAAAAAGAAATTTAACTCACCCATTGAACTCATCTGAAATTCCTTCTGCATCAGCTGCTCAAACTCCTTAACCATAGACTGTTTGGTAGCTCCAAAGATGATATCATCAACATATACTTGAACTAACATGATATCCTTCTTTTCTCTCTTGATAAACAAAGTCTTGTCAATAGCTCCCCTTCTGTAACCATGTTGTAATAAGAATGTAGAGAGCCTCTCATACCAAGCTCTAGGTGCCTGATGAAGGCCATAAAGAGCCTTAACCACATTGTAGACTTTGTTAGGATGTTTAGGATTTTCAAAACCAGGAGGTTGTTTGACATACACTTCCTCTGTAATAGTACCATATAAAAAGGCACTCTTGACATCCATATGGTAAACCTGAAATCCCATATAGGAAGCAAAAGCAAGAAATATTCGAATAGCTTCAATCCTTGCTACAGGAGCAAATAATTCATCATAATCTACTCCTTCTTCTTGTCTGTAACCTTGAGCAACTAACCTTACCTTGTTCTTGATGGCATTACCTCTTTCATCTCTCTTGACCCTGAAAACCCATGATGTGCCCGGTAGGTGCAAGTTTTAAATTTATAAAAGGTGAATTACCAATTTTACCAATAACACATACGAGCAAGTATACTCGTCCGTTATAGCAAGATTATGAAGGTAAGTCGGGATCGTTCGCAGGGATTTGAGTGAATCAGAGCACAAGTTTGAATTAACGGAGTCGATCAAAAACATATAACAAAGCAAATAGATATAATGAAATTCAGATGATTAAAAACTACACTTGCTTAAACTAGTTTCATATCATAGATTAATGTGATTGTGTTAACCTCTTAACATGTTGGTTGTGATAATTAGTTGAAAAACTAATCTATTGTTCTTACAAGTTAAACTTTGATCAAGAGTTTAGTTTATAAAAACAAGCATTAAGTTTAGCCAATCAATTCAAGATCAATTCAAGTTTCATAAGTCTACTTTCATAAACTTAAACACAAAAACATCCACTTGTTCATCAAATTGCTTAAGAAATGGTCAATACAAAAGGTACCCGATCATAGACAAAAGGCTACAATTAATTTTCCACAACTAATCTTACGACCATTTAGATGTTTCCAACTAATCCAATTTGATAATCAAAAAGCGTTTCTATTACAACCACACCTTAGTTCCTTTGTATAATCAAGAATAATGGGTAAAAACAATCATCCGTAGACAAAATGATTATGACTAGTTGAATAATACGAAGTTCTTTCGACCCCAACGATAGTTACCAATTAGCCAAACTTGATTAACAAATGTCACTATGAAACTTTAGCACAATTGGATCTTAGAATCAACTTGAAATTGAATTAAAACATGTTAATACAATCACTAACTAATCATATAATAATCAACATCATTTAAGCAAGTGTATAAAGAAACTAGCCACTCATAGCAAACATGAACATAAACTCATAATTTTGATCATTAGAAAACATGATTAAAAGTCTTACAATGCTTGGAATAAGATTACAAATGATGAAGTAATGATTCCCAAAGGATCGTGGTGGACTTCTTAGTGTTTCGGCTTCCAACGGTGGAACTTCTGGAACTCCAAACTTCTCTGGATTTCTAAGGACGAATTTCAGGAGGTTAAGGCTTGGTTTGATGAGTAGAGAGCTTTGTAATTGAAGTGTGTCTAATATGCTCACATTTAGCCTCTATTTATACTAATTCCAAGGCCTAGGGTGTTAAATGCTTGACTTGGCCTCCAAGGAGTAAGGAAGGGACTAGAATACACCAAGAGAAGGACCTAGAATCGTTTGGATGCAAAGGGAAAGCTTAGTGATGAAGATTTGACAACTGCAGCTTCACCAACCGGATCGGTCATACGACCAACCGATCCGGTTGGTCTTCAATAATAACACACCGACCGATCCGGTTGCGGGTTGCGACCGATCGGTCGGTCATGGCAAAAATATGTATTCCGACCAAATGCCAACCGATCCGGCTGAAAGTGTAACCGGATCCGGTTGGATCTTCTGAGAAAAGAAACTTGATCTTTCTCTCTTCACTCTGACTTGTAGAACTTGGTTCTTCAATCACTAAGGTCTTCAAAGGTACTTGGGATTTAGCTTAACTGAGACGGGAATCTTTGATTAACTGCATATTTCCACATTTTCCTCCATTTCCCTGCACTTGGTTATGAATGCTAGACAAACATATCTAAATACGATTAAGTGCTAAAATCACACAAATATAACCAAATAACAGATATAAAAGTACACACAATGCTACTAAAAACATGCACAATCTGAGTGTTATCAACCCATCTGGTTCCAATAACTTTTTTCCCATCTGGAAGATCACATAATACCCAAACTTCTTGAAGTTTGAATTGTAGCATTTCTTCTTGGATAGCTTCAACCCAACTTTCTTTTGTCAATGCTTGAGCAATGTTCTTGGGTTCCTCTTGAGAAATAAAGCAAGTAAACAGACATGTTTGATGGTCCTTATGATTCAGCCTGTTCTGTTTGTAGACAAAGCTAAGTAAAGCATTATGAGATTTAGTAAAACTCTTAGCCTTGTGTCTTGTCATCACTCCAGAAGTAGAAGGACCAATGATTTGATCAGTAGGATGATTATTATGAATCCTTAAGATTGGAGACTGTGGAACTCCATATGCATCATCCAAGTTAGTATAATCAACAACTTCATTGGAATCTGAGAAAATACCTTCATCTGCAAACTCATCATCAGTTTCATCTAATCCAGGCATGGTAGGATCATCCAAATCATCTAAAGTACTGTCAACTGGTACAACAGTACTTTGATCAAAAGTACTGTCCAAAGTATTGTAAGAGACATCTTCAATATTGTTCTTTTTCTTTGCGGCTTCATAAGCTCTTCTTTGTTCATCAGAATAAGAATGTGCCATTACATCTTGTAAAAGCATCTAATTAAGTGTCTCTTGAATATCTTGATCTTCAGCAGATAGTGAAGTTTTTGGTATATCAGTACTTTGTGCTGGGGCATCAGTACTTTGCTTTAGATCTTAGTACTTTGCTTTGTAGCATCAGGAACAGCATCAGGTCTAATATGAACTCCATGAATAACATACTGTAAGTCTTCTACATCATGTACAGGTTGATTTTCTGCTCTAACAGGTACATAGTTCATAGAAGGAGATAAAACTTCAAGATCAAACATCCAATCAGGACCTTTACCCTTCTGATTATCTTGATCTTCTAAAAACTCAACATGAAGACAATCTTGAATCTTCTTAGTGACTCTGTTGTACACTCTAAATCCCTTACTGTTAGTGCAATAACCCAATAAATATCCTTCTTCTGACTTGCCATCAAACTTTCCCAAATTATCAATTGTGTTTAAAATAGTGAGAGGGCATCCAAAAGGCTTCATAAAACGAATGTTGGGTTTGTTGCCCATCAGCAACTCATAAGGTGTCTTCATCTGTGGTTTTGTGACTGATACTCTATTGAGTACATAGCAAGCAGTATGATTCAGTCCAAAACGTCAAGTTTACTCACACAAGCTAGCCACTTGTGAATGACTAACCGTAAGAAACTTAAAACGGCTCGGACACTGATCAATAATAGATGAGAAGTTGTAGTGGGTAACTCAAACGTATTAGGTTTGAGCACCGAGATCGTTCCGAACGAGAGTTGAATGGAATTTCCAACTCACGTCTTGATTATCGGGATTCGAATGAGAAAAGGGGATAATATGATATATTCTAAACTACGGGATAAGGAAAGCATAAGAAACTAAAATCTATGGGAAATCCTAAGAATTAAGGCAAACTACGCAAATCTACATAAAAATGCAAATACAGGATTAAAATAAAACGCGAATAAAAATGCAAGTACGTCTATTCTAACTCCTAAAAATAACCTAAAGTTACTTTTATGCTAAAAATGATATTTGAAAACTAAATAAGAATTAAAACTAATTTTTAGGAATTTTCTTGATTTTATTTTAATTAAAAACTAATTTATAACTGTAAAAATATAACTAATTAACTAAAAATTATCAAAACAAAGGGGAAAATTATGAAACTAATTTCTAAAAATCTAAAATAACATAAGAGAATTTCCAAAACTAAATTTGTAATTTTCTGATTAATTTCCTATTTTCTATGAATTTAATACTATTTAAATCTAATTAAAATTATTAAAAATACCAAATAAAAGGGGAAAAATAGGGAAAAATATTTTTTATGCTTTTTATATTTTTCTTAAACTGGGAAAATTGAAAAATTATTTTTTGGAACTTTTTCTCAATTAATTGCAATTAAAGCTAATTAAAAATGATTAAAAACTGATTTTAATAAAGAAAAATAGTAAACAGTAACTAAAAATTATGAAAATTTCAGGGAAATTCTAAAATGCTAATCTCAATCTATGAAAAATATAAAAATATAGGCTTATGTGGATGGAATAAGAGCTGATGTGTAACTGCTTGTGGAATAAGCACTAGAGAATAAGCCAATAAGCTCTAAATTACTCCAACTGATAACAGAAGCTAAAGTATCCTATAACTACTCTACAGCAACTATTAGCAACTAATCCTAACACCTAATAAGCATTCTACACCTAATTAAGCTAAATGACCACTTAAGCAAATAAGCAATTTGACCCCTACTTTCTAGCTGATGCAACTGCTTATTTAATAAGCTAAAGAGAAAACTAAAAGTGGAGATCTCAAGACCACCAACCATAGATCATTTATCCAAAATTATAGCTTATGAGGACTTATAATGAAGAAGTTAGAGAGCAAAACCTAACTGGCCATTTTGTGACAGATTGCTGATGGTGCAGTAACAGATTCTGACCCCCTGCTTAAGGCTGCTGCAACTGCTTATCCAATAAGCTAAAACAAAAACCATGAATGGGAATCTAAAGACCACCAACTAGAGAACATATGTACCAAATTTCAGGCAAAGATAAGCTCAAATAAAGCTAATATAAGGCATAGAAAATCTGATGAAAACTGATTTTTGACAAATTTGACTTTTAAAAACAGTTGAAGAACCTTGACTTATTTGAGATTCAAATGCAAATGTGTGACTAATTAAGCTAAAGGTGGATGTGATAAGACCCAATTAAGCTACCCTAACAGATTCTACACCTAAATGCTAAATAAGCTTAGCTGATTTCAACAGTTAAAAGAATGAGAACAGTTTTAAGCTAATGTTGACTTAGAGCACAAATTTCAGCAAACCAAAGACAGATATGACACCAATAACCTATAACAAGCTTAAAGCAATTGAACTACTGCTATTTTTAAGCCTCTATCACAGTTTAAACAAGCAATCCAAACACTCCTTTACATAATCAAAATGCACATAACTTAAAGAATTCGATGAGATTGGATTGAAATTGACTTAAATTGCTTTAAACAAACATAAAACTAAACCAATGAGCAGATAAAATCCAACAATTCACCATAACTGATCTTTGACTTGAAACTTTGACTTTTATTGACTTTTTGCAAAATTTTGAGTTAAAGACAATTAAGACACCATGAAGCTCATATAAGCTTTGTTAAGCTTATATGAGCTTAATCAAACAGTAAAAACACAGCTTGAGAATGAATTTAATAACAATCAAGAGATTTGAATTGAAATTGAGACAAATCATAAAATCATAACATAAGATGTTTATAAAAGAAGACTGAGATTACAACTAAATTTAACTAATAAAAACAGTAAATGACATGTAAATAAAATGGCCAAAATTCCTCTAATGCCTAAGGAATTGGACGACTTGCAATGAGAGCCAAGGGTCCTTTATATAGCTGAGCAGGTCTTGGATCCTTGGGATGCCTTTGGAAGTATCACAGCCACACATTCATCCATCGATCATTAGCTCCAATCAGAATGCTCCATATCACCATGGTGAGGTGTCATGTCCAATGGGAGTGTGCCATTTGTCTACGTGAGTAGCTATCCTGACAAGTCAGAGGTGGATAAGGTTGGGAAAGTTGCTAAGTACTATGCTTGGTGTTTGGGTGGGGGTAAATGGTGGGTAAATGGGTGTGTTTGGTTGGGGAAGAAGGGTACTGAAAAGGGGCGCGTTTGGATATCTAATTATATCTCACAAATGGTTGACCGGGTTCTAGTGGGTTTGACTTCGGGTTTAATAACGGGTAATTGGGTGAGATGGTTTGGATAACCGGGTGTGGTGTTATTAGTTTGGGCGGGGATGTTGGGCCGAGAGTTAGTGAATTGGATAATGGATTTGATGGATTAATATTGCTACCATTTCATGTACCAAGGACCAAACATGTATAAGCTGAATTTTCAAAGGACCAAAGGTGTAACTCTGAAATCATCTTCCAAGGACTGAATTTGACAATCTTCAAATAGACCAAGGGCTAATTTGCAAATTTCTGAATCTTCAAGGGTCATTATTGCCAATTGCTCAAAGATCAGGGACTATTTCTGACATTTCTTCAAACTTTGATCAAATCTTCACAAATCATCCTCAGAGATTAGAAATCTTCATAAATGCATAATTCTGACCTTCCGGCTCAGCTTAAGCTCTCTTGATCTCTCGTGCTCGGATTTACGTCTGATTTGGTTCCTTTTTGCTTGTTTTTACATATCCGTACCTGCACAAGCACAAACTCAAGAAAACCACAAATATTAGCAATAAACGGCTCTTTCTTGGTTATTTTGGGTCAGTTTTGATAATAAAAAGGTATGTGTTTTAGCACATACCACAGTACTTACAGCTTCAGCCCAGAATTGAATAGGTAGTTGAGAATCTACAAGCATAGTTCTAGCTGCTTCAATCAAAGTCCTATTCTTCCTCTCTGCAACACCATTCTGCTGTGGTGTTCTTGCAATACTGAACTCCCTCTTAATTCCTTTGTTAGCACAAAATTCATCCATAAGTTTATTCTTGAATTCAGTTGCATTATCACATCTAATACCTCTGACCTTGAGTCTCAGTTGGTTTTCCAGTGCTATTATTAATGTCTGAATCGCATCAAAAGTATCATCTTTAAATCCCAAGAAAAATACCCAACTGAATCTACTGCAATCATCTGTAACAACTAAGCAGTACTTTTTCTTGTTTAAGCTTGCCACAAAAACAGGACCAAACAGATCCATATGTAATAACTCCAAAGGTTCTCTAATTGTCCTCTCCTCAAGCTTTTTGCATGAAGCTTTGTGTTGTTTTCTCTTCTTACACGCCAAACAGGAGTGTTCATTCTTGTAAGTCTTTGAAGGTAGACCTCTAACTAAATTGCCTTTGACCAGTTTGTTGATATTCTTGAAATTTACATGTCCCAATCGTCTATGCCACTGATGTGCTTCTTCAGTTGTTGCTTTTGCCACTAAACAGGTGGCTCTTCCATAAGAGTTAAGACTCTTCATGTCCATACTATACACATCATTGGTTCTTGGTACTCTGAGTACTACCAAGTTATCATCAACAGGCTCAAACTCAGAAGAAAGGATGAGACATTCTGTGTCAATGAATAACACAGGATGCTTTTTGTCACAGATTTGAGAAACTGACATTAAGTTGAATTTCAGGTCCTTCGCATATCTAACATTCTCAAAGTCAATACGTCCTGCTTTGATAGTTCCTTTTCCAGTAATCCTTCCTCCATTTGGATCATTCCCAAATGCAACTCTTCCTCCACTAATAGATCTAAAATCAGACAGAATCTCCTTGTCTCCTGTCATACTTCCAGAGCAACCACTATCCATAATAAGATGATCTTTAAGCTCCTCCTCTGGGTTCCCCTGCACAAAGATTTAGAAAGTTAGCCTCTTTTAGGAACCCAAGCCATTACTGACTTGTGTTCCCCTTGTGGAGTTACAAACTCAAATTCTTTGAGTATGTAGTTTCCACTATTTTTCAAAACATGATCCAGAATTATCTTTTGATTTTTAGCATGTGGATTTTCAAAACTTTCTGGATTTTCAACAGAACTCTCTTTTGCAAAATCATTCTCTTTTTCTTGTATAATGAAAACATCATATTCACTTTTTGTTGAAAGTATAGTTTGTCCCTCAGCAGTACTTTCTCTCTTAACCCATTCTGTTTTAACAATTGGTTCCTGTGATCTAGATCCCATATGTGAATTGTAATACCTTCTAGGTTGATAATAGTGAGATCTCCTAGGATTTCTGTGCCAAGAGGTATTCACAGTACCTTGGTTGAACTGAGCAGTACTTTGAGAAGGTACTGCTTGTGAAGGTACTGGTGGTTTAGAAAAAGGTCTTCTCTGGTGGGGGTACCTATGGTCTGGTGAGAAGTTGTTATGATTAACCCTATTTGAATTATTCCAGACTGGTTTATGCTCTCTAGGATTCTGATTAGCAGACCTATTCTTTGAAAATTTCCTAAGGTATTCTAAGTGACGTTCACAATCCTTGATTAAATGATTAGGACTAAAGCACACAAAATATAGTTTTTCACCCATACTACCCAAGTGACTTCTTCTATGTCTATGACCAAAACTATTGTGCCTTCTAGGTGAATGATGAAATCTGTTTTGACCAAAATTATCCCAAAAAGGTTTAGCAGTACTGTTTTGAAAAGGTTTTCCTGAAGGTACTGCTTGTGGAGCAGTACTTTGAGTAGAAGGTACTGCTTGATTTTGAAAATTTGTGTCAACAGTTTCTTTTGGGGTTTCAGACCTAGATTGACCAATAAGCTTCTTCCTAAACTCTAGACTGTCTACACCAAAACGTGAAACATCAGGTCTTATGGGTTGATGACTACCAACTGGATGCAGAACAACATGATAACCATTATCTTTCTTATACATAGGAAGTGAATCACTAATTAAATACTCATTACTAGATGTGTCTACATAATTAATGAGTTCATCATCACTAGTGGTTACATCTTCTAAATCATCCTGATCACTAGATGTGTTTTCT
Organism: Chrysanthemum seticuspe; assembly: GCA_019973895.1. NCBI lineage: Eukaryota > Viridiplantae > Streptophyta > Magnoliopsida > Asterales > Asteraceae > Chrysanthemum > Chrysanthemum seticuspe. Next base: position 290,282,260 of record BPTQ01000005.1, read on the forward strand.
TCTATGTTATCAAAGTACATACCAAAACCTAAGTCAATTTTAATGTAAGCTCTACGTTGTTTTTGAACATAAGATACATGTGACAAACCAGATTCACCCCAAGCAGCAAACTTTGCTAACAAATCATCTCTTTCCTTAGTGAGTTTCTCAATTTCAACAATTTTACAGTTTAATTTCCATTCACTAAGTTTTAACTGGTAATCCTGTTGTTCATATTTTTTAGTCCAAGCCATTTCATTATTTTCATGTGTTATAATTTTAGCTTCCATTGACTCTAAGGTTATTTGATAACCTGCTATCTCAGACCTAGCCTTAACACAGTTATCTCTTTCAATCACATAACTTTTTAGCAATTTTTGATAAAAATCATGACTATTTGAGCATACCTCAGAGATAGGAGATGAACGTGTTGAAGTAGCTACCATTGCAAGTAGAACAAGAGCATCTTCACATTCCAAGCTCCAATCAAATGCTCCATATCCATCTCCAGATTCCAAAGCAGCATGATCAACTTCCTCATCAAAAACAGTGCTCCAATCCAATTCTTCTACCGAATCTTCAACTGCTTCTTCCATTGCTACCATACAATAAGTCACTGGTTCATCATCAAACTCTTCACTCCAGTCAACTTCTGACAAATTTTCTTGAGCAACCAAAGCCTTTGTTTCAGTAATGGGGATTTCTTTTAGCTCCAGTTTTGGTTTCTCAGTCATCCTGTATGCTTGATACTTAGCAAACCTACACTCCCTTGCAAAGTGTCCAGTCTTTTGACAATTGAAGCATTCAATTTTGGATTTATCAAAAGTGATTCCCTGTTTAGGTTTGAAATCAATGCTCTTTCCTGTTTTCTTCATGTACTTCTTGATCCTTGCAGTGATCAAGGCAACTTGCCACCTGATATCAATCTCTTCTAAAGCATCTTCATCAATCTGGGAGAGATCTTCTTCATAAACGACAGGTAAACTAGCTTGTTGTGCAAAGAGAGCAAAGGTGGGAGCAGTATATGAGACAGTACTTTGAGGCACAGTACTTTGAGTTGGAGAAGCAGCACTTTTGGTCGAAGTACTGCCCCTCTTTTCAGATGATAGAAAAGCAATATTGTGAGACTTAGAACTTGTTTGACCATTCATCTCATGCTCATAGACCTTAAGATGATTGTAGAGATCATCAAAGTCCATAACATCCAAGCCTGGTTGTCCTCTGATCATAGTAGCAATAACATGCCATGTGGATGGCAAACTCCTTAGAAACTTGAGATTAGCATCTTCAACTGTAACTTGTGCTTTGTATAATTCCAACATATTAAGGAGACTTTGAAATCTATCATATGCAGCATCAAGACTCTATCTTTCACATACAGTGAAAGTTTCAAACTGTTGTTTTAGCAGATTTCTGTGCATCTTCTTAGAAGCTTCATTCCCTCCAAATCTGGTCTTGAGAGCAGTCCAGAGCTGCTTAGCATCTTTAGCACCATGAAACTTGAGAAGATGACCATCTGGAATGGTAGACAAGAGAATGTTGAGAGCCTTCTCTTGAATCCTTAATGTTGCTGCTGGTAGGACTGCCTTAGGTGCTTTGGGTTGTCCAGGAACGTCTGCAGTTTCTGGAACTTCTTCATTACCATTGACAATTACATTTCATAGAGCATGGTCTGTAATAGCAATATACTGCCTCATCTTCATACACCATAAGTCATATTCGCCCTTCTTGATTACAGGAATCCTCATTGAGGTGATTGAAGGTGGTGGAATAGAATCAGTCGACATCTTTAGGTTCTGTTGTTGGTTTTAGGGTTTCTTCTTAGTCAGAGTTTCCACACAAGCTCTGATAACACTTGTTGGATCGATGTACTATAACCAAACTAACTTAAATAGCTTGTTAAGGTTTAATAACCTCGGATAAATCCTAAGTTATTAACAGAGAAACACTGAGCAAACTCTATTAAGTATGCAGAATTTACTTAACAAAGCTAAGAAGAATAACTTTAACAATGAACGATTTTATTAATAACTCCAACTCTGCTTATTATGCAGATCTTTAACAACTCTAATAATATCGAACTTATCTCTAAAACTCTAATAAAATCACGTACATCTTATGCCAATCTAGGGGTCCTTTTATAGGCTCAAGGATACCCTAGTCGGTTTACAATATGTATCCTTGTACGTCAAGTAATCTAACATAGAATATTCTAGAATTACAATACTTTCTATAAACGAATAATACAGTTCTTTGCTCTTGCAGACTTTGACCTCATATGCAGTACTTTGACTTTATCATTTAGCAGTACTTTGACTCGTTGACTTTTCCAGTACTTTCATATCCCAACATTCTCCCCCGAGATGGCACCATTGGAGATCCTTTTGTCGTTCTGAGCTTTCCAAAGACACCAACAGGAGATGAACACAAGGCCCTGAAAACCTTCTTCTTCTTTTTGTCGAGACCAACTGATTTGTGGAGATCAAATAGATCCTTCACCGTGAACATAAACAGTGGAATGGTTTTGCACCATCTACTAATACGATACCAAACCTGGGTTGCAATAACACAATGGCAAAAAAGATGGTCCACTTCTTCCTCCTCATCGTCGCATAACCCACATAAAGTGGAGGAGATGTTGCAGTTTCTCCTCCAGAGAACCGTAGCCGTTTGAATGCGGTCCATACCCAATCTCCACATAAAAATGTCACACTTTTTAGGAACCCACTTCGACCAACTAAAGACATGTCTATTACTATAGTCCCGATCGCTATTTAAAAAATCTTTTACTGCCTTGACACTAAACTCCTTATGATCCCTTCCAATCCTCATCCATTTATCACCGTGATCACTTAGCCTTATCCCCTCCAATAGGCGTTCAAAATTGGTCAGATCACCATTTCCTACATCAATCAACTGACCATTGGAGACACCCCTAATCCCCCCGAAATGGTTATTGCCCTCCTCGACCCCGTCTACAACTAGGCATCTCTTGTCTTTAGCCAACTTGAAAAGACTAGGGAAAACGTCTTTTAAAGGTTCATTGCACACCCAAGGATCGAGCCAAAACCTGGTACTTTTGCCATCACCAATCCTACCTTTAAACATTTGGTTAATACAAATACCCTCCACCTTGATCTTCGAGCATGTTTTCACAATAGTTCCCCAAACACTAGAGGTCGCGTTGCTAACGGGTAATAGGAGTCCAACTTCTTTTAGAATCATGTTTGACTCTTGTAGTTTGGAAACAATAATACACAAGAATAGTAGTTTTAGAAAGAAAAAAATACAAATTAAATCACTTTTCTCTTTTTCATGTTTATTTTCTTTTAGAAAGCAGCAATAATATTAATAGAGGAGAGTAACAAGAAGAAAAATACAGGTTCTTTTACATGTAAATTCAATTTGATACATTCACAAATAAGTTTACAGTCGTCAAGATCTTTTACCAATTCTAGAAACAAATTAAAGATTGGTTAAACCAAATAAGTATACGTCCTCATGTTAAATTTATCTTCACTTCCTGTTTTTAATTTTTAGATTTCGACATTTTATATGTTGACTACCATAAGAATGTGAGAATTGGTGATTCGTAATTTGAATACTAAAAGAGAACATCCAGAATCTTTACAAACCTTAACGTTTCATCTGCATATGTATTTTCTTTGCGATGATCCTTGTAGTTTGAATCTTAACATTTCGTGATTGTGGCTTATATCTAATCACTACAATTGGTCCCATGATTTTGTTTAATGCTTTTAATTGTAGAATGCAATATCATCAAAAGATATGAAAAAGAAAAGGATTTTTGTTTTGTGACTTATATAGCTAAGAATTGTTCAGAATTAGATGAGATAATGTGATAGTGAAGAAAATTGAAAAGGATATTATCATACTGTAATTAATTTTCAAAGTAACATTATTGCGTATATATGTTTTCTAAATATTACGCTAATATTACGCTAATAATCTTGGTATTATATGACATAATAAATTTAAAGATTACCATCTACCAGCTAATTAATAAATATGAAATGCATTTAAAGCTAGGTCACATTAACCTGAATATATATACCGTCTTCACAAGAGTAAGTCATTCGAAAAAATCTTTTCTTCTTTGAAAGTTTTTCAAAAAGGTCTTGTCATGAAGATTGTATCCATTTTAGTCTTGTTTCTTCTTGCAAATGTGTGCAATTCTTTAGGTATTTTTGTTTCTTTTGTGATATATATATATATATATATATATATATATATATATATATATATATTTTCATTTATTTACAAACATATCCTAAGTTGTTCTTATTAATCATGTAACTTAATATGTAACATATTATATGATTTGCGCATCATTGCAGGAGATGTGCTACCCGAGGAAGCGAATGAACTATGCCATAAAGAATTTGTAGGGTTTTGCTTTAAGCTAGTGTGTGAAATGAAATGTAGATGAGATTTTGACAAAGACTCTCATGGAAAGTGCAAGAATTGGCTTACGTGTCGTTGTACTAAAGAATGTAACTAGTCTGAGAGTCATATTTGAAAATTTACAAATAAAATTTACAAATTAACTAGAAAGTTACAATATTATTTATTTGTAAATTTTCAAATATGACTCTCAGACTAGTTACATTCTTTAGTACATCGACACGTAAGCCAATTCTTGCACTTTCCATGAGATTTTTTGTCAAAATCTCGTCTACATTTCATTTCACACACTAGCTTAAAGCAAAACCCTGCAAATTCTTTATGGCATAGTTCATTCGCTTCCTCGAGTATCACATCTCCTGCAATGATGCGCAAATCATATAATATGTTACATATTAAGTTACATGATTAATAAGAATAACTTAGGATATGTTTGTAAATAAATGAAAAAATATATATATATCACAAAAGAAACAAAAATACCTAAAGAAACGAACACATTTGCAAGAAGAAACAAGACTAAAATAGATACAATCTTCATGACAAGACCTTTTTAATAAACTTTCAATGAAGAAAAGTATTTTTTGAATGTATATATATTCAAGTTTAGAGGTATATGATACGCGTACAACGCGCGTTCGGGGTCAAAGGAACTTCTTTTTCATCGAGCAAGTTTTTCAACACCCTAGGCAGTGAACCTAATCGTTGTAGTGTAGTATTAGGATAAGCCTCAGGAATTGATATTGTTCTCTAGGGGAATAGGAATGCTAGTGAGAAATTACTACGTTAAGGTTGGGGATGAGGAAGATTATTTTTTATTTTTTTATGTTTTTTAGAAAACTGAAAGGTACGAATCTCGGGGTTTGGATTTGGGGGTTGGTATTTCTACCGATTACTCTACTTATCTAATTATCTAAACTAAGGTGAGTGTAGTCTATGTCTATTGTTGTGTGCTCTTATGATGATTAAAAATGTGTTCACTTAGATGTTATTACTCCCTAGTTATCTCCTATTGATGGTTGAATTGTCAAATCCTTATTCTTAACACGTTGTGTTTCTAAGGTCGTAGGGTATGCGTTTATCCCTAACTCTTTGAAGCTACCTAAGGTTAATGACTACGAAATATCTAGGATTCATAAACTTAACACTAAGGTTATCTTTGGATATTTAGCCTACATTTCCACTAGTAACTATAAGCTAAGGTTCAACAAAGACTAATCAAGCATTAATAACACAACGAATGACCTATCGCAATACTAGGTCAATCAAAATTAAGATAAGAGACAACCAATCAATATTCAATAACTAGGTTTCATATATCTAAGCAAACACACAAGTAAATTAGCCGGACATGGAGAACATGCAAGCATACACACAAACAATTGAAGACATGAAAGAATTAATGAAGTAGAACACTTATCTTGTTGTAAAATAGGGTATGGAACCCTAAGATACTGCACAAGACAGCCTTTGTTCGGTTTAGGTTTTTACTCCACAAAACTACCTCTCTAAAAACTGAAAAATTCGGATTCTATATACAGTGTTACAATATGCGACGGCGTCACTCTTTAATTGTGACGCCATCGGGTCGCCGCCATTAGGGTTTCGTCTTAGCCACGTTAACTCTGTGACAGCGTCACCTTATGCTCGTGACGCCTTCGACTTCAATCTCTGACGCCGTCTCGATCCAAATCTAGGCCGTCTGAGTTGCGACGCCCTACTCTTTTAAACCTGATGCCGTCACTTGTAAAATTGCAATTTGCTCTCTGAGTCGTCTCAAGATGTGTCGCGACGGCGTCGCATTTAAGCAGTGACGTCGTCCCCTTCAATTCCAGCAGCTTGAGTGTCTCGATTCTTGACTTTGGCCATTTTCTTCGTATATTAGTGCCTTTTTGTCCGAATAAGTGTCATTCCAGCAATTTGCCTTCAAGAGACCTAAAAAGTGAAAAAGGAACGAAAGTAAGTAGTAACGGATACAAAAGTGATCAATTAATGGCTTAAATGACCCCTCAAAAGTGTACCTTTTAAATCCTTATCAAATATCCCTACACTTGGTATTTGCTTGTCCTCAAGCAAATGTGCTTTTAGCCAATTAATTTATAAGTTAGGGGTCATGAAGCATTAGTTTAGAATGATTCACAACACATATAAGCCCCGCAAAAGTCATACCAAGCATGGAAATTACATACTATCACCTCACAAGTGGTGTTTGGATACTCTCATCTCTCGGGTGTATATGAAATATATCAAGTTGGAAATGGAAGATAAACTATCCAAGAGGTATTTTAAATGGTTTGAGACTAGATCAAACCTCCATCGCTTTGGCGTAAGCACCTAGGAAAAACTATCCAAGAGGTATTTTAAATGGTTGTAATGTTAGGTTTACGGTAGGGAAACAAAGGGTTTGGTGGGATAGGCGATTTAGTGGTGGTAAGTCAAAAATCTTTATGTTACAAGCATGAGAAGAATGGCGTTGCTAAGCCAAGACTCGACACTCTAAACTCTAGATAAATTGAAACAAACAAAAATAAATTTAAAGATAGATATAGGATGGTAGCCCTTTTTTTCATACATTTTTACTCTACCATCCTCTACGATAACATCAAAATAATAGGAATTTATAGGCACATCCCTACATTTGAGTTTTTATTACTCTAACACTAATTTGACCCGAATTGAAAAGATCAAAACACTTGGAGTACATTATTATGCAAATAAAGGGAATTTGAATTTAACGTTCCCTTCTCGTCATTACATAAAATTTAAATTTTCCTATGAGTCCCAATCGTCCCAAAACTGTGTACAAAGGATATGACTCGACTTAGAAACTTATGCAAGCAACTAGATAATTGAACTAAGGGTTTAGTATGATAACTATAATGCAGTAAAAGTGAGTCCATACAAGGTAGGACAAGGCGATTTGGGTGTACATTTGAGGGTGGATTGTAAACAATGCTCGTCATTGATATTTCGGAAAACCGAAACATCACGAGAACCGCGAAAAGGATAGGCTCTGAGGGGTTAACTATGGGTATCGTGTACTGTCACAATTCTCAATTTCCGGTCATTTCTCAAACTCCATATTCATCATTTCATATCAATTTATGCATGGGTTTTGCATTTTACATTAAACGTTTATTTTCTTATTAAATAAACGCTATCGCGTAAACATTATTTGAACATTTGATCCGACACTTCCAAAAATTATCCCGATATATTTTAATACTCATATTAAGATTATAAAAATAATATTATGATACCCAGTGTTTTAAATTTATTTTGTATATAAATTATTATATTTATATAATTACGACGGTTTTCTTAAAAGCTACACGATAATTATTATTTCACTCCATTGTAAGAAATGTATTTTTATAAAATTTTATGATCTCAATATATTTTATTTTGACCCATTAAAATTTATTTTTAGCTAACGCTACCCTAAATATTTAAATATGTATACAAGTTACTCATTTATCTTTAAACAACTAAACCTTTATTTCTACATATAAATACTTAAGTCTTAAAAGTACCAAATTCTTTCATTTTCTTATGTTGGTCGACAACATGAATGAGTCACTTTATAATCTACAAAATATCTACATATAATGTATTTTATACTCCTAAACATACACATACAAGTTAAAATTTCAAGGTGTAAAACTCAAACATATCTCTTCCTCTCCTTCATCACAAACCGGCCACACCATTAGAGACCAAGGAGGATCACCAAATTTTTCTTGTCAAGTTTATTACAATCTAGACACACTCTTAAGTAAGGTTTTGAAATAAAAAACTAGGGTGCTTAGGATAAATCCTTTGTTCACTAAACCTCATCAAGTAACTTGTAAGCATAAAACTTCATCTTTTATCTTTTCATATATAGTTTTCATACATTTTTATGAAGTCCACATGATCATATTTGATTAGTTGTGATTTTTATTCATTATCATCCAAGATTATCACCCATATGTACTATATAAATATTTATAACAATCATGTGCTAGTTAAAAGTTCATAAAAATGAGAAGTATGAAAAATGATTTATCAAAGTAAGTTTTGATCTTTTACTAGTGAAGGTTTGATGTAGTTTATGCTTAATTGTATGCTATAAGTAGTCATATAAACCTCAAAAATGGTCCTTTTATTTATACATGGATCGACCTAGGCTATAAGTTTTAGTGAAGTTTGGCGAAGTGTAGTTCAAGGGACTTGTTGTGGTGTTGTTATAGTAGAAACAAGTAGTTTAAAAATGGAAAAGATAAAATGAGTGCGGAAGCGCCACCAAAAATTATAATTTCTCCAAAAAGTTAATAATTTTTACAAGTTTATTAAATTTTTAGAAAATAGATTTTTATCCATGAACGTGGCCTTTTGAACGGACTAAAACGGAGTTATAACGAAAAAGATACGTGGTTTTCAAGTTACGATTTAAAGACTACCATTTTCCGGAAAATGTACATACAATCCCGACTTTCATCTGACTAAACAGTAACCTTAAACTTTCTGTGAAATCTCCAAAGTTTAAAAATATATTAGTACTCTTAATTACCTTCGCGTGGATATAAAGAACTTGAAAAACGGACTTAAAACGAGTGAGTTATGGTTAACCGAACTTTGAGTCAAAAACGTGCTGAAAACACTATTCACAGCATTAGTATGCTGTCAGGATTTTTAATCAAGGTTTTGAGGGCCTAAACGGACGTTTCGGGGGAAACAGACCTTAAAAACAAGTTAGTTTTCCTATGTGGATATTACGTCTAGTCCGAGGTAAACCGATTTTGTTAATTACTAAAACCGTTACATAGTTTTAACTATATTTTCACCATTTGCTCAAAAGTAATTATTTTTTACATGGAACCGTCACACATTCAAGTAACAATATTTTTATATAAACTAGTTTTCAAGTAACATATTGGGTGATACGTTTTCAAATCATGCATTCACGACAACATATCATAACTCAAGTCATAACATTCATTTTAGGTCGCGGATAGTTTCCGAGCCTCATTTTCGTGCACTTCATTTTGTTAGCATATCAATCATACCAGGTGAGTTTTCATAGCCCCTACTTTTATACGTTTTGAATTACTTTTGGGGGAGATACATGCTCAATTATTTTCATTTAATTTCATAAGTACTCTAAACTTTTAAGGATTACCGTGAGTTCATACCCCACTTTTACTCGTTTAAATTCTTACAAACTCTTTGGGGGAGATGCATGCTTAAATACTTGTTTTTACTCTTGTGAATACTCAAACCATTTATACAATGGTGTTACACTATACTTCTTATACTCTTTGGATATTATGTGTGGTTTAATGCGATATGTGCCTTAATGTGCTAAACTTGTTTTCAATTATGCCTCAACATACATACATTAGCAACTGGTTAACTCCTGCGGGAGCCGGCGGAGAGGTATTGATAGTACTATCGGGTTGACGCCCCCACCCTTGTTTCCCTGATGACTTGACCTGGGGTGAATATAATCCGTTATTCAATGAGACACAACAAACAATTTAGACTTGTCAAGAGGTTCAGTTGGCTGTGATTCTTTGCATTAAGTACTTGTATATATCGTATGCGCATATGTCCTACTTACAAATAAGATTAACAATTCTAGGTCTTGGCAGTGGGTCGTAAACACACAAGTTGCAAGTTTTGTATGGGCGGGACTTGGAACTGAGTGGATTTACGATGCCTTTGCTGTGGAAACATTCTTTAAAGACTTTTTCAAATCAATTTCAACAAACTTATGAACTCACCAACCTTTGTGTTGACACTTTTTAGCATGTTTATCTCAGGTCGTAAGGTGATAGCATTTCATGGAGCTTTTGGGTCACATGGCATACATTGGAGTCTTGTGCTTTTAACAATTACCATTCGACATGATTTGTAAACCTTTATGTATTATCAAACTTTGGAATTTCTTGTTTTGTAAACTATAACTTATTTAATCGAATGGTAGACTTTTCAAAACGTCTCATTATAGAGGTCGTTTTCTGTATCCATACTTTGTGCTATGACGTCATACCCCAATGACACTATCGTTCCGCTGCGATATTTTGGGGGTGTGACATGTACTAAAGATGAGTACAACGCAAGGGTGTGGGGGAATTACTCAACCGATGTGGAAGAATTAATTATATTATGGGTATCAAACAAGGGTTATCCTAATGCCTCTTATCATTTAGTTATTCCTAACTACACAAGTGTAGTCTCACTAGCGATCTCGGAATGCATCACAAAACAAGTTCTAGAATCTATTATACTACCGGTACACTCTCTAAGCATTAAAGTGGAATGCTTTAATTCTTACAAATCTAAGGGCGATCCTCACATTTTGGGTGAAATTTAAGTGGTAAAGGGTTTTTGTGCTAGTCATATAACTTCCTATCCATGAGACGCTTTATTAAGACTAATGGCCCACTCCTACATGTCATGAAAAATTTTAAATTTGGTGCCAAAATTACCCTAACCGATATTTCTCATGGTTATTACACAAATAAATTTGGACAAGGAAAATAGTCAAGGATAAGCATAGTTTCAAAGTTCCCGTTTTATTTTCCCACCCTACACTTAAACTGAACATTGTCCCCAATGTTCCCCGAAAGTATCAAAGTTATGATAATGGAAGGTAATTAAAAACGAAAGAAACTAGTACTCCCCTGATTAGCTCGGTAGGATCCTGATAACGCTTAGATTTTACATGTTTCTAGTAGCGTTATGTGTGCTTTTGTATATGTTATTTGATTATATTTGCGTGATTTCAGTGCTTAATCGCATCAAAAGATGTTTGTCTAGTGTTTATAACCAAGTGCAGGGAAACAGAAGGAAAAGGAAAGTAATGTTCAATAAATAGAAGATTCCCGTCTCAGTGAAGCATGTCAAGCACAAATCAGTATCTCAAGTACCTTTAAAGACCATAGTGATCGAAGAACCAAGTTCTACAAGACAAAAGTAGTAAAGATCAATTTCCCGGAACTTAGGGAATACAACCGGATCGGTTGCGATTGCAACCGGATCGGTTGGAAAATGCCCAAAAAGTGCCAATGACGCCATCCCAACCGTTCGGTCGCCACCCGCAACCGGAAACGGTTGGTCCCTTGTAGAAGACCAACCGGATCGGCTGGTCATGTAACTGATCCGGTTGGAGGACCTGTATCTGCCAAATCTTCATCACTAAGTTTCCCCTTTGCATCCAAACGATTCTAGGTCCTTCTCTTGGTGTATTCTAGTCCCTTCCTAACTCCTTGGAGGCCAAGTTCAACAATTAATACCCTATGCTTTGGAACTAGTATAAATAGAGGCCTTTTGTGAGCATATGAGACATACACTTCAATACAAATCTCTCTACTCATCAAACAAAGCTCTTAAGCTCTCAAATTCGTCCATAGAAGTCCAGGAAAGTTTGGAGTTCCAGAAGTTCCACATTTGGAGGCCAAATCACCGAGAAGTCTACCCAAATACTTTGGGAACCATTACTTCACCAATTGTAATCTTATTCCAAGCATTGTAAGAATTTTAATCATGTTTTCTAATGTTCAAAGTTCTGAGTTTATGTTCATGTTTGCTATGAGTAGCTAGTTTCTTTATACACTTGCTTAAATGATGTTGATTATCATATGATTAGTTAGTGATTGTGTTAACATGTTTTAATTCAATTTCAAGTTGATTCTAAGATCCAATTGTGCTAATGTTTCATAGTGACATTTATTAATCAAGTTTGACTAGTTGATAGTAATCGTAGAGGTTAAAAGAACTTATTGTTATTCAACTAGTTATAATCATTTTGTCTATGGATGATTGTTTTTACCCATTATTCTTTATGTAACATATTGGATTTCACAAACACACTAGCACACACAAATGGGGCGTATGATTAGAAGATTTAGAGAGAGAAAGTGGGATATTCTGGAAAGAGAAACTTGTGGAATGTTAGATTCCAAATGAACATCCAACCCTATCCCTTGTGGGGAGAGGGCTATTTATACAAAGTAACACGCCCTCCTACGGGCTGTGGAACAGGCATACAATGGGTAAAGACCCGTCTTTCCTCCACGGTGTTGCACTAGACTAAACTAAGCTAATAACAGACTAACAATTAACATAATAAAAGACATGTCTGCGAGCTAACTTAAGCTAGATTATGCATGGGGTGACCGAAGCTTCACAATAGAATTTCCAATTTCTAACAATCTCCCCCTAAGGGAGGTCACCCCATGAATTACATTGTGAATCCTAGCATTCTATAAAATCTTTAATCTTGAGCTCTTAGACATCAACATAACAAAGCATTCAAACATTGTGCTTTCGTGGAGATTTCATCATTGTCCAACTATAATGAATATTTCGTGGAGGTTGTAGAGCTGATCCACTTTGATGACCTTTGAGTATTAGTAGAGATCATTAGCCATAGTAAATCTCAGCATCACACATTGTAGTGTTGCCAACATATGAAGATGTGACATAATACACCGACATGCTCACATTCTGGATCATGTTTTCTTCTCATCAGAGTAGCGGAAGCTTTCGTTGATTCATGATATTGGCAGCAGCGTAGCAGAAATATGGAGTGAAAATATCAGAGTCATTGATGCACTAATCATGATTTCTTTCGAGATGAATGTGTTGAGTGAGCATGCGGCTATGGATTGACCGCTTCATTCTGATCAGCTGCAAATGTCGGGCGTACCTGCATACAATAGTTAGCAATAAAGTGCACGAAAGTGTCTTTGATCACTTTCGTTGAATTGAGGTACACGGCCCACGGTTCTCGGTTGATCAGTACAAGTACTGCTTATGATCAGGTATAATTCCGAAGAATTTCCTTGACAGGGTTTCGCAGCTGCTCTAGCTGTTCTCAAACCGAAACGTCTCAAAGAAGACAACACGGAGTGAGTGAACCAGCGAATTGAGATTCACTGGTTGATAAAAAGAGATTTGAAAAACAATCGTGTATTGCACAATAGAATTTTTTTTTGCAATACAACGAAGGTTTTAATGAAAATCAATTATCAATCATAAATACCTTTTATATAGAAATATTAGTACATAGTCGATGTGCTAAAGAAAAAAGTTTTTAAGCACAACGATCGGTTTTTCAAAGGTATCCGTCAATCCATATCCCGAACCAGGATTGATTCAAAAGGTTGAATCGCCCCATTGTTTCTGTTCAGTTGTCACATGGTTGATCTATTGAATATATCTCACATGCCACCTACCAGGAGCTTGTTAGATGTTGGCTCCAGAAGGCTTTCCATCTTCATTTTGAATATGTATACATATCACTCGGATGTTCTGGCAATACCACAAGGATAATGCGTAGGACTCAAGATAAAATCTCTCTTTCCACATTGTGTGAAACAGAGAGTCTTCATTGAAAGTGTCCTAATGAGATTTATAGATGATCTCGTGGCTCTAGACTCAATTTGTGCATATTTGGATCCTATATCGGAGACTAGGGAGAGGGTCTCCTTCTTCAATATCAACAATCTCTAAGAGAAAGTTGATAGATAATGTCGGTTCCCCGTGAGAATGAAACAAGTCCTTTTAAGAGGAACTTGAGTGGTTTGGGAAGTTGAAGTGCAATGCGTTACTGGGTCCATGACGTCTTGTCTTCAATATAGATGTTACCTTGGTAACCACCAGTAGCATATGAATTATACCCGGTTTCTGCCCTAAGGTTGAATAATTGGAGGGCTATTTGTTTTCACCCTTTTCTCATTCAATTCTTTTTCATTCTTCAACCCCTTCAGTGCTTACCGAGACTTCATAACTAGAACCTTGTTGGGTTTATTCCAGTACTAGCTCAATCTCAGTCCGCACTCTTCCCATATCTCACTTTTCTCCTTTTTTTAATATACCTAAGGACTTCTATACTATCTAGTGGATAGTCCCTGGGTAGATCCCTCCGGTTCTGGCGGATCATAGGAACAAATACCTAACCTTATCATCCTTATATCACCATACATAAAGTAAAGTTGGTCGGTCTATTTGGTATTGTTCATCTGCCATTGGAACCAATTGAAAACCTTTTGAAAATCAATCCAGATACTTGTGATATATTATCAAAGCGTTTTGTACCTGAATTGCTTTTGATATTTTTAGAACAAGAGCTCCTCCTCAACATGTACATTAAGTATTTGAAATCGTTTTGCACACGGAGGCAAGAGGAAGAATTAACTTCTTTGATTTCCATTTTCTAAAAGATATCAACATCACTTTCCTAATCAAATCAAGTAGATAAAGCATTTTGGGGAAGGACGAGGTTTTCAAAAATTTGCTCCCCCTCAATATGTGCCTCGAGGTTTGAAAGAGTTATGAACATACTAGAGGGTAAAAGTTCTTAGAAGCACATTTATGATCATACCGCCATACAGAAACCAAATGAAAAACAATCAAGGTACTTTATGATGAAATATATAAATCTTTGTACCTTGAAGGTTTATTTTCATTTTAAAATGCTCCCCCTTAATATATGCTTTAAGATTCGAAAAATAATTTAGCATATATGAGAGAGCAGTATGCACTTTGAAATGGTCATCTTTTATCATCTTTCATATTTATATCACATTTTCTCCCCCGATCAAAAATTTCAAATCCTTTGAGATTTTGGATCTCAAGTGATTTAAATATGTATGAAACAAAACATTTGTTGCAGAAAAATGTGTCTGGATTTATAAGATTGAAGTGGACAAGACTGAAGTTCCCTTTTTATACATAAGGGAAACCACAACACACAACCTAGCACTATTACATACATTATAATTGTTTAATAGTAATTACACCACTTTTTACACATCAAAATACAAAACATACACTACTTCCGGAGGATATCATCATTCAGTTCTTTGAAGCAGTTTGTAATGACCTTCACGGAGTCTACCACCAACATAACTTTCAAGGCTGCGGAAGATTCTTCGAGTTTTAAGTCTTCGCCTGATCGCAGCAATGAAATCTTCACACCTCTTCAAGTCATCATCAGTCCAGAATTTTGTTTTGTCCCACGGCTTCAGATCAATTTTAATTTCATTCACTCTAGAGTTTAATTCTTCTTTGACCATTTTGAGAGTACCATCACTGAATTTGTAGAGCTCGCACAATCTCATAAGCATGCGAGTCCCGTATCTGTCGGTGAAGATGACGGCTCTAGGGGTGTCAAGAACTCTATATTCGTGACGAAATTCAAGACCTGATACATTCCATTGCGGACTTGTACGGTTGACCTGGGTCTGGTAGCTTTCCATCCCAAGCTGAAAGTCCTCAACTCTTTTTCGAATAACTAAGCCCCTGATCCAAAGGTTGACAGCAGCATAAAGAGCCTTTTTCTCACGGATAGGCAAATGTTCAAGGTTTCCTTGGAGATTCAAGAGATAGAGATCTTCGAAGTCATTTGGCAGCAGATGTTTGAAGTCGTTTTCTTCAATAACATACTCTTTTAAGTCTGCTCTTCTAAGAACGATCTTCTTGAAATACTCATAGCCATAGATTGGGAAGATCTCTACTCGTACAACACTTAAGATTCACAGCTTGGATCAAACATCTTTGTGTCTTTTATCAGCACCATGTCTCTCGATGTAGAAATTCTTCTTTTTGTACCACCAGTGAGAAATAGCATATGAAGCGGCAATGTCATACTTTTGTTCTTTGTCTGCCCATAATTGATCAGGAACCATCTGTTCAAGTCCCTGATCAGAGTAGGTTGCAGCTTTCATCTTTGAGATCGATGGAGCTGGTCTTCTTTCCATAGAACGAGCACACAGATAATCCAAGTCATGATTGAAGAAGAATTCAGCCTGAATGGTCATCTGTCCAGGTTCACCACCTAGAGGAAGAGGCTTGTTCACATTGAAACGACTAATCTTCTCACTGACTTGATCATTCAGCATCTTATGGCATTCTTCCATCTAGTATTGGAGCTGGTTGGCATCTGAGTGAAAAACCTTGACAATTTCAAAAGCTTGTCCTTCAAGATCCTTTGGAGTGATGTATGAGATACTCTTCTGTTCACAAAACCACTTAATGAAGCTTCCCATATCACCAGTGAAGTGCAGAAGAGAGTCTTCAGCTAGAACTTCATAATTATTGGTGATAGTTGATGCCCAATTTTTGTCAGGAATCATTGTGTCTGTCTCTGGGATGGACCATGAAGGTTCTGGAGTATGAGGTCTCTCTTCGGTGAGCCAACTTCGAATGGTGTCTTTTTAAGGTGCAACTTTAGATGGGTTAGAGTGTTCTCCTGCCATGTATGTATCAAACCAATCATCTTCAGAACGCTTGGGGATAAACTTGGTGGAAGCATCATCATCGTCATCTGATTCTGATTCTGATTCTATCATAACATGCGACACTTCATGAACCACTTGATCTTCAGGGATGGGGGGACAGTTGGGAATTCTGCTAAGTTAGAATTCTGCTGATGATTCTGCTGACGTCCTATGTTTATGCTGAAGAACATAATCTGCTAAAGTTATATAGTACGTAGTTTGTTTCTGCAGAAATAGTTATTCCGTGTTTTCAATAGTTAGTTAGGATATGCATGAGCTTTATTAGGAAGTGATTATGTATATCTTATTTAGTTTTATGATTATACGTTTCGTAGGAAACAAGTTAGGGTAAAAGGAACACAATAGTATGATGAATGTAACGAGTTGAAAAACAAAGTTTTAGTAATATAAAGATCCATAGAGGATCAACGTGTTCTTAGTTATCTGTGTTCGTACTTATATTTGATTTCCGCTAAAGAATATAAGTTGTAGAGATTATCTATTAGTTTGTTTGTGATTACATAGACAATACTAACGATCTGCGAGTGCTCAAGATCTATCAAGGTCTACAGTTTCAACAAGTGGTATCAGAGCCTCGAGAGAGTCTCTATGATACTAAGAACAATCCTTTCTAATAACCCATACAACCAAAACAACATTCACCATGCCTGGATCAGATGACGGTATGGATGTCACCAACAACCAAAACACCACCCATCTGCAACAACTAAGTCTCTCGAACAGCAACGCTAAATTTCCTTGCCTAAAGAAGGAAGAATATGATTTATGGGCAATGAAGATGCAAAACTGGATTTCCAACATTGATTGGAATTTGTGGGAGATTGTAAGGAAGGGAAACAGTTTGAAGAGGAATACCATAGATGTTGATGGTAACATGACTTTCGTTCCTCCTAAATCTGCTGAAGAGTTACTGGTGGTTCAGAGAGAAACCAAAGTGAAAACGATTCTTCTTCAAGCTATTCCTGAGGATCACTTGAGTGATTTTCACTTCATGCAGGATGCTAAGGATATATGGTTGGCTATTAAGGCCAAGTTTGAAGGGAATGAGGAGTCTAGGAGAATGAGAAAATCGATGCTGAGACAACAGTTTGAAGACTTTCAAGTCTCTGAAGAGGAAGGAATTCACAAGGGCTATGACATATTTCACAAGATTTTAAGTCAATTGAATCAGCTAAAGGCAAAGCCAGATAATGATGATTGTAATTCTAAGTTCTTGAGATCTTTACCTCAATCCTGGCTACAAGTGAGCATTGCTTTCAAAACTAAAGGTGGGCTGGATATGCTTACTTTTGATGAGCTGTACAACAAACTTAAAGCTCTTGAGCATGATGTGAGAAGTCCTTTGCGTTCATCCTCCACTGCTAGTCACACAACATTTGTTGGGGCCTCTACCCCTAAGATGATTCATGGTCCAAGTCCCACTTACTCATAATCATCTTACACTACCACTCCATCAAGCTCTCACTCTAAATCTAGTGGTATAATGGAAGATGTGCTTGGATCCTTCTTTGCTGACTATGATCCTCAGCAGGAACTTGCATATGAGGATTTTGAACAGGTAGATCCACTGGAGATGGAGGAGATGAAGTTGAAATGGCAAGTGGCCATGCTCTCTATGGACATCAAGAGATTTGAGCATAAGGCTGGGAGGAAGTTTGGTTTTCAAGGAAGAGATCCAGCTAGACATAAACAATGGTTAAAATCTGGTCTAAATCTAGCTAAAGAGCTCTATGCTAGTCAAACTCCTAATACTTCAATAGGTTTAGGCTTTAAGAAATATGTAGGATTAGAAGCTAGAGATGACATACGTAAATCAACACCAACAGGATTAGCTAACTATGTAAAAGAAGGTGATTTACATGTTGTACGTGGGTCTATTAGAGGGATACCTATGCCTGTTGACCTTTCCCTTACTGTTGACTTTGATGGATCACATCATCTATATGGTAAAAAGTCAAAAGACTTGCTAGACCTTGATTCTTCATCACCTGATTTTATCTCTTGCTCTGACAGTGACAAATCTTCTGATCAAGGGTCTACTTCTTATGCCAGCTGTGATTCAAGTGATAAGTCAGACCTACCCAAGCCTGTACCCAAGCCTACCTACAAGTCTATTAGAGTTGCTGCTAAGGAATCCTCTTCCAAGACAGTTTCCTCTAAAGACTTGTATTTTCATTCTTTGAATAATAATTCTGTTAAAAACAATTCTTTTCATGGTTTTGGTTTGAATACTTCTGCTTGTAATAGAACATCTTTTGGTTTGAACAAATCTTCTAAACAGAAGACATGTTTTGTGTGTGGAAGTAAATTTCATTTAATTAAGGATTGTGATTTTCATGAACAAAGAATGGGTGTATGTGCTGGGAAATCGAGACCAATGTGGACTAATGTTAATTCTATACCACCTTATGTTCCACAAGCAACCTATGCATCTCCTCCTTTTACTTGGAGAAGCTCATTTGCTAGACCATCTGTGCAACCAACAAGTTCATATTTTAAAAATGGTTGTTGGCCTGGATATGTTGACTCAATGAATGCTGGGAAGGGTTATAGGGATACTGCTGTGAAGCCCTCAGCAGGTTGTTCTTGGACTCAAAAGGGACCTAAACAACAATGGCAACCCAAGAACAATAGTGGATCTTATAAATCTGCATGGCCTAAATCTTATGATCCACAAGGCAGGTTCAAGTCAGTAATGACTTGAGCCTCAATAGTGCACTAATTCTCTTGTATATATTTTTGTTGTTGTTGTAGGATCATCCTCTTAAGCACAAGGAAGTTGGCATTGTTGATAGTGGTTGCTCCAGGAGCATGTCAGGAAACAGAGATATGATGCATAATTTCATACCCATAAAAGGAGGAGGTAATGTGACTTTTGGTGGATGTGATGGTAGAATCACTGGGAAAGGGACCATCAAAACACCTCAACTGGACTTTGAGAATGTATACTATGTCAAGGAACTACAACACTTCAACTTGTTCTCAATCTCACAAATCTGTGACACCAAGAACAAAGTATCCATCTCTGAGGATGAATGTCTTGTGCTATCTAAAGACTTCAAACTACTAGAAGATACATCAATTCTGCTGAGAGTTCCTCGTACTCACAATCTTTACACATTGAACTTAACTGATGTTCAACCTGAAGGTGACCTGACTTTTTTGGTGGCTAAAGCAACCCTGGATGAGTCTACCAAATGGCATAGAAGGATGGCTCATGTGAACTTCAAGACCATAAACAAGCTTTCTAAACTGGGTCTTGTGGAAGGACTTCCTTCAAAGGTTTTCACCAATGAACATAACTGTGTTGCCTGCAACAAAGGAAAGCAACACAGAGCCTCTTACAAAGCTATTACTGCTGTGAGTGTTATCTCAGAACCTCTTCAATTGCTGCATATGGATCTGTTTGGTCCAACTCAAGTCCGCAGTATTGATCACAAGTAATTTTGTCTGGTAATCACTGATGGATTTAGCAGGTTTTGTTGGGTGTTCTTTCTGAGAACAAAAGATGAAACATCTCCAGTTTTAAGAGAATTTATTACTCTTGTTGAAAATCAGCTGAATAGAAAGGTTAAAGGCATCAGGTGTGATAATGGGAAAGAGTTCAAGAACGCAATATTGATAGAACTCTGTAAGTCTAAAGGAATCAAAAGGGACTATAGCACTCCAAGAACCCCTCAACAGTAAGGCTTATAGGGTATACAATTTATCTGCTAAGAAGATTGAGGAGACTTTGAACCTGAGATTTCTAGAAGACAAGCCTAATGTTCAAGGACAAGGTCATGTTTGGTCTTTTGACCTTGATTACTTAACTGATTATTTGGGTTATTCTAGACATGTGGCTAACCAAAATCCAGGTTCACAAGAGTCTCCCACTGACAGTGCTGCTACCATGAATGCTGATTCTGATAGTGAGTTTGAGGATGATGAACATCCTATTATTGTACCTTCTTTCTCCCCTAATAAGTTTTCAGGTGACACTTCCAAAGTTACTACTGATGAGAGTGAAGATGAGTCCAACTATGTTGAAGACCTTGCTAGGCTTCAGAAACAGGAGTATGCAGCAAATCTAGAAGTTGAGAGGAATGCTGAGGAGGTTGCAAAAGAAGCAGTCAGTGGAAATCATAATTCTGCTGAAAGTGATTCTGTTTCTCCTATGATCACCAAATCTGCTGAAGGTGATGCTATTTCTACTCCCATTTCTACTCGAGTGTCCACAGACTTTGGGGAACCTTATACACGTTTTCTAAGACCTTCAGATCTTGGTCATCATCAACCCAAAGCGGGTATTTTCACCTCACCTTCCTATGACAGTGATTTTGAGCCCACTGTGACTAATCTTGATTCCTCAATTGATGTAAACACCACTGTTACTAAAAGGATCAATAATGCTCATCCATAGTATAATATTATTGGTGATCCTAATGCTCCTGTTAGAACTAGGGGAACTGTGACAAGTTCTAAATATGGTCAAGTGGCTTTTATCTCTTATGTCTCAAATCAACTAAGAGACAATCACACAGACTATGAACATTGTCTGTTTGCTTGTTTTCTCTCTCAAGTGGAACCAACCAGTGTTACTCAAGCTCTTAAAGATTCAAGTTGGCTTGAAACAATGAAAGAAGAGATGCAACAATTTCAAAATCAGCAAGTTTGGATCTTGGTACCACTACCTGATGGCAAGTAGGCAATTGGGACTAAATGGATTCTGAAGAATAAGAGAGATGCAAGGGGTGTTGTTATTAAAAACAAAGAAAGATTAATGGCTCAGGGGTTCAAACAACAGGAGGGGATAGATTATGATGAAGTGTTTGCACCTGTTGCTAGAGTTGAGGCCATTCGTATTTTCTTGGCCTATGCATCTTACATGGGTTTCATGGTGTATCAAATGGATGTTAAAGGTGCATTTCTGTATGGTGAAATAGAAGAGGAGGTTTATGTTACTCAACCTAAAGGATTTGAAGATCCAGATCATCCAAATCATGTTTGGAAGGTTGTTAAAGCTCTCTATGGACTACATCAGGCACCAAGAGCATAGTATGCTAGGCTTTCATCATTTCTACTAAAGCATGGCTATAGAAGAGGTGCCATTGATAAAAAAACTTTTCCTGTAGAAGAATTCCACAGACATTATTCTTGTGCATGTTTATGTGGATGACATTATATTTGGCTCCACAAAAGAGGCTTGGTGCAGGGAGTTTGAGGAGCTAATGAAGGGAGAGTTTCAGATGAGTGCTATGGGGGGGCTTACTTTCTTTTTGGGTCTCCAAGTTCAGTAGAAACCTGATGGTATTTTTATCAGTCAGGACAAATATGTGAGGGACATCTTGAAGAAGTTTGGTATGGAAAGTGTCAGGACTGCCACAACACCTTATAAAGCTCCAAAATCTAAGAACAACACTGAACCAGATCTACCTGTGAATGTTCATTTATACAGATCTATGATTGGTTCCTTGATGTATTTAACAGCTTCTAGACCTGATATTACGTTTGCTGTGAGTGCTTGTTCTAGACATCAAGTCACTCCACTTGCTTCCCATCTGAATGCAGTTAAGAAGATCTTTAAGTATTTGAAAGGCCAACCTCATTTAGGCCTTTGGTACCCAAAAGAGTCTCCTTTTAAGCTGGAAGCATATAGTGACAGTGATTATGCTGGTGCAAATCTTGCTAGGAGATCCACAATTGGAGGTTGCCAATTTTTTTGGAAAGAGATTGATTTCTTGGCAATGCAAGAAACAAACTATTGTGGCTACCTCATCTACTAAAGCAGAGTATGTTGCTGCAGCAAATTGCTGTGGACAGGTTCTTTGGATACAAAATAATTTGTTGGATTATGGGTATAACTTCATGAATACAACAATTTTTATTGATAATCAGAGTACCATATGCATAGTTAAAAATCCAGTTTTTCACAGTCGAACTAAGCATAATGAAATCAGGCACCACTTTATAAGAGATGCATATGAAAAACATTTGATAAAAGTGGTTAAAATTCACACTGATGATAATGTGGCAGATCTGTTAACAAAGGCTTTTGATGGACCAAGGTTTCAATACCTTGTGGTCCATATTGGAATGCTTAACCCTTAACTGCAAAGTTTAAGGGGAGGCATATGCCTCAGGGGAGGATTTATGTTGTAAACTTTGTATATTGCTTTGTATATTTGCTAACACTAACCATCTAATGTTTTGTGAGTTTTGTTTGTTTTGGTTTGGTTTGTGTGTTTCTCCGTGACGGTTTTGCAGTTTCCATATTTCAGTTCAAGTTTATCAAGTTTGGTTCATTGGAGAATGGTCAAGTAAGCTTAGAAGCATGTTTTCTACTGAATCAAAGTACTGAAGTGAGCTATTGGTTTCCACTGAAGAGAAAGTACTGAAGTTAAGAGAAAGTACTGAAGTTAAGAGAAGTACTGAAGTTATATAGTACGTAGTTTGTTTCTGTGGAAATAGTTATTCCGTGTTTTCAATAGTTAGTTAGGATATGCATGAGCTTTATTAGGAAGTGATTATGTATATCTTATTTAGTTTTGTGATTATACGTTTCGTAGGAAACAAGTTAGGGTTCCTTGTCTATAAAAGGAACACGATAGTATGATGAATGTAACGAGTTGAAAAAAAAAGTTTTAGTAATATAAAGATCCATAGAGGATCAAAGTGTTCTTAGTTATCTGTGTTCGTACTTATATTTGATTTCCTCTAAAGAATATAAGTTGTAGAGATTATCTATTAGTTTGTTTGTGATTACCTAGACAATACTAACGATCTGCGAGTGTTCAAGATCTATCAAGGTCTACAGTTTCAACAAGTGGTATCAGAGCTTACAGCTTATAGCTTACAAATTACAATCAACTTCATATGGAAATAAAAGATCAGTTCTATACAAGATCTACTTAACCTATTCTAGCTCCTATCATCGTCTAGCCTATATCTTCTATCCTGATGGCTGGATATGCATGACCAGTATGACGAAGAAGCTAAGGATCAAAATGGGAATGATGGATTAAGGAAACCAAAGATGATGAACATGAATACACATTTCCTTTGTGGTTCATCTACTGGTTTCACCAAAAAGCAATCAATTCATCTTCCTTTTACCCTTCCCCTTTACGATATATGATGAAGCACCAAAACCTGGTGCAGAAAGACCAAGAACCACCTCTCGGTCCTTTGGGAGTGGTGGATTTTTGGCACGTGGCCTTGTTTGGGGTTGGGATGATGAAGGTTGTCCTTTCTTTGCTTCCTCTTTAACCAATATGTTGAAGATTGGTTCTAGGCGCTCAGTAGAATCATCTGGTCCTCTTGATGACTCAGAAGGATCTACCACACTGTCATCTTCTCAAGAAGGGAGAAAGGGTGATTTTCTAGGTCGCGGATATGGTTGAGGAAAGTAATAAAGACATGGGTTAGCATCATCACTTGATGATGATGATGATGATGAGGATGAGGAAGTGAGGTTTATTCC
Organism: Chrysanthemum seticuspe; assembly: GCA_019973895.1. Lineage (NCBI taxonomy): Eukaryota > Viridiplantae > Streptophyta > Magnoliopsida > Asterales > Asteraceae > Chrysanthemum > Chrysanthemum seticuspe. Next base: position 290,306,416 of record BPTQ01000005.1, read on the forward strand.
TTCTGGTTGATTCCACATTGGTGATTGGTGTTGATTGGAAGGTTTTTAGAGAAATTAGGGTTTGTGATGAAAATTGGTGGTAAATGATGTGTGTGAAGTGTGCATTGGGATTGTTTTATAGACGGATTCAAGATTTAATGCGAGTTGGGTGAAACAGTAAAAAGATATTTACTGAAGCTTCTTGAATAGCTGATTTGTTTCTGCTGATTGAAAGACTTCGGCAAAATGACCATTGTTTCTGCTGAAGTTGAAATTTAAATTTGGCAAAAGTTGCATTACATGTCAACTTTGGTCAACAACTTAAATTTGACCAAACTTTGGGAGACTTCTACTTATACCCTATTCGCATATCTTCGTCTAAAATTAAATGATTCCCTCTTCATTCGGTTTAAACACACTTTCAGTTGATTAAATCATAACCCATTATCTCAATTTCTCATGGCGCTTCTAATTAAGAAAGATCATAATAAAGTTGCTTTTCTGGGAAAAGCTAAGGGTAATGATTTGTATGAACCAATGGTGGAGTTCTTGAAGAGATCCAAGATTCATTATGCTTTAACGCATTCTCCTAATGTTATATATGAATCATTGGTTACTCAATTTTGGGCATCTGCTACGAAACGGAGTGACACAGAGATTGTTGCGATGGTTGACGGGACAGAGCGTGTTGTGACAGAGGAGTTGATTAGAAGAAAGCTTCGTTTGGACGATGTTAATGGAGTTTATCATTCTAATGCTGCGGATATTCTTGCTGGGCTAAGAGCTTGTGGATACAGGGGTACAAGGACTGATGTATGGTTCAAGAATCAGTTGTGTCCTATGTGGAGGTTTTTGGTTCACACGTTGCTTCAATGTATAAGCAATAAATCAGGAGAATGGGATCAATTTTCTACTCAATTGGGATGTGGTATTGTATGTCTTTCTCAGGGGTTAACTTATAACTTTTCTAGGTTTATTTTTGATAATTTGGTTGAAAATATTCATAGGAGAAAGTATAGGTTTTTGATGTACCCGTTTTTGCAAATGGTTTTAGACATTTCTACCTAAGCCCAAGCCTTTTGTCCCATAGGAGCTTTATCTTCTAAACTGTTTGCTTCTATGAAAACTAATTATGAGGGGGAACATCATCCTTTGCTAGCAGCTATGTTGCCTCAAGGCAATGAGGCTGCTAATGAGGGGAATGTTGTTGGATCTCCACCCTCTACTACTGTTGCTGCTGATGGTAATCCATCAGTTGCAATGGATGAGGGCCCTTATAATACTGCTGAAGCTACACTTACACCTTCACCTAGACCTTGTCCTAGTCCACCACCTATTCATGTTACCTCTGATGAGGTTGAGCATGAAGTTAGTAGTCTGCCCACACCTAGTCCATTTAGGGAACCATTTAATGAAGGGTTGGATAATATTGAGCATGAACATGTTTCTCCTGAAAAGTCTAATGAAGCTCCCATTACCACTGAGCAATCTGCTGGTGGAGTTGAGGACTCTATTACACTTACATCTGTATATGCTCTAGTGAACAGGTATGTGGCTGAGGTTGCTGATCTAAAAAAGGAGCTTGCGGAGACTAAATCTACACTTGGTGGTGAGATTGTGGAGTTGAAAAGAAAGGTTCAGGACTTAGAGGAATAACTTGGGAATAAAAGTAAACGGAAGCTAGTGGTTTCTTCTGATGAGGAGCAAGAGGTTACTCAATTTAAGTCACTTGAAATTTTGTCTGATGCAGCTCAAAAGACTCATGTTTCTTCTCCAATGGTTGCTGAATCTTCAAAGAAAAAGGAGAAGACAATTGTTGGGTCTATTATAGATTTGATGATACAAAACAAGAAAAATGAAACATGAAGGACTAAAAGTGACAAGAAGGGAAACTACAAAAAGATGGAGGATTTGGAAGATTCTAGAAGATATGCTTAAAAGAATATTTAGTTTCCTAATTGTATTATGATTCCTCTTGTAAACCCTAGATGTCTCTAGTATATAAAGAGAGACATAGGGTCATTAGTTTTATTGTACGTACAAGATTTAAACCTAAAAGGTGTGTGTGGGGGAACCTAGGCGTAGGGATTTGGAAAACGCCTAGGGTTTAGTGGTTTAGTTGTTTAGTTATTTAGACGTGTTCCTATAAACGTCTAAGATTAGTTAGTGTTAGTGAATGAAAACCTTGTTCAATAACAAAGTATTGTTTTGATTATTCTGCTGCTTATTATCTTTGGTATTGATCCCTAGCTGAGCTTATAAACGATCTTATCAATTGGTATCAGAGCGGGGAGCTCTGGATATAGGGATGTACAAGGTTTTTTCGAAGAAGAAGGAAGAAAAATTCGTATTTAAAAAAGTTTCGTAAGGTTTCTGTAGGGCTGTTTTCAAACAGCGATAACTTTTTCGTTAACCGTTGGATCGGGACGAAATTTTAGGTGCATGTTCTCTATATGACAATCTAACTTTCCACCGAAGGGATCTTCGATCTGAGCGTTCAATCAAAAGGTATTCACTGTCGAAGTTGGCTGCTGAAGGAGTTTTTCAAAATCGAAATTTTCAGGTTTTTAGTGTTTTCATTCGTTTGAGTATGCATTAAAGGGTGCTATCAAACCCTAATTCAATGAGTTTTTAATGATCACTATTTTTTGGAGTATGATTTGCTTGTTTATCGGTGTCGAAACCCTAAATTACTCAAAGTACTGCTACCCTTCTTCAAAGTACCGGTCGATGTTTTAAAGTACTGCTCGAGGCTTTTTAAGGTACTGCTTTCATGTTTGCACTTGGACTCCATACTGCTTGTACTGCTTTCATTGGATGGTGCGTTGGTAAATTAATTCAACTGGAAAAGATATTCTTCAAGTACATGAAACATGAAGAATCTCACGTTAATTCTCTACTATGGTTGATTTGAGGGTCGGTCCCAGTTTACTATTGTACTTCGTTATATTAGCATGGGGGTATAGGTGGTATTCAAAATCCTTAAATACTTTATTGCATGTTAAGCTGTGTACGTGGTGATTTTTGTCACTTTGTGACATAAAATCTTAAGTAATGGTTAATTTGAGTTCAAGTCACCTCGTACTGATCTTTATCAAATCAATTGGTCGGTAAGATTAATAAGGTGTATATCTTTCTTGGTATTGTGGGTCGGTTACACTTTATTATTCCTATATTCACTTGTTTTGAGATAGTTGTGGTAATATTATATTGGTCAATGGTGAAAAGCATGTATTGATTGGCTACAAAGAATTATGCTATGTTGGAGTGTTGAGCAAGTGTTTTGAAGCGTACTCATTCTGATTAGATCTTTCATGGGTCGGTGCTTTAACAGTGGTTATGATATATGATGTATTATTTTGAATGACAACAGGGACGTGTTATAGATGAGATATGGGAAAAGAGTGCATGCTATTTGCCGTGAGGATAGTTGCATTGGTTATCTATGATTTTTGAGTTTTGATTTATTAATTGTGATATATGCTATATCATTGTGGATTGGTGTATACATATGCATGCAATTTGTCATAGGGAGCATGACATTGTTACATAACTCACTATTTTATTGTCAAGGTATTTTATTGGGTGTCAAGATTATTGAAAACGGACAGTGGCTGTTTATTAATATACGACGGTTTGATCAAGGTGCTAATGGGATGTAAATTGCAATGATGTCGATATGTTTCAACAGTTTGTATAGATTGATGGTGATCATATGGGAGGTAAGTGTTCATGGCTAATTTGAGTTATTATTGGGATATTCGATGGTTTTGGTTCTCGTATGGTTCGAAGGATTTTTGGCGACTCACACATAGAAGAAGTTGTGTTGATTTGAAGTGATAATACATGTTTGTGTCCAAGTCATGGCGAATATTTAAGATGTCAGAAAACACACACACATGGGATAATTGGCTTGCACACACTGTTTTGGAATTGAGGGGAAGTCAAGCGTGATATTTGTTATAGAGTTTGGACGACACACACAGAAGAGTTGGTTCACACACACAAGGAGTTTGGTGATTTGTTCTTAAAGGATTCAAAAAGACTCGTATTTGATTCTTATGGATTAATTGATTACGAAGAAGGTTGAATATCATTTATTTGATGTTGTAGTTGAGTTTCACAGGTTTGTGTTCTTATCATATAGCTTGATGAATCTAGAAATGTGTGATTTTTCTTATGATGCTCTATGCACACATTGGCTATCACTTAAAGGAGTTACATTGTAGTGCTCAGCGTCTCATATTAGTTGAGGATTTTGTCAAGGGATTGCGGTCTACTTATATTTGGTGATTCGTATAAGTATGGAGTTCCGTGGATAATACAAGATTTAAGACACAAGTTTGGGAAATTCTACTTCTTCATCAAATTCGTTATACTCGGTTTTCTTCACAAGTTATCATTACATAAAGCCTATAGATTTTGAAGAATCATTTGATCTACATGCAACACTCAAGGGGAAGTGTTTGATTTTTTACTACTGTTGATCATTATTACTACTTCTAGTTGCAAGTTTCATTTGTTTTAAATCCATTTTTCCTATGGTGCGTAAAGGTGGGCGATTTGAAGCATTGGAAGTCTTAAATTGGAAGTATGATATTGGTTCGTGGTGATCAAGATCATTATTTGCATACGTTCCCTATTTGGATAATAACAAAAAGGGGAAGAGATGTTTGAGTGGCATTGCATGGATTAAGGGGAAGACAAGATTGTTTCATTCATGGTGAGATTTAATTATCTCAACTTCTGCTACTTCGTCTAGGGAAGTTCGTACAAGATCGTGTTTGTTTTGTCATCATCAAATATGGGAAGATTGTTGGGTCTATTATAGATTTGATGATACAAAACAAGAAGAATGAAACATGAATGACTAAAAGTGACAAGAAGGGAAACTACAAAAATATGGAGGATTTGGAAGATTCTAGAAGATATGCTTAAAAGAATATTTAGTTTCCTAATTGTATTATGATTCCTCTTGTAAACCCTAGATGTCTCTAGTATATAAAGAGACATAGGGTCATTAGTTTTATTGTACGTACAAGATGTAAACCTAAAAGGTGTGTGTGTGGGAACCTAGGCGTAGGGATTTGGAAAACGCCTAGGGTTTAGTGGTTTAGTTGTTTAGTTATTTAGACGTGTTCCTATAAACGTCTAAGATTAGTTAGTGTTAGTGAATGAAAACCTTGTTCAATAACAAAGTATTGTTTTGATTATTCCAGTGCTTATTATCTTTGTTATTGATCCCTAGCAGAGCATAAGGAATCCAATGAAGCTTCAAAAGAACCAAGTGTTGATGTTGTACCTGCTGATGTTTCATTGGAGGCTATTGCTTCTGAACATGGTCAAGATTCATTTGTTCAAGAACAATCAAGTTATCTACCTTCAGCAGATAATCCTGAAGTATTTGTTGCTGGAAGAAGTTTTAATTTGGATCCTAATGCTGAAGTCTTTTCCACACCTGTTGATGTTGTTCACATATCTGCTAATAAAGAGAAAGAAGCACTGATTGAAGATGAGCTTGGTCCAGATCTGGTAAGTAAACAAGAGATGAAAGATCAAGCAAGAATGTTAGCTGTGTGTGCAGAGATAAAGAAAAGTGCATATTTGGCTAAACAGATTGCAGCTCAGTCTACTTCAAATTTACCTCCTGAGAGACAAAGAGAACTGGATGAATTGCGTACTCAGATCCCTGATGCACAATGGGATGTTTACATTCAGCAAGGTGCTTCAGATCCTACTCTTGCACAGAGTATCTTAGGTGCAAAATTTAACGGTGAGACTTTTGCTACACAAATGGTAGCTCTTGGACAAAAATGAAAGCAAGAGGCAGCTGACAAAAAGAAAGCTCTTGTTGCTCAAAAGAATAAAGCAAAAAGGGAAAAACCACCGACTGAAGCTCAGAAGAAAGCATACATGAGAACTATTGTACTTTATCAGAGTTCTGCTCTCTTTAATTCTGGTTTGAAGAAAAGGCAAGTCTGGAATTTACCTGATAAAGAGTTGCATAGAATGTATCAAAGGATTATGAAGCAGACTGCATCATCTTCTAGTTTGAAGATGAGTGCTGAAAGTGTGAATACTCCTATGGCAAAGAGACCAAAGACTGTTGAGATTGTAGATAATTTTGATGATGTTATACCCAAGATGATTTCTCCTGATGTTGCTGCTGAAACATCTCCTGCAGCTATACTTTCAGCTGATAACGTTCAATCTGCTGAACCATAAACTGTTTCATCTACAGCATTACCTAGTGTTGCACCAATTGATATAGAAGGCGAAGATATGGGTAAGCAAGCTGAAATAGCAGTTGCTAAAGCTAAGAAGGCCAGAGTGATGCTTGAGAGAATGTATGAATTGAGAGGTGCTGTTCCAGTTAAGTCGACTTTTTCTATTCCTGCTACAGATGTTCATGATGACTCTGAGGAGCTACCCTGTATGGGAATTTATATACCAGGTAGGAGGAAGAAAAGGATGTCTAAACAGAGATCTACTTCTGTATGGAAATCTGTGAGATCATCTGGGACACAAACATCTAAGGTTAAAAGATCTTACAAGAAGAGTTCTTTGGATCTAAAAGCTGCTGATTCAACTTTTATTCAAGAAAGGTCTGTTGCTGTTTTTCCAGAAGGATCTCATGATGTGTTGATTAATTGGACCTTGACTGATGGGGAGCTTAACACTATTTATCGTCTGGATAATTCTACTATAAAGTTCAACTTCTTGAAGGAAATATTTCATCTGGTGGATAGGCAAGATTTGAATACTCTGTATGGTATTGTTACTAAGCATTATGCTATAAATTCACCACAGGGTTATGGTTTATTTTTCTTGGGTGATCTTCAAGTGTTGTTTGATTCTCAATCTCCAAATGGTAAAGGGTATCATATTTGGAAGAATTCACATCAGTGGCAGATTAAGACTTGGAGATTTTATCCTTTGCCTTGTGTGCATGTGGTGGAGACAAAGGGTGGGATTACTATTTGTATGTTTGCTGATAAGGTTTATCCCTTGTCTGTGAGGCTGATGGAACGAATGCTTAGACAGAAGTTGGAAGTTCATCCAGATCCAGTTGGTAATGATAAGTTGCTTGCTGAACAATGTGTTGGAATCATTAAGACTCAGCTTTTGCAACATAGAGCATCATCTTGATTGTGGTATTTTGTATTGTTTGTAATATTTTTAGTTAAAAAAAAATCATTTGTATATGTTTGGTTTGTCTAACTTTTCTTGCAGGTTTGTTGTATATTATTGATGGTTATTAACTCACCCGATGTGCATTGTGTATATCAAAGAGTTGGCTAGTCCAAAGGGTACAACTTTGGTAAAGACACATCAAATATGTTGATAGCTGTAATGGTTTGCTCAAAATCATAGGGTCTGCAACCACCCATGCTTAATTGCTGAGGGTTGTATGGTCATCAATTCACCATGGTTTATTCCTTTTTGGAATCCAAGAATTGACTAGCCCACATGTATATGGCTTGTGGTAAAGGCATTGGAATACCATATTTGGTACTTAGTTCACCAATTCTAAGAATTGACTAGTCTTGAGCAAACGGCTACAGGTAAAGACATTTCAAATCCATGCATGGTTGCTGATTTGCTAATAAATCAAATGGTTATCAGTGTAACATGGTTTTCGAACTTAAACATTTGGCTACTCCAGTAGTAATGGCTATTGGTAAAGAGACATCAAATCCATTATTTTCAATGATTCACCTCTCACAGGAGTTAACACACCTGGATGTGATGAGAATAGTATGAAACTAAACTGTTTTGATGTACATTATGTCATTTTTTGCTGCAAAGAACTGGAGTTTTAAATATTTGTCATCATCGAGGTGTCATTGTTTTGTTTCTTTGTTGCTGATATTCGAGTACAATCCTCTGAAGCGTTGAAGATCTATCAAGAAACTGGAACTTAACCAAGTCAAATTCCAGTTTAGGGGAGGATTGTTGGGAATTCTGCTGATGTTTCTGCCAAAGGATTCTGCTGACGTTCTATGTTTATGCTGAAGAACAGAATCTGCTGAAGTTATATAGTACGTAGTTTGTTTCTGCGAAAATAGTTATTCCGTGTTTTCAATAGTTAGTTAGGATATGCATGAGCTTTATTAGGATGATATTATGTATATCTTATTTAGTTTTATGATTATACGTTTCGTAGGAAACAAGTTAGGGTTCCTTGTCTATAAAAAGAACACGATAGTATGATGAATGTAACGAGTTGAAAAACAAAGTTTTAGTAATATAAAGATCCATAGAGGATCAACGTGTTCTTAGTTATCTGTGTTCGTACTTATATTTGATTTCCGCTAAAGAATATAAGTTGTAGAGATTATCTATTAGTTTGTTTGTGATTACATAGACAATACTAATGATCTGCGAGTGCTCAAGATCTATCAAGGTCTACAGTTTCAACAGGGACTGTAGAAGAGAACCTTGAATCAACCGTGGTCTATGCTGCAGATTTCTTCTGTTTTCCTTGATTTCCGGATGAACTGGGTTGATTGGAAGGTTTCGGTGGTGATGATGGTGGTTGTGGTGGAGGTGTAGAGGTTGTCTTAGAAGATCCACCAGCTCCAGAAGTTCCAGCACCCCCAGTTGGAGGCGAGGGAGGAGGAGGAGGATCTTTAGGACCTTTACGCAATGTCTCCAACACCATGGTCCTCCTTTTCTTCTTAGCTTCACTTTCTCCAATGTCCTTCAAATACTGCACATGATCGTCGTACTTAATTGATTCATCGAGAGCCTCATATAGCTTCTTATGTACCTCATGCTTATGCTCGTTGGCTTCATACATCTTATCTAAAAGCACAGCTCTCATATCTGTAATGGGTAGGTCTTTGAACCTTTTCAGCAGAGGAGCTTCCATGGCCCATTCTATAGCATCCCTAACTTCGCCTTCAAGGGCGTTAGCAACCCCTTCATCAAAGTTAAGGTGCTCCAACCTATAGACACGATCCTCAAGGGCATCAAAAGATTTTGGAATTTGTCTTTCAAGAGCTTCAATTCTTTTCACTGCTTTGTCTAGCAATTGATCTGATGTAAGTATTTGAGGTGGTGAAGCTGGTAGAATTTCCATGTCAGCAACTATAACCACTGGTTCAAGGGATAGATTCTTTGCAGATACAGGTGGTGGAAGTGCGGTTGATTGAGCAGGTTTGGGAGGTGGAAGTGCGGTTGCAAGTGAAGATGCTGACATAGGTGGAATGGTTGATGCGTCTTGCAGAATATTGACAGTAAACATGGATTGTGCATCCTCTTTATCATTATCTTTCTTAGAAGACTCAGTATCTATGGGTTTGTCATTTAAGAATTGATCACCGAAAGTGAAGTATGTATCTAGGTTCTTCAATGAAGATAGAGAACCGGTAGACAGATTTTGTTCTTCCAAGTGCATGGTCTCATCAGATCTTGACTCAGGATTCTCCTGTGAGTCTTTATGCAACATGTCATCAATATTCTGATCAGACTGGGTATCACTTGATGCAGGAGGTTCTTTTTATGTTTCGGGCAGTTTTTCCAACCTAGATTGTTCTTGAGCTGAAGAGGATTCACTTCTTTTCTTCAGTTCATATTGAGTGGTGGTTCTTGATGGAGAAGATGAGAATGTTAGAAGCATGTGTGCGGCTTGTTCAGTATCAATACTAACAATCCCTTTTCCTTTGTCTTGAGTGATTGGAGTTGAATGACTCGGCTCTGGTTCAGGTTCTCTAAACACAATACCTCCAACTGGTGCACTCACGTTCTGACTTTCTAAGCTTTGCTTGATTCCAAGTTGCAGAGCAGCATCATCTTCATCAATCAACCTCATATTACCCCTCGAAACCTCAGTTTCCTCAACGTTTATTTTTTCCCCTTCCCTCTTCTTTTTTTTTTGCTTCTGGGTGGTACTGTCAGAAGTTTGTGACCTTTCACGTCTCCTTTTTGGAAGAGCAGCATATGAAGTCTTTGAAGTCTTTGAGCCAGAACCAGACTTAGCAGCTTTGGGTTGTGGTGGAGTGGGAGAGACATCAACATTATCACTGGATCTGGAAGCCCTTTTCTTGAACAATTTGAAATGATCCGTCTTCTTAATATCTTCAGTAAGAAGAGAATCAAGAATTGGCAGTCCAAAGATCTCTTTATTGACTCCACTGGAAATATATTTGAGATTGCCCAGAACAAATTCATCCTCAGCATTATGTAGGGCTGATTCAAACCTAGGGTTGAAGTTGTGAGTCCGTTGCAAGTACTGGATAACAAGCTTCGAAAATCTGATGCTAGGAATCACAATTTTGTTTAGTTTCTTTCGTCCCTGAGCTTTATTCTGAAAGTTTTTTCTATCAGATATGAATGTGTTCATTGACAACGAAAATTCTTCCCAGATACGTTCTGAGACATTCACATTCACCCCATTGACGATACCCCATAGGATTTGCAAGATGGGAATTCTCACTTTATCGAACCCTGATGTTTTGCAAGATAAGCACAAGTTGAGAACTGTTGTCATTGCTCTCCAGGGTTGATACATGTGTCCGGTGATGATGTCAGAAGCCCTTGATATGCCAATCTGATATCCCAAACCAATTAGAAAGACTATTAGATCGTCAGCACTAGGTGGAGGTTCAGATCGTATGTTGGGGTTACAGGGAGTGATTCCTAGAGCCTTGCTAAGAATGTCAGAATCTATCACAAATTCCCTATCATCCAGTTTGCAGGAATATTTAGCTGTGATTTTGTCCCATTCAATGGTGTTCCAGAATTGTTGTGTGTAAATGGTGGGAATTGTGCATTGCTTGGTTAGGGCACCGAAGAAGTTTGTGTTCTTGAGGATATCAATAGACACTTTGAGGATTGGATTTTGTTGCAACTTTTGTAAGTCCACATAACAGTTACTTTTTCCAATTTCTACCCATTGACTTTTAGGAAGGATTTCGTCATCTGAAAGGACATTGGATGGTGCAGAAGAAGTAATGTTCTCAGCTGAGGTTGTGTTTGCCATTGAAAATCTAAAGATATACACAAACAACAACAATGATTGAGAGCATGTTAGATTACAAATGGTTAGTTAAGCAACATTGAATACACCCTTATGTCATAAACACAATAACTTAGTAGCTCAGACAGAGTTCCCATAAGCATATTGAATGGCATTAGAGAGTTTTTCAAGTTAAAGTCTCCATTTGACACAGTTTTCAAGAGACAAGTTGTTTTTGAAAATAATTAAAAAGCACATTTACTAAGAAATAATGTCATGAGACAAGATAAAAATGTGGAAATGATATAACAATTTGTATGAAGCAAGTTGTGATACTAAGTTGCTACAAGAGAATCCAAGTACAAATTGTTCAAACAAAAATGTTATAGCAAGTCACAAAGAGTGTGTTGTCAATACAAGTTGCTACATGAAATCCTGAATCAAGTCGCTAGCATGAGATTATCCTAGCAAGTTGCCTTAAAATATTTAAAAAAACCCAAGTCGCCGCTTGAAAAATGAACCAGTCAAGTCGCTAATCTTATAAGGGCAAGTCGCTATCAAAGATAACAAGGCCAAGTCGCTACATGAAAAATTACTAAGTCGCTAACTTGTAAAGACAAGTCGCCATCAACAGTAACACTGCTAAGTCGCTACAAATCAGTTCACTAAGTCGCTAAAATTACTAAATCGCTAACTTGTAAAGACAAGTCGCCATCAACAGTAATACTGCTAAGTCGCTACAAATCAGTTCACTAAGTCGCTAACTTGAATGTATTCAGGAGTAGCAACTCGCCACGATGAATTTATACACTAACTCGCTACCAAGAACATTATCATAGCAGATAATTCGCTATCAAGAACACAAGCATATCATTATCATAACGTCGCAATCCATTCAACACAATCAAACCATTTTTAGGAACACGTTCAGATAATCCATACACACAAACGATTTCAGAAACACAACCCAACTTGAATCACATAGAAGACGCTCACAAATTCATTAATACATATAATCATGAGAATTACAACAACCCTAGTGCATCCAAACAACCCTTAATCCATTAACACATATATCTCAATTGTTCCATTCAACAAATCCAACAACAAACCTATACCAGGGAAGCAAGAGATGAGGATCAAGGTCTGTGGAATCTGTTAAGGAAAAAGAGTTAGGAAATGCATATATTCTTCATATTCAGAGACAAGAAGCAGGTCAAGATGGCCTTACCACACACAAGTCACTACGATGATTAGAATACTCGAGAGAGAAATAAAGAGAGAAGAAAATATTTATTTTTAAGTTTTTGAAAAAAAAAGGGCAAGTCGCTAGGGTATAGAGAAGGGTTTAAGCAAGATTACGAAGTTGTCACATCCAGTCCCTGTAGTTTTGTGAGTGGTTAGCAACTCGCTATCCTAGAATCTTAATAAGTCGCTAAGACTTTACAAAGCAAGTCTCTAACCTCAAATTTACCAAACTAAGTTTCTAAGACTTTACAAAGCAAGTTGCTATCTTATCACATTATGTATTACAGACTCATTAGTTTCATGAACTTATCAGATTGCAAGCTAACACAGATAGCATAAAGAGATAACATAATAAGGTAAGAAAAATAACACAATAAATACCATGAAACAAATAAGCAGTCAATACAGGGGTACACAGAGATCACCACTAAGGCAAGACAAGACAACAACCTGCATCTGAGCACAAAACATAACCAACACTGGCACAGATATGAACAAGATAACTTGAAACTGGCGCAGATATGAACAAGATATCTTGAAAAAAATCTCCCCCTCAATCAATGTCACCAAAGAACATTGATTGAATTTAACCCACCCGTTATAAAATAAGAATATATCCGTTGTTCAAACTTCATCTATGATCCCGTGTCATTATTGAATGACATTTCTAGGCCCGTAGATGTTATCGATAACAAAGAATATATCCTTTATTAGTTTGAGGTAAATGACTAAAATTATGAATTTAAAAGAATGAAATATTTAAAAAAATGTATATTTTTTTTTTAAACTTGATTTGTACACAGATTTATAAGAGCGAGTCCTGATTCAAGTCGAATAGGAGTCAAAGTACGAGGTACATCAATTCTGGCATGCTATAGCTCCTGAGTGAGCAATATTCATTTTTTATGGAAACCAAGTCATGAAGTTCCTGATTGAATTGAGCATTGTACCTGAAAAAGACTGAGAGCACATTGTACTAGAAGCACATGTAGAATTGCAAATGGATGGGTTAGTGACATGAGTAATCTCACTATTGGATGTATCACAGTTTAATATAGACGAATCATTATTAGAGATCCCTTTAGGCTCAATATTCTTGAAGAGTTTTCTTGTGGGCATCCACTTAAGGCAAGATCTAGGTATGTAAGTCTGTTTGGATCCTGTAAACTTAAATAATCTGCCAGTGGGAATCCATTTGAAGCAGCTGCTAGTAGATTTGTATGTGTGGACTTCCCTGTTTTGACTATGGGTCCTTTTGTAATTAGTTTGTTTCTTAGGGGATTGATCAGCTGATTGATGCTTCTTATGAGAACTAGTCAGACTCATAGTATTCCTGATCTTTGAGCATTCTTTGAGATTCATCATATCGGAACGAAGTAGTGAAGTGACTGGTTTTGTCAAAACAGCATTCGCATCAACTTGGGAGGCAAGCCTAGAATACGATGGTTTAAATCTTTCAGTTCTAAAGGCATTGGGCTGCTTAACTACTGTATGTTTAGAGTGGTTCTGAACAGTTGACTTTCCCAAGGTTGATGGTTTTGCAAACTTAGTGTTCACCCTATTTCCAATAGATTTCCTAAGCTCATTTTTTAAGGCAACAATATTGAAGCTCTTATCCTGAATTTGGGCTTTAAGGGCATTAATGTCTGTCAACAAGACGTTAGTTTGATTGATCAACTTGGAATTGGTCTCCTCTAAGTTCTTTCTTAATGACTCATTTTCTCTTAATAGGTTGGACACACATAGAGCTAGTTCAGCATTCCTAGATTTAAGTGTATCACTCATCTCATGACAATCATACTTATGCACATCTGAGAGTAGTAACTTCAGATTGCATATGGTTGAGTCTTTGTCCTGAATCTGGGTTTTTAAGTGATTAATTTCAAAAAATTCTCGAAATTCTGGAAATTCCTGATTAATGCAAGATTTTTTAGCATAAAAGCTTTCTTCCTTTTGTTGTATAGCAATTTCCAATGATATACAATGTTTTTCAAGAATCGAGTATTTGTTTGAAAGTTCATCATATACCCTTCTTTCAATCATGTCATTAGCTTTAATAGTTTTAGATTCAGCCTCAACCAAGATCGATTTCACAGTATTATGTTCAGGGTTAGAATCATGTAGATCAGGTACATTAACACATGAATTACTTTGATCAGTTAAGGGTACCTCATCACATGAAACCTTTTCTGACTCTGAGTCTTTGAGATCAGTAAAGTTGTCTTCATCCTCCTTTATTGCAACTGAACTTCTGCATTCGGCATCATTCATTAGTTCAACTGATCCATTGCTTGACCTATCACAATCTTTCCATAACATCACTTGACACCCATTCAATTCATTCAGCTTGTCATTCTCTTGAGCAGCTTCCTTAATGTATATTTCCACATTACCCATAAGTTGAATAAAGGTGTTTCTGAACTCATGAATTTCCATTCCAGTGTGTTTCTTGAATGAAATTCCAGTCATGTCATCATCAAAATCTGAGGAATATTCCCCCCAGATAAGTGGCTGAAATTGATTGAAGATTACTTGAAGAGCTGCATTAGATTTATCAGTTGAGAACTTTTCTTTGGTAATTTGAAACCTCAGTTGTTCTAAGTTAAGTAGCACAGTTCTTGTCAAGGTGGGAAAGTCCTGACGAAGGAGAGCACTGCTTGTTCGATCCATAGTTGTAGATAAAAGTAGTTTGAGATGCTGATGAATAGTTGAAAGAGCTCAATGTTGCATTCCATTTGCCTTGCATCATTGGTCAATATCAAGAGTGACTCATTAGAATTGTTTTGATTATAAGTTGCTGAATCATTCACAGTAGAGCATTCTGGGTAGCAGTCTGTTTCATTATTCTGTGAGGTATCATAGAGTGCAAGTACTTTGGTGATTAAAGGATCAGTGATGTAAGACATTGTGTTGATGAATGTGTTTATGGATATTAGATATAAGTAACTTGCTTCACTTTACCAAGGTATTCAAAGACCAAGTCGCTAAGCACCAAGTTGCTAAGAATTTTAACAGCAATTCGCTAAGCACCAAGTCGCTATGAATTTTGACAGCAAGTCGCTAAACACCAAGTCGCTAACTAGTCAAGTCGCTAAAGAGAAACTCTCTAAGCACCAAGTCGCTAAGTTGTCAAGTCGCTAAATAGCAACTCGCTAGGCACCAAATAGCTAACACCAAGTCGCTAACAAACTTAAGTACAAGTCGCTAACTTTCACCAAGTCGCTACCCGTAGTGGAGAATCCACTAAGTGTACTGTTTGTCGGCTTGTCTCTTATGTAAAATACCTTTATATGTAATGAAGACGAGGTTAAAGACAAAATAAAGCATTTTTACAAATTTAAACATGAGAATAAACAATCAATAAAAGATATACGACACAAACAAGCAAACAATTAAGCATGGGTTGCCTCCCACGAAGCGCTTTTCTTTATTTATAAGTCTTGTAGCTAGACTCGAAGTCGTGCCCCTACATTACTTCATTACCGTCACCTTCTTCCTCATGACGGTCTCTATTAGGGTTTTCCTTGTTATAGTAATGCCCTATTATGCATCTTTCTAAGAAGTCATCTTCTCCCCAATCCGTTCTATATTCCGGTCCTAGTTTCAAGCAATCCTTATAGAACCCAAAAATCTTATTCATCACATAATCAACTCCCTTTTCCTTATCTTCCTCATTCCTATAGTAGAATGATAGCTTAAGTTCTTTTTCATCATTGGATAGTGATGAAAATTTCTCAATCTTAAAGGACATTTGGTAGGCTACATCATCGGTCTCATCCTTTAATCTCACTATTCCTAACGACGGATCATAAGTCATCCCGGTGTTTTCTATGAAAGGCTTTCCTAGAATAACGTGAGACAAGCTAGGATCTATGGCCGTACTAATATCGTTCACAACTATGAAATCCGTAGGAAAAGTAAAACTTCCTACATAAACAGGCAATCCCTCAACTCTACGATTATCGGGATCTTGCCTAGGTGGGATAAGCTTCTTCATTACCCAATTATAGTAGGTGCTAGTCAAGATATTTATCAGGGACTTGCGATCAATCTAGGCCTTTGCCACAAAAAGGTGTCCTATGCAACATGGTATGTTAAGCTTCCAAGGGTTCCCAAACTTGATCCTAGGGCTTCTCCTAACATACATGTGACGGAGGTCACGTGCTAAGTGCGGGTGGTGAGAGAGTTCTTCTTCCGTAGGAAACCTATTGAAATAGTCATTGCCTACTTCATCTAATTCCTCGGTTGTTTCATTTCTAGGGGTTTCACTAACCTCAAGTACCGTCTCATGGTTCGCTTCGTCATTTGTTCTTTTATGTTTCACTAAGGTGATGGTATTGATGAATTGAACGTGCTTAGCTAACTTACTTGGGTCCTTAATCTCTATACTGGAAGCTTCGGGAGTTGAGATAGCGTTAACCTTCCTATCATTATTAGTCATGGCTTTCAAGAGGTTATCTATCTTCCTATCCATCTCGGCTTGTTGTTGGTTGAAAAGGTCCGAGAGCTTAGCTATTTGAGCTTCTTGTGTTGTAACGTTAGACCTTGATAGATCTTGAGCTCTCGTAGATCGTTAGTATTGCTTATGTAATCACAAGCAAACTAATAGAAAATCTCTACAGCTTGTATTCTTTAGCGGAAATTAAACACAAGCACAAACACAGATAACTAAGAACTCGTTGATCCTCTATGGATCTTTATATTGATACTCAAACTTTGTTTTTCTAACTTGTACATAACTCATACTATTATGTTCCTTTTATAGACAAGGAACCCTAACCAGTTTCCCAAGAAACGTATAAACATAAAACTAAATAAGATATACATAATAACTTCCTAATAAAGCTCATGCATATCCTAACTAACTATAGAATATGCGGAATAACTATCTCCGCAGAAACAAACTACGAACTATATAACTTCAGTAGAATTATATCTTCACTAGAATCCAGCACACTTCAGCAGAATCCTTCAGCAGTTTCATCAGCATAATTCATACTTAGCATAATTCCCAACAATCCTCCCCTAAATTGGAATTTGACTTGGTTAAGTTCCAGTTTCTTGATAGATCTTTAACACATCAGAGCTAGAGGATTGTACACGAACAACAGCAGCAAAGAATCAAAATAAGAACACCTCGATGATGACAAAACTTTGAAACTCTAGATCTTTGCAGCAACAAATGACAAAAGGTACATCAAAACATATTAGTTTCATACTATTCTCATCACATCCAGGTGTGTTAACTCCTGTGAGAGGTGAATCATTGAAAATAATGGATTTTGATATCTCTTTACCAATAGCCATCACTACTAGAGTAGCCAAATGTTTAAGTTCGAAAACCATGGTACACTGATAGCCATCTGATTTATTAGCAAATCAGCAACCATGAACGGATTTGAAATGTCTTTACCTGTAGCCGTTTGCTCAGGACTAGTCAATTCTTAGGATTGGTGAACTGATTACCAAATATGGTATTCCAAAGCCTTTACCACAAGCCATATACAAGTGGGCTAGTCAATTCTTGGATTCCAAAAAGGATGGGTGGTTGCAGACCCTATGATTTTGAGCAAACCTGATGAGTGTCTAAATACTCATCATTTTTTTTTTTTTTTTGGGTAAAAGGGTTAATTCACCCCGGTAAAATTCAATTACACCAAAAACATTGAAGTACAAATGACGTGGGTGAATCCCATGCCCTCAGCCCGATCCGGGCGACAAAAAATGCACAACATGTGCAACTTATAGACTCTTATATAAGAATGACACACCATTCCTATAACTTAACAAAATGAAACTACCAATAATGACAAAAGAAAAAGAAACATTGCAAAACTACTCAAGTAAAGCACTCGAGCCTTCTAAATCATTATGGCAATCCACTTTAACTTCCATGAAGAATCCACGTATAATATATCATGAATAAGCACCCAAAGTCCACAAACCCATATTATAGGAACCTCCAACTTACCACAAGTCCAAGTACCAGCCAAAAGGCATGTATACACAAAGACTCGTACCAACACAGTGCGTACCAACACACATGAACACGATCATATAATCACCACATGCAGAAAAAGACAATCCATACTCAAATATGCATCAAGATGACCAACTTGCTCACAAACAAATTATGCTACATGAGCAGCACCATAGACGACCTGGTCAGCACCCATGTATACAGAAAAAAACCTGATCCGAGACCAAGATCTTCAACATGTACAAATGTGATCGTAGTAAAGCGTAAGACCGAATCAAAACATAAGATCAGGTTTAAACTCGTACAATAATGCAACCCAGAAACTACCAAGACACGACTTCTATAACATCATCAGCCGCCACAAACGACCAACATTTTCAAAAACACGATCCAACATCTGCTATTACTCCGTATTATGGACTTTAGAACCATACAGATCGGATCATAAGTAAACTCATCGAATCAATGTCATAAACACATCGAAACAATGGATAAACAAATAGGGTTTCCAGACCCTAACTTCAAACGAGAATGATCACAAGACCATATAATGAACAATAAGCACATGTCTATGAGATCGCAGCAAAGGTTTTTGAACAAGATTACCTTCAAACTTGAATTCTATCTCTCCCAAACCCACTAAATAGAACACATCAATCAGAAAAAGAGCTTGTCATAATCAAAACGATACCAACGTGCAGATAACCCATCACCCATACACCCACAATCAAGAAAAGAAAACCGAAACCCTAATAATTTGGGATCCAGTATAACGTTGAGCATCAACCACCCCACGAGTAACCACGGCCAACTCAGATGTATGTCAATCAAAGGTTAGAGCCGACACCAATATAAAAATAAGAAACCCTAAAAACTAGGGTTTCATCAATAAAGCCCAATCACTAGACAAAAAGCGATCAAGGATACTAGATATATACAACAATAATCGACCCTAGATGATCAAGGTATACCTTGATCAAAAAGACCAGTAGTATAATGATTTAAAAACGATTAGGATCATGATACGACCAGCCACCATCAGATATGGAGATTTCATAAGGTATTCATGTGAAAAGAAATCAGCCGCCACTTCTTTAAATAAAAAACGCATCAAATACAACGTATTGCATACCCAATAATAAATTAGAGGGTAGAGAGGACGTGTAGATGAGGCCGGAAATTGAATAGGAAGTGGCGGCCAAAAATCTCCATAGGGGAGAGAACTTTTTAGGGTTTTTTTTTTTTTTTTTTTTTTTTTTTTTTTTTTTTTTTATGTTTTTAATACTCATCATTTTTGTACTATCTAGACTGCAAAAACATCTGAAAACACTCAGAAATGCATCAAAATGATAAAAATATCACAAACAAGTGTTTTATATGTTTTAAATGCAAAAACATCAAAATCTGGTGAAAAACATATCAAGTTTGC
Source organism: Chrysanthemum seticuspe (assembly GCA_019973895.1). NCBI lineage: Eukaryota > Viridiplantae > Streptophyta > Magnoliopsida > Asterales > Asteraceae > Chrysanthemum > Chrysanthemum seticuspe. The sequence goes on from BPTQ01000005.1 coordinate 290,326,015, forward strand.
ATAATTGCCAGTTTTAGTCCCCCAAGTTACAAAAGTTGTCAAATCTAGTCCCTGGTAATTCAAAAACTTGTAAAATATCATTTTAGGTCCATGAGATTCAAAAGTTGTCAAAACAAACCCTTTAAAGTTTAAAAATCACAAAATGACAACTTTAGTCCTTTAACTTTGAAAATTGTCAAAAATAGTCCTTGGTTAATTTAAAAATTGAAAATTATCAATTTTAACCTTGTTCTATTTATAAATGACAAAAATGGTCCTTATGATAAAACTTTGGAGAAAATTACAAGTTTGGTCCTTATAGTTACTAAATTGGCAGTTTTAGTCCTTGGACATTTATAAAAAATGGAAATTATCAACAAAGGTCCTTGTACTATTCACATATGGCAGGAATGATCCTTGTGAGAGCTTTGAAAACTTGTCAAGATCAGCCCTTTAACTTTCACAGAATTGCACTTTAGGTCCTTGTGATTATTACCAAGCCAAACGGACCTTATTATTATTACCCGGCTAGCCCAAATCCAACCCAATACCATGACCCGGCCCAGAATTTAAAAACAAAGAAACCGCCATCACTGTAGACCTCCTCCCTCACCCCTGTTAACTCAAAACCAGAGATGGTTTCACCTCCACCTCACCATTTCCAGCTGTTTCTCCACATAATTACATCTCCTTTCCACCTCCACATCATTCCAAACCCCATTAATTAAGAAAACCTGCTCATTGAAAATTGGCGCCAAAAGTGACAAATGTCAAAACTGATTATCTGGCTCAAATCAATGGTCAAGATTGGTGGGATTAGATCAGAGGTCGACAAGGATGAAATGAAGTCTATAAAGAAAGAGAAAGAAGCAGTATTGTAAAGTATCTAGTGTATTTTAGCTTAATCTATGTCGTTTTAATTAATTTTCTATTTCCAGTGTATTTCTTAGCTCTCAAACACTTCATTAAGTATTCTCAGTGTATTTTGAAACCTTTTCAATAATCAATTTCAGTATTCAAGTTCCAATCTCAGTTTGTGAATTTTCAAATTTCAAAGGAATCTCATATTACATTAAATGTTGTTAGTAGTTGTTAGTTTGGACTCATAAGCCCACATAAGCTCCCTATATAGCTTATTGAAGCTATTAGATATTCTTAAAAGCAGTTTATTAGCCAAAATCAGAAATTCATAAAAATACCAAATAAATTAGTGAAAATAAAAAATCCATGGTGCAAGGTTCAAGAAGGCTGGAGCAGGGTATATAGTGGATGGCCTTGGGATTAGTGCTTCATGGGAAGCTTTAGGATGTGTTTTTATGTCTTGGTTCTCAGTATTTCCTTGGAAACAAATTTGTAAGCCATTTGCTAAATTCTAGCTTTTCACTGTTCAAGTGCTCATTTCTGCTTTTATCTTTGCTTTTATGCTTATTGGTGTTTGATTAGTTAGATTAAAGTTTAATATAGTTTGCTTGTTCTTTAAAACTGGTAGTTGTTAAAATCTCTATTTAAATAGTCATAATAGCATAGTTATCAATCTTGAGTTTCATGTTTTTGATACTGTTGTTTAATGTTTCATTAGTCCTAGTAATCAATATTATAAGGTCTGTTATCATTTGTATGGATTGAATCAGTGAAATCCTTTGAAAAACATCAAGACAGTCATTAAAAGGGGTGTTTGGTTTTACTTAATTCACTGTATTAGAATTTGTGCAGTCCTTTGGTTTTGGTTACTTTGAGTCACACTTGGTCTAAGTAACTCAAACAAGCAACAAAATTAAGTCCTTGTTTAGAAAAAAGTCAAAAATCTTTTTAAATCCATCTTAGTCAGTCACTGTTGGGATTTTGAACTACAAAATCCTTTTTATAAGCTTAAAAGATGTTGGTATAGCTTTAGATAATCTTATAATAGCTTATAATACTACAATCAGTCCATAGAATCAAGTGCAAGTTCATATAAGTCAAACTGTAAGTTTCATAAAAAAGTCAAAGTCCCTGTGCATCAGTTTTACTAACTAAATCATAAGCTCCTACAGAGCTTATTAGTTGACCATAACCTGTGATTTTTAGCTCTTTGGATAGCTAACCTGGTCCTCTTTAAGTTCCAAGTTAAAAATCTCAATTTGCATCTTATTTGATAAGCCTGCATGTGCTTATCATTTTGTCCAAAGTCACTCAGCATTAACTGAGTTTTACTCAGTGGTTTGTCAGGTTTTGAAAAAGCTTCTCAGAAGCTCATTTTAGCTTATCTTGATCTCATCTTTTGTTTCTAGGTAGCCAACCAGGTCTAGTACAAATTCCAATTTTTGCTTTTCAGTTTTAGCTTATTTGGTAATCTGTGATTAAGCTCAAAGTAGCTTACTAAATTCTGTTTTGCTCATTAAGCTCAAAAATCAAATCTGTACTAAACTTGCAATCCAGAGGTTGTGGTTTGTTGTTTTTAGTTGATTTAGAGTTCTTATAGCATTTCATAGCTTCTGTATCAATTTGGTAGCTTATTGTAGCTTTTGGCTTATCATAAGTGCTTATTCATAAGCAGTTACAACTGCAGTCTCATTTTCCTTCACACAACACCATGTTTTTCTATTTTTCTTAGATTCAGTAGATTAAAATAGACTTTTCCTGAAATTTTCATAATTTTCCATAACTGTTTGCTATTTTTCTTAATTAAAAACAGTTTTTAGGAATTTTTAAATAGCTTTTAATACAAATAAATTAGAAAAAGTTCAAAAAAATAATTTTTCAATTTTCTTAGATTAAGATAAATATAAAAGTCATAAAAAGTATTTTTCCATAATTTTCTTAGTTTAAATATTATTTTTTAGCATTTTAATTAGTTTTAAATAGTTTTAAATTAATAATAAATACATAAAAAGTCTAAAAAATATATTTTTAGTTTTAAAATAAGTTTTATCATATTTTAGACTTTTCTAAGTTATAATTTCATTTTTCTAGGTTAATCTTGTATTTTCTTATATTTTAGTGCATTTTAAATACTTAATAAATAGTTTTTAATTAATAATAATTAAATAAATAGTTGTAAAAATAATTTTCTTTTTCTAATAATTTTCTTTTATTATTAGGATTGTAAAAATATCATTTTCATATTTATAGGCCTTTTATTTCTTAAAACTCGCGTTTTATTTTGTACGTCTACGTAATTTTATTTAAACGTACGTTTTAGGTTTTAAACGTTCATCGACTTTAAAAATAGTGATAGTGTTTATTCAATATCTTTTATCTTTTTAATTTCTTTTAATTTGCATTTAAGTCGCTTTAATTTATAAATCTTTTCTTTAGGTAATTTTCCATCCAAAACCTTACTGATCACTATCCTTAGTGATCATTCTATCATCTGATCAAGTGTTTTTAACACCAATTCATCCTCCGTGGGACTTAACGACCCAGGAATTCCCTATATTCCTCTGATCTTAATTGCATTAGTGTTTGAACTGTTTTAAGTCTGTTACGGTTAGCCATTCACAAGTGGTTAGCTTGTGTGATTAGACTTGACTGTTTAGCACCAATAAAATTTTGGCGCCGCTGCCGGGGAGGCTGTAAGCGTGTTCTAGCATTTTCAGACCCGTACTTGCACATATACCATCGTTTGTAAAAAGTTTTCTGTAAAGTTATTATAAATCAAAAAGTTCATTAACACTTTTCCTAAAGTGTTAAAAACACCAAAAACAATATAAATCAACAAAACAATCGTAACGTTTTCTGTCTTGTGTTTCTTTTAAGGTGATTCTTAAAGAGATACGATTTGGTTAAACGAGACGATACCAAAAATATTTTCCAAAAGTTTTTAAACCCTTTTGCACAAATCATACCTACGTCTTTTCAGTGGTACTTAAATTATACATAAAAATCAACCACCGCAAATCAAGGCAGTGCACTACCTAACTGGGGGTGCGACCATTAATAAGTTCCCGAACATCAGATTTAAAACTTGCCTTTGTGTCACTTGTGATTTGGTGTACCTTTTTCAAAGAAGCCATTTCATTTGTGATTATTGGTTAAAGTTCACTTGTGTTTTGCCTCATTTGTTTTGAAAATTGATTTTTATACTTAGTGCATGCGCACTCGTTCTTCCAGTTCTACAAGTCCACTTTCTGAACTTGGAAAGATTCCTCGTAGACGTAGAGGACGTTCAGCTCCTTCAGCCGTGACTGAGGAACGTCTACCACCACCACCACCTGTCGAAATGGCAGAAGACAAACCCATGAATGAGCTTCTCCAAGCACCCATCGAGGGTTACGGAGATGCCATTGTTGTTCCAGCCATCGTGGCTGATACCTTCGAGCTCAAAACCGGGTTACTTAATCTAGTAACCCAAAGCCAATTCTATGGTTTTGAGCGGGATGATCCTCATGCACACATTAGATGGTTTAACAAGATAGCATCTACCATCAAATACAAGAATGTCCCACACGAAGCTATCAAGCTTCTTCTGTTCCCATTCTCTCTAGAGGGACAAGCCCGGAATTGGCTTGAGAAACAACCCCCTCGTTCCATTGAGACATGGGAAGATTTAGTCACCAAATTCGTTAACGAATTCTATCCTCCATCTCGAACCACAAGTCTTAAGAATGAGATAATGAAATTTTCTCAGAGATTTGATGAATCATTCGGGGAGGCATGGGATCGTTACAAAGAATTGCTCAGCAAGTGTCCACATCATGGTTTTACCGAGTTAATGCAAATGGATACTTTCTACAATGGTCTGAGACAAGCTGACCAAGACTCTTTGAATGCCTCCGCGGGAGGTAATTTCTTTAGCAAAACCACAAAAGAAGCCTTACAAATAATTGAAAACAAGTCCCAGGTCCGTCCTTTCCGCACAAAGACATATCAAACTCAGTCTAATTCTGGACCTGCTACTTCATCTCCTGTGAGTACATCTAGCACCGATGCTAAGATTGACAAACTCACAGATATTGTTCAGGCTTTGGTTCTTGCTAACCAAAAGAAAGTCACCTTCACACAAACACCATCACATGGTGAAGTGAAGAAAGTTGAAGTTTGTGTTACTTGTGGTGGTCCTCATGCATACTACAACTGTACTGCCACCGATGGTAGTCCGTTTGAAGCAAATGCTATAGCCGGTACTTCAAATCAAGGAGGTAATCAATACCGTCCTCAGAATGAACCAAACTACCGTGCTAACACTTATCAGGCACCACCAGGTTTTAACCAGAATCCTAACCGAAATCAGAATCAACCTAGAATGAACCAAGGTTATCAAAACCAAGGTAATTTCTATCCTGGACCCAATCAAGGTTTCCAACAACAAGGGAACCTTCATCAAAACAATTTCAATCGAGGGAATCAATTTCATGGGAATGTGAATCCTAATCAAGGGAATTTTCAACAACAAGGTCCTAATCAAAACATCAGACCTCAGAATTTCCCTCCACATCCTCCAGTACCATCAACTGATGAGTTATTGAAGCAGTTCATGAAATCCCAAGATGAGATGAACAGGTTGTTGGTCAGTCAGATTGCTGATCTCAAAAAGTCTTTAAATGATCAACCCTCGGGCTCAGGAAAACTTCCGAGCAACACGATCGCTAACCCGAGGGGCGATGCTAAGGCGATCACGACCAGAAGTGGTGTTTCATACAATGGACCCGCTATTCCTACTACCTCTTCTTCTTCTTCTCTTCCAAAGGTAGTGGAAAGTGAACCTCCGACTCACAATGGACCTACGACTCCAATGCCCCCTCCTCCTGTGGCAATGAGTCAAGTTACCAAGGCGACAAAGGACAAGGAACTTCCTATTGATAATGGAAGTACCACACACGTCCTACCTTCGGTAGTCCAACCTCAAGTTGTCCAGAAACCCAAGTCTAATCCAGGAGTTGTTTTTGAACCACCTGTAGCTCCCATTCAAAATACCAAATCCAAATCTTCTATTCCTTATCCATCACGTTTGAATGAGCAAAAGCTCCGTGAAAAAGCTAGTCATCAAATGGACAAATTTTTTCAAATTTTCCAAGAGTTACACTTTGACATAAGCTTTGCGGATGCTATCATGCTGATGCCTAAATTTGCATCAACTCTCAAACACATGTTAAGCAACAAGGAAAAGCTGTTTGAAATGGCTAAAACTCCTCTTAATGAGAACTGCTCTGCAGTTATCCTGAAGAAGCTTCCAGAAAAGCTTGGAGATCTTGGAAAATTTCTCTTACCTTGTGTATTTCCAGGAATGGTTGAATGTTTTGCCCTAGCAGATCTTGGTGCAAGCATAAACCTTATGCCTTATTCAGTATGGAAGAAACTTTCTCTTCCGGAACTTACTCCTACATGCATGACTCTCGAGCTTGCAGATCGTACAATATCCCGTCCTCTTGGCATTGCCGAGGATGTATTTGTGAAAGTAGGAAAGTTCCATTTTCCAGCTGACTTCGTGGTTGTTGATTTTGATGCCGATCATCGGGTTCCTCTCATTGTTGGTCGAGGATTCCTGAGAACGGGCCGTGCTCTCATTGATGTATTTGAGCAAGAAATCACATTGCGTGTTGGTAATGAAGCTGTCACTTTTAACCTTGATCAGACTTCGAGGTACTCCGCAAATTATGATTCTGAATCGGTTAACCGAATAGATATCATTGATGTTGCTTCTGAAGAGTACTCTCAAGAAGTTCTTGGTTATGATCATAATTCTTCGAGTGATAATCTCACTCATTCATCTCAACCTATCATCGCCAATTCTACTCCTTCTCTCACCCCATTTGAGGAAAGTGACTTCATCTTAGAAGAGATTGAAGCCTACTTGTCTAGTGATTCTGTTCCATGGGAAATTGATCACGCTCCCATCGATATTGAGGGGGACATACTTCTCATTGAGAAGTTGCTTAATGATGATCCATCATCATCACTCCCTCCCGTCGAACTTCATAATAAGGAAATCAAATCAGTTGAGAAAACTGAAGAATTTCCTGAGGTTGAGCTTAAGGACTTACCACCTCATCTCGAGTATGCATTTCTTGAAGGTGATGATAAATTACCAGTCATTATTGCTAGAGATTTGAGTAAAGATGAAAAAGCTGCTCTCATAAAAATCTTGAAGTCACACAAGCAAGCAATTGCTTGGAAACTCTCCGACATTAAAGGTATAAACCCTAAGTTTTGTACTCATAAAATCTTGATGGAGGATGACTTCAAGCCAGCAGTTCAACATCAGAGAAGAGTAAATCCAAAAATCCATGATGTTATCAAACAGGAGGTTATCAAACTTCTTGATGCAGGATTGATTTACCCGATCTCAGATAGTCCTTGGGTTAGCCCAATTCATTGTGTTCCTAAAAAGGGTGGCATAACTGTTTTCACAAATGAAAATAATGAGTTAATTCCAACTCGATTGGTTACGGGATGGCGTGTTTGCATTGACTATCGTAAGTTGAATGACGCTACTCGTAAAGACCATTTTCCTCTACCCTTTATGGACCAAATGCTTGAGAGATTAGCAGGGAATGAATACTATTGTTTCCTTGATGGTTTCTCGGGTTACTTTCAGATCCCCATTGATCCAAAGGATCAAGATAAAACCACATTCACCTGCCCATACGGAACTTTTGCCTATAGACGTATGCCTTTTGGCTTATGTAATGCTCCTGGCACGTTCCAACGATGTATGATGGCCATTTTCCACGACATGATCGGGGAAACAATGGAGGTGTTTATGGATGACTTCTCGGTCATTCGGGATTCGTTTCAAACATGTCTCTCCCATCTAGATAAAATGCTCAAACGGTGTGAAGACACCAATCTTTGTCTAAACTGGGAGAAAAGCCACTTTATGGTCAAAGAAGGCATAGTCCTTGGCCATAAAGTTTCAAAGAATGGGATTGAGGTAGATAGAGCAAAAGTCGATGTTATTGCTAAATTACCTCATCCTACTACCGTCAAAGGTATTAGGAGTTTTTTAGGTCATGCCGGTTTCTATCGTAGATTCATACAAGATTTTTCCAAAATCGCCCGGCCTATGACCCATCTTCTTGAAAAGGATGCTCCTTTTATCTTCTCACCCGAGTGCATCATAGCTTTTGAAACATTGAAGAAAAAGCTTACTGAAGCACCCATTCTCGTTGCTCCCGACTGGGACTTACCCTTTGAGCTTATGTGCGATGCAAGTGATTTTGCTATCGGCGCAGTCTTAGGGCAACGTAGAAACAAGCATTTTCAGCCTATTCACTATGCAAGTAAGACTATGACTGAAGCTCAAACTCATTACACCACCACAGAAAAAGAGCTATTAGCAGTGGTGTATGCATTTGAGAAGTTTCGGCCGTACTTAATCCTGACCAAATGTGTAGTGTATACGGATCACTCGGCTCTCAAATATCTCTTTGCAAAACAAGATGCAAAGCCGAGATTGCTCCGTTGGGTTCTCCTCCTCCAAGAATTTGATATCATCATTCGTGATAAAAAAGGAGCTGAGAACCTGGCTGCTGATCATCTTTCCAGATTAGAAAACCCTCATCAAGATGTTTTCGAGAAAAAGGAAATAAATGAAACATTTCCTCTCGAGACACTCAATGCGGTTTCTTTTCGTGGAAACTCTTCTACCCCATGGTTTGCTGACTTCGCAAATTACCATGCGGGTAACTTCATAGTGAAAGGGATGTCAACCCAACAGAAGAACAAATTCTTCAAAGATGTTAAACATTACTTCTGGGACGACCCTTTCTTATTCAAAATCTGTGCGGATCAAGTCATCCGACGGTGTGTTTATGGACAAGAAGCTCTTGACATTCTCAAAGCTTGCCATGCTGGACCCACCGGGGGCCATCATAGTCCAAACTACACCGCCAAAAAGGTGTTTGATTCCGGGTTTTATTGGCCCACAATCTATAAAGATGCCCACGAATTTGTCAAAACATGTGATTCATGTCAACGTTATGGAAATATTTCACAACGAAATGAAATGCCACAAAATGCAATTCAAGTTTGTGAAATCTTTGACATATGGGGTATTGATTTTATGGGGCCATTTCCATCTTCTCGTGGTAACAAGTACATACTCGTAGCTGTTGACTACTTGTCGAAATGGGTTGAAGCAAATGCTTTACCTACAAATGATGCCCGAGTAGTTGTGAAATTTTTGAAATCTCTCTTTGCCAGGTTTGGAACTCCTCGTGCTATAATTAGTGATCGTGGTACACATTTTTGTAATGACCAATTTGAAAGAGTCATGCAAAAGTATGGTGTTACCCACCGTCTATCTACTGCATACCACCCCCAAACAAGTGGGCAGGTGGAAGTTTCAAATCGTGGTATTAAAAGAATCCTTGAAAGAACAGTAGGCGAAAATCGTGCATCCTGGTCGGATAAACTGGATGACGCACTCTGGGCTTTTCGTACAGCTTACAGAACACCAATTGGGTGTACTCCATACAAGCTAGTGTACGGAAAAGCATGTCATCTTCCGATTGAACTAGAGCACAAGGCTTACTGGGCCTTAAAACATGCAAACTTCGATATACAGACAGCCGGTGATCACAGAAAAGTTCAAATGAATGAACTAAATGAACTCCGTGATCAAGCATACGAGAACTCTTTGATCTATAAACAAAAGACAAAGAAGATTCATGACTCTAAAATCAAGAACCGCGTTTTCAACGTTGGTGATCGAGTCCTTCTTTTCAACTCTAGATTGAAGATTTTCTCGGGAAAGCTTAAGTCCCGTTGGTCTGGTCCATTTACTATCACTAAGGTTTATCCTTATGGTACCATTGAGTTATCTCAGCCTGATGGTCCCAATTTTAAAGTAAATGGTCATCGTTTAAAGCATTACTTTGGAGAGGACATTCCCCCTGTGGTTGTCCCGGATCTACAAACATTCCCCATGAACCAATGAATGCGAGGATCGAGTCAAGCTAATGACTCGGAAATCAAAAATAGTAGCACACATCATATGGGTTTTCATCCATATTTCTGTCTTCTTATCCCCTTTCTACCACCCTAGTGTGGGGGAGTTGCCCCCCGCTGTTGTATATATCAATCTCAAAAAAAAAAAAAAAAAAAAAAAAAAAATGTGTATATATCAAAAACAAAATAATGGCCGTTATATTTCCCTTTTATGTTCTATGTTTCGGCATAACCGCCGGTACTTTGAATATTGAGGGAAATATTCATTTCTAAGTGTGGGGGGAATTCTCACGAATTTTATCATATAATTATACCAATTCCCCCGTTTTTGGCCAAATTTTTTTTTGGAGTAAGTGTTTTTCACTTACTCAGCAAATGGTAATCAGTCCGCCATGTCTAACCCACATAAGGATTAGCTAATCCAGGAGCAAACGGCTCTTGGTAAAGATATCTCAAATCCGTTTATGGCTTGCAATTTGCCTAAAATTGTATGGTGTTCAACTCACCATATCTTTAAACTAGTGAAAAGTTGGCTAGCCCGCAAGTTTATGGCTTGTGGTAAAGGCAGTTGAAAGTCCATAATTGGTATTCAGCTCACCAAAGATAATTCTGATAATTTATCTAAGAGTTGGCTAGTCCAGAAGGGTACGGCTTCTGGTAAAGACAAATCAAATCCGTTGACAGCTTATGATTTGCTAAAAATCATTTGGTTATCATTGTACCAAGATTCTTACTTGAATCAAAACAATTGGCTACTCCAGAAGTAATGGCTTTTGGTAAAGAGATAAAATCCATTAACTTTTCTCAAATCATTGCTAGGGACTAGCAATATCTTAGTGTGGGGGATTGATGAGTGTCTAAATATTCATCATTTTTGTACTATCTAGACTGCAAAAACATCTGAAAACACTCAGAAATGCTTCAAAATGATAAAAATATCAAAAACAAGTGTTTTATATGTTATAAATGCAAAAACATCAAAATCTGGTGAAAAACATATCAAGTTTGCATAATTGCCAGTTTTAGTCCCCCAAGTTACAAAAGTTGTCAAATCTAGTCCCTGGTAATTCAAAAACTTGTAAAATATCATTTTAGGTCCATGAGATTCAAAAGTTGTCAAAACAAACCCTTTAAAGTTTAAAAATCACAAAATGACAACTTTAGTCCTTTAACTTTGAAAATTGTCAAAAATAGTCCTTGGTTAATTTAAAAATTGAAAATTATCAATTTTAACCTTGTTCTATTTATAAATGACAAAAATGGTCCTTATGATAAAACTTTGGAGAAAATTACAAGTTTGGTCCTTATAGTTACTAAATTGGCAGTTTTAGTCCTTGGACATTTATAAAAAATGGAAATTATCAACAAAGGTCCTTGTACTATTCACATATGGCAGGAATGATCCTTGTGAGAGCTTTGAAAACTTGTCAAGATCAGCCCTTTAACTTTGACAGAATTGCACTTTAGGTCCTTGTGATTATTACCAAGCCAAACGGACCTTATTATTATTACCCGGCTAGCCCAAATCCAACCCAATACCATGACCCGGCCCAGAATTTAAAAACAAAGAAACCGCCATCACTGTAGACCTCCTCCCTCACCCCTGTTAACTCAAAACCAGAGATGGTTTCACCTCCACCTCACCATTTCCAGCTGTTTCTCCACATAATTACATCTCCTTTCCACCTCCACATCATTCCAAACCCCATTAATTAAGAAAACCTGCTCATTGAAAATTGGCGCCAAAAGTGACAAATGTCAAAACTGATTATCTGGCTCAAATCAATGGTCAAGATTGGTGGGATTAGATCAGAGGTCGACAAGGATGAAATGAAGTCTATAAAGAAAGAGAAAGAAGCAGTATTGTAAAGTATCTAGTGTATTTTAGCTTAATCTATGTCGTTTTAATTAATTTTCTATTTCCAGTGTATTTCTTAGCTCTCAAACACTTCATTAAGTATTCTCAGTGTATTTTGAAACCTTTTCAATAATCAATTTCAGTATTCAAGTTCCAATCTCAGTTTGTGAATTTTCAAATTTCAAAGGAATCTCATATTACATTAAATGTTGTTAGTAGTTGTTAGTTTGGACTCATAAGCCCACATAAGCTCCCTTTATAGCTTATTGAAGCTATTAGATACTCTTAAAAGCAGTTTATTAGCCAAAATCAGAAATTCATAAAAATACCAAATAAGTTAGTGAAAATAAAAAATCCATGGTGCAAGGTTCAAGAAGGCTGGAGCAGGGTATATAGTGGATGGCCTTGGGATTAGTGCTTCATGGGAAGCTTTAGGATGTGTTTTTATGTCTTGGTTCTCAGTATTTCCTTGGAAACAAATTTGTAAGCCATTTGCTAAATTATAGCTTTTCACTGTTCAAGTGCTCATTTCTGCTTTTATCTTTGCTTTTATGCTTATTGGTGTTTGGTTAGTTTGATTAAAGTTTAATATAGTTTGCTTGTTCTTTAAAACTGGTAGTTGTTAAAATCTCTATTTAAACAGTCATAATAGCATAGTTATCAATCTTGAGTTTCATGTTGTTGATACTGTTGTTTAATGTTTCATTAGTCCTAGTAATCAATATTATAAGGTCTGTTATCATTTGTATGGATTGAATCAGTGAAATCCTTTGAAAAACATCAAGACAGTCATTAAAAGGGGTGTTTGGTTTTACTTAATTCACTGTATTAGAATTTGTGCAGTCCTTTGGTTTTGGTTACTTTGAGTCACACTTGGTCTAAGTAACTCAAACAAGCAACAAAATTAAGTCCTTGTTTAGAAAAAAGTCAAAAATCTTTTTAAATCCATCTTAGTCAGTCACTGTTGGGATTTTGAACTACAAAATCCTTTTTATAAGCTTAAAAGATGTTGGTATAGCTTTAGATAATCTTATAATAGCTTATAATACTACAATCAGTCCATAGAATCAAGTGCAAGTTCATATAAGTCAAACTGTAAGTTTCATAAAAAAGTCAAAGTCCCTGTGCATCAGTTTTACTAACTAAATCATAAGCTCCTACAGAGCTTATTAGTTGACCATAACCTGTGATTTTTAGCTCTTTGGATAGCTAACCTGGTCCTCTTTAAGTTCCAAGTTAAAAATCTCAATTTGCATCTTATTTGATAAGCCTGCATGTGCTTATCATTTTGTCCAAAGTCACTCAGCATTAACTGAGTTTTACTCAGTGGTTTGTCAGGTTTTGAAAAAGCTTCTCAGAAGCTCATTTTAGCTTATCTTGATCTCATCTTTTGTTTCTAGGTAGCCAACCAGGTCTAGTACAAATTCCAATTTTTGCTTTTCAGTTTTAGCTTATTTGGTAATCTGTGATTAAGCTCAAAGTAGCTTACTAAATTCTGTTTTGCTCATTAAGCTCAAAAATCAAATCTGTACTAAACTTGCAATCCAGAGGTTGTGGTTTGTTGTTTTTAGTTGATTTAGAGTTCTTATAACATTTCATAGCTTCTGTATCAATTTGGTAGCTTATTGTAGCTTTTGGCTTATCATAAGTGCTTATTCATAAGCAGTTACAACTGCAGTCTCATTTTCCTTCACACAACACCATGTTTTTCTATTTTTCTTAGATTCAGTAGATTAAAATAGACTTTTCTTGAAATTTTCATAATTTTCCATAACTGTTTGCTATTTTTCTTAATTAAAAACAGTTTTTAGGCATTTTTAAATAGCTTTTAATACAAATAAATTAGAAAAAGTTCAAAAAAATAATTTTTCAATTTTCTTAGATTAAGATAAATATAAAAGTCATAAAAAGTATTTTTCCATAATTTTCTTAGTTTAAATATTATTTTTTAGCATTTTAATTAGTTTTAAATAGTTTTAAATTAATAATAAATACATAAAAAGTCTAAAAAATATATTTTTAGTTTTAAAATAAGTTTTATCATATTTTAGACTTTTCTAAGTTATAATTTCATTTTTCTAGGTTAATCTTGTATTTTCTTATATTTTAGTGCATTTTAAATACTTAATAAATAGTTTTTAATTAATAATAATTAAATAAATAGTTGTAAAAATAATTTTCTTTTTCTAATAATTTTCTTTTATTATTAGGATTGTAAAAATATCATTTTCATATTTATAGGCCTTTTATTTCTTAAAACTCACGTTTTATTTTGTACGTCTACGTAATTTTATTTAAACGTACGTTTTAGGTTTTAAACGTTCATCGACTTTAAAAATAGTGATAGCGTTTATTTAATATCTTTTATCTTTTTAATTTCTTTTAATTTGCATTTAAGTCGCTTTAATTTATAAATCTTTTCTTTAGGTAATTTTCCATCCAAAACCTTACTGATCATTATCCTTAGTGATCATTCTATCATCTGATCAAGTGTTTTTAACACCAATTCATCCTCCGTGGGACTTAACGACCCAGAAATTCCCTATATTCCTCTGATCTTAATTGCATTAGTGTTTGAACTGTTTTAAGTCTGTTACGGTTAGCCATTCACAAGTGGTTAGCTTGTGTGATTGGACTTGACTGTTTAGCACCAATCAAAACCTTTACACCTATCAACAGATTTGATGTGTCTTTACCAAAGCTGTACCCTTTGGACTAGCCAACTCTTTGATATACACAAGGTACATCTGGTGAGTCAATAACCATCAACAATGTACAATAAACCTGCAAGAAAAGTTAGATAAACTCAAGAATATACATAGGTTTTTTTTATTTTTTTATTATTTTTTATTTTTTAATTTTTTTTTATTAACTAAGAAAGAATCAAAGAAAATAAATATTACAAAAGATACAAAATACCACAATCAAGATGATGCTTTATGTAGCAGAAGCTGATTCTTAATCAATCCAACACATTGTTCTGCATATAGCTGATCATTCCCAACTGGATCAGGTGGTATTTCCAACTTCTGTCTAAGCATTCTTTCCATCAAGGACACAGACAAAGGATAAGTCTTATCTGAGAACATGCACACAATCATACCACATTTGGTCTCCACCACATGTACACATGGCATAGGATAAAATCTCCAACTCTTAACCAACCACTTATGTGAATTCTTCCAAATAGAATACGCTTTACCATCTGGAGATTGAGAATCAAACAAAACTTGAAGATCACCCATCAAATATAAACCAGAACCCTGTGGTGAATGAGTAGCATAATGCTTAGTGACAAGTCCATACAGAGTATTTAAATCATGTCTATCCACCAAATGAAATATTTCCTTCAAGAATTTGAACTGCATAGTAGAATTATCCAGTCGATAAATAGTGTTAAGCTCCCCATCTGTCGAAGTCCAATTTGTCAACACATCATGAGATCCCTCAGGAAAAACATCAGCAGATCCTTCTCTAATAAAGGTTGACTCAACAGCCTTTAAATTCAAAGGAATAACCCTAGGTGTATGTATCCCAGCTAATCTCACAGATCTCCTTAGAGAAATGTGTCTCCTTTTAGACATCCTCTTCTTCCTCCTACCTGGTATATAAATCCCCATAGATGGTACATCTCAGATTCTTCAGGAATATCTTTAGCACAAATGGAAGAAGTAGAAGTAGACTTAATTGAAACTCCACTACGTAAGGCATTCATTTTATCAAGCACCTCTCTTGCCTTTTAAGCTCTTGCAGCTACTCTTTCAGCTTCCCTAACCATAGCATCTTCTTCTTTATCAACAGGTGCTACAAGTGGAATAGAAGCTTGCATATCTTTTGCTTTAGAAGAAACAACATGAGGTTCAGCAGAGTAAACAGCTTCAGCTGAATGTATAACCTCAGTAGATGCTTCAGTAGTAACACCAGAAGAACTCACCATTGGTGGTACATCATCAAAATTATCCACAATTTCAACTGTCTTGGGTCTCTTTGCTTTAGGAGCATCTGTAGCACTAGCAATCCTTTTCAAACTAGAAGATGGTGTTGTCTGCTTCATAATCCTTTGACATTCTATACAACTCATCATCAGGCAAATTCCAGACTTGCCTTCTTTTCAAACCAGAATTAAAGAGAGTAGAACTCTGATGAAGCACTATAGTTCGCACGTATGATTTCATTTGGGTAGCAGTGGGTGGTCTCTCTCTTCTAGCTTTAGGTTTTTGTGCAGTAAGAGCTTTCCTTTTGTCAGCTGCAGCTTGCTTTCGTTTTTGTCCAAGGGCCACCATTTGTGCAGCAAAATTCTCACTATCAAAGGTTGTACCTAAGATACTTTGAGCAAGTGTAGGATCTAATGCAGCTTGTTTAGTATAAGCATCCCATTGTGCATCAGGGATCTTAGTACCCAATTCATCCAGTTCTCGTTGTCTCTCAGAAGGAAAATTAGTATTAAACTGAGCTGCAATTATTCTATCCAATTCTTCACTTTTCTTCATCTCTGCACACTCAGCTATCATTCTTTCTTGTGCTTGCATTTCCTGTTCACTTACCAGATCTGGACCAAGCTCATCTTGACGCAGTACTCCTTTCCCTTGATCAGCAACCATATGAACAACATCCACTTAAGAAGTATCACTGATAGGAACATCAGAAGAAACATTCAGATTTGCATCAGAATAAACATATTGGGACATATCCTCAACAGGTGTGGAAAAGACATCAGCTGCTGGATCCAAATTAAAGCTTCTTCCAGCAAGAAACCCTCCTTGATCATCTGCTGAAGGTGTAGGACATGATAGTTCTTGTACAGATGTATCTTGACCAGGTGTAGAACCAACATCCACCATATGCACATCAGTCATATTGTCTTCAGCAGTTGAAAGATTTTCAACACTTTGTTCCTTTGAAGCTTCAGTAGATTACTTATTCAAATAAGTTCTTCTCCTTCTTCTGGTAAACAGAATAGGTTCCTTATTCTTTGAAGATTCAGCAACATTTGATGAAGGAACATTAGTTGTTTGAGCTGCATCAGCCAAGATTCCAAGAGATTCAAAATAAGTACCCTCTTGCTCCTCATCAGAAGAAACCAGAACTCTCCTTTTGCTACTCTTTCCAAGTTGGTCCTCTAAGTCCTTAACTTTACTCTTTAGATCCTTAATCTTACCACTGAGATTAGATTTAGTCTCAGCAAGCTCCTTTTTGAGATCAGCAACCTCAGCCACGTACCTGTTCACTAGAGCATATATAGATGTAAGTGTAATAGGGTCCTCAGCTCCACCAGCAGATTGCTCAGCGGTAATGGGAGCTTCATTGGGCCTTTCAGAAGAAATATCAACATGCTCAATGGAAGGAAAACCTTCATCAACTGGATCCCTAACAGGACTAGGTGTGGTCAGTCTATTAAGCACAGTCTCAAATTCATCAACATGAGTAGGTGGTGGACTAGGACTAGGTCTAGGGGAAGGTATAGGTGGAGGTAGGTCAGGAGTAACATTAGATGCTTCAGCAGTAGTAGAAGGGCCCTCATCCATGGCAACTGAAGGATTACCATCAGTAGCATTAGTAGAAGGTGGATCACCAACAACATTTTCCTCATCAGCAGCCTCATTGCCTTGAGGCAACATAACTGCTAGCAAAGGATGATGTTCCCCCTCATAGTTAGTTTTCATTGAAGCAAATAGTTTAGAAGTTAAAGCTCCTATGGGATAAAAGGCTTGAGCTTGGGTATTAATGTCTAAAATCATTTGCAAAAACCTAGGGTAAATTAAAAAATTATGCTTTTTCCTTTGAATATTTTCAACCATATTATCAAAAATAAACCTAGAACAGTTATAAGTTAACCCTTGAGAAAGACATACACTACCACATCCCAATTGAGTAGAAAATTGATCCCATCCTCCTGATTTATTGCTTATACACTGAAGCAGTGTGTGTACCAAAAACCTCCACATAGGACAGAGCTGATTCTTGAACCATATATCAGTCCTTGTACTCTGGTATCCAAAAGCACTTAGCCCAGCAAGAATATCCACAACATTAGAGTGATACACCCCATCAACATCGTCCAAGCGAAGCTTTCTTCTTATCACCTCCTCTGTCACAACATGCTCTGTCCCGTCAATCATTGCAACAATCTCTGTGTCACTCCGTTTCGTAGCAGATGCCCAAAATTGAGTAACCAATGATTCATATATCACATTAGGAGAATGCGTTAAAGCATAATGAATCTTGGACCTCTTCAAGAATTCCACCATTGGTTCATACAAGTCATCACCCTTAGCTTTTCCCAGAAAAGCAACTTTATTATGATCTTTCTTAAATTGAAGCACCATGAGAAATCGTAAATTAGGGTTAAGAATCGCACAACTGGAAGTGTTTTGAACGTAAGTGAAGAGGGAATCGGTTAATGTGAAGTAAAGATATGCTAATAATGGATTGGTAGAAGTTGCCCAAAATATAGTCAAAAATATCAGAACTTATGTTGACCATATCCTACGTGTATTTCAACTCTTACCAATGACAAAGTAACACTTCAGCAAAAACACGGTCAATCTGCTAAAGTAATTTACTTCAGCAGAAACCACCCAAGATAAAGATATCATCAGTAAATATCTAGAGCGTTCCTGTGCCACCCAACTCGCATTAAATTACATTAATTCTCGAATCCGTCTATATAACAATCCCAATGCACACTTAACACATATCATTTACCCCCAATTTTCATCACAAACCCTAATTTTACCAATGCCTCACAATCAACCATAATCAACAATGAATACCAAACCAGAGGTTATAGATCCAACCTCTTCTCCATCATCATCATCATCTAGTGATGATTTCCTTTAGTTTTTCCCATGTCCACATGACTCTCGACCTTTAAAATCCCCATTTCTCAGTTCTTCTGAAGATGATAGTGTAGTGAATCCAAGTGTATCTTCTGAAGACTCTGATGACACCTCCCAGGAGAGAACATCACAACCCCAACCTTCAACACCTCAACCTAACAAAGGCCACGTGCCAAAGATGAGGTGGTGTTAGCTCTTCCGGCGCCATGGTCTGGTGCTTCATCTCATATCGTAAAGGGGAAAGGTAAAAGGAAGATGGATTGATTGTTTTTTGGTGAAACCAGTAGATGAAGCACAAAGGACAATGTCATATCACACATCCATCTACTGTATTCATCTTCATCATCTTTCTTTTCATCAATCCATCCTTCCCATTTTGATCTTTCGCTTCTTCGTCGTACCGGTCATGCATATCCAGCCATCGGGATAGAAGATATGGGCTAGTCGATGATAGGAGCTAGAATAGGTTAAGTAGATCATGTATAGAACTGATCTTGTAATTACATTTGAAGTTGATTGTAAGCTGTAAGTTGTAAGCTGTAAACTGTTTCTTGAATGAATAAATGAACAATTAACTTCAGTACTTCTCTTGAATGAATAATTTAACTTCAGTACTTTCTCTTCATTGGAAACGAATAGCTCACTCCAGTACTTTGATTTCAGTAGAAACAAGCTTTAAAGCTTACTTGACCATATTCCAATTGACTAATCATGGTGAACTTCAACTTAGATATGCAAACTGCAAAACAAAACAGACAGAGAAACACACAAACCAAACAAGGAGAAACAAACTAAATTAACATTAGCTGGTTAGTGTTAGCACTCAAAATTATACAAAATAATATACAAAGTTTACGCAAATCCTCCCCTGGGGCATATGCCTCCCCTGAGGCCTATGCCTCCCCTTAAACTTTGCAGTTAAGGGTTAAACATACGAATATGGACCACAAGGTGTTGAAACCTTGGTCCATCAAAAGCCTTTGTTAACAAATCTGCCACATTATCATCAGTGTGAATTTTAACCACTTTTATCAAATGTTTGTCATCTGCGTCTCTTATAAAGTGGTGCCTGATTTCAATATGCTTAGTTCTACTGTGAAAAACTAGATTTTTAACAATGCATATGGTACTTTGATTATCAATAAAAATTGTTGTGTTCATGAAGTTATACCCATAATCCAACAATTGATTTTGTATCCAAAGAACCTGTCCACAGCAATTTGCAGCAGCAACATACTCTGCTTCAGTAGATGAGGTAGCTACAATAGTTTGTTTCTTGCACTTCCAAGAAATCAATCTCTTTCCAAGGAATTGGCAACCTCCAGTTGTGGATCTCCTATCCAGATTAGCACTAGCATAGTCACTATCACTATATGCTTCCAACTTAAAAGGAGACTCTTTTGGGTACCAAAGGCCTAAATGAGGTTGGCCTTTGAGGTACTTAAAGATCTTCTTGACTGCATTAAGATGGGAAGTAAATGGAGTGACTTGATGTATAGAACAAATACTCATAGCAAAGGTAATATCAGGCCTTGAAGCTGTTAAATACATCAAAGAACCAATCATAGATCTGTATAAATGAACATTCACAGCTGGATCTGCTTCATTGTTGGTCTTTGTCTTTGGAGCTTCATAAGTTCTAGTGGCAGTTTTGACTGATAAAGATACCATCAGGTTTCTGCTGAACTTGGAGACCCAAAAAGAAAGTAAGCTCCCCCATAACACTCATTTGAAACTCTCCCTTCATCAGCTCCTCAAACTCTCTGCACCAAGCTTCTTTAGTGGATCCAAAAATAATGTCATCCACATAAACTTGCACAAGGATGGTGTATGTGGAATTCTTCTTAAGGAAAAGTGTCTTATCAATGGCACCTCTTCTATAGCCATGCTTTAGTAGAAATGATGAAAGCATAGCATACCATGCACGTGGTGCCTGATGTAGTCCATAGAGAGCTTTGATTACCTTGTAAACATGATTAGGATGATCTGGGTCTTCAAATCCTTTGGGTTGAGTGACATGAACCTCCTCCTCTATCTCACCATACAGAAATGCACCTTTGACATCCATTTGATACACCATGAACCCCATGTAAGATGCATAGGCCAAGAAAATTCGAATGGCCTCAACTCTGGCAACAGGTGCAAACACTTCATCATAATCAATTCCTTCCTCTTGCCTGTATCCCTGAGCTAATAATCTAGCTTTGTTTTTAATCACAACACCCCTTGCATCTCTCTTATTATTCAAAATCCATTTGGTCCCAATTGCATACTTGCCATCAGGTAGTGGTACCAAGATCCAAACTTGCTGATTTTGAAATTGTTGCATATCTTCTTGCATTGCTTCAAGCCAACTTGAGTCTTCAAGAGCTTGAGTAACACTGGTTGGTTCCACTTGAGAAAGAAAGCAAGCAAACAGACAATGCTCAAAGTCTGTGTGATTGTCTCTTTTCTAGTTTGAGACATAAGAGAGAAAAGGAACCTGTCCAAATTTAGAACTTGTGAAAGCCCTTCTTGTTCTAACAGGTGCTAGAATATCACCAATAATATTAGATTGAGGATGAATAATGTTGATCCTTTTAGTAGCAGTGGGGTTGACTTCAATAGATGTATCAAGATTAGTCACAGTTGGCTCAAAATTAGTTTCATAGGAAGGTGAGGTAAAGATACCAGCTTTGGGTTGATGATTTCCAAGATCTGAAGGCCTTGGAAAGCGTGTATATGGTTTTCCAAAGTCTGTAGACACTTTAGTAGAATCCGGAGTAGAAACAGCAAGGCTTTCAGCAGATTTGTTGATGATGGGAGAAACAGGATCACTTTCAGTAGAATCATGGTTTCCACTGACTGCTGCTCTTGTTACTTCTCCATTCAGATTCTCAGCTTCAAGATTAGCTGCATACTCCTGTGTCTGAAGCCTAGTGATGAGTGTCTAAATACTCATCATTTTTGTACCAATTAAACTGCAAAAACATCTAAAAACACTCAGAAATGCATCAAAATGATAAAAATATCACAAATAAGTGTTTTATGTGTTTTAAATGCAAAAATATCAAAATCTGGTGAAAAACGTATCAAGTTTGCATAATTGGCAGTTTTAGTCCCCCAAGTTTCAAAAGTTGTCAAAAACAGTCCCTGGTAAATATAAATAAAGAAAAATATCATTTTAAGTCCCTAGGGATTCTTAAGTTGTCAAAATTGGTCCTTGAGATCAAAAATTGCAAAATTACAACTTTAGTCCCTCAAGTTTTGAAATTGTCACAAATAGTCCTTGGAAAATTGAAAATGTCAAAACTAGTCCTTGTACTATTGGAACTTGTCAGTTTTGGTCCTTGTGACAACTTTGGAATAATGGCAGAATTGGTCCCTCCAAATTTCAGAAATTACAAAAAGGTCCTTATCATTAATAAACTAAGCTTTGACCCTTTCCAATTTTGACCCCCTGCCACTTATACCTTTTGACCCCCCTGTCATTTCCCTTTTTGGACCCCTGGTCAACCAAAGTCAAACAAACACCTTTACCCGCCACTGCCTTATCTTCTTCCACCACTTGCCTGTGCCCTCTCCAGTCACCTCAGCCTTATTCCTCCCCATCATCATCATATTCACCAACCTTTCCCACCACAATTAATGCCACCCCCTAGTTGCAGTTTCAGAGCCCTACAGGTCAAAAACAGCTTTTCCCGCCATTTTGATCCAATGGCCAAAATCCACTCAAAGCATCCAATGGTTGAAATTACAAGTGGGAATCATTCAGAGGAGTGAGAGAAAGCTTTTTGATGTATAAAAAGAGAAGAGAGGCAAGAGAAGAAGCAAGTAGTTAGTTTTTAAAATTCCTTGTATGTCGTTTTTTATAAAGTTATCTTAATTAGCTCTTAATTTTGTAATTTCAAGCTTTATGGTACTTAAACTAAGTTGTTTAGTCATTGTAATTCATTTTGCACCTTAACTCAAAGTTTCACTTAAGATTCACATGTTCATGTTCACTGTTTAAATTTTCAAATTCAAACTCTATTGTTCAAGCTTCTCATAGCTTATAGTTAAGTCAAACAAGCTTATTTAAGCTTAATATAGCTTTTGGTAAGTTTCTAAATCAGTTTTAAGCAACTTTGGTAAAAAGTCAACAAAATTCAACTGAAGAAGCAAAAATTGGTTCAAGCAGTTTGGAAATGGAATGGGGTTGATGCAGAGTTGATTTGGATTGGATTTGGTTAGATTAGCTTAGTTTTGGGTTCTGTATAAGCTACATCATTGCTGGACACTTGTGAGTTTATTCTCATTTTCATTTTTTTTACTTAGTTTGCAGTTTGTGTTTGTGTTGGTACCTGTGGTCATTAATAGCTTAAAACTGTTTAAATAGTGGTAATTAGTGTAACTAAAGTTATATTAAGCATTGGATTGTACTAGTTTAGTAGTCTGCTCAGTTTAAAGTTCAAAACAGTTGAGAAAAGGTGTTTGGATCAGTGGGTTTCATTGAGTTTGAGCCTTGGCTTATACTTGACATATGCATAGTCAGTCTCAATTAGAACCATTTGAATCATTCCTGTCATAAAATTGTGTCTGCACACCTTAAAAGTCAAAATCACACATTAACTGTCTTGATTTCTTATCTGTTGAAATATTGTGAAATCAAAAACTTGTTCAGTGTTTAGAATACATAGATATAGCTTTATTCAGTTTCATTTCATCATTAAACATCATGTTCAGTCCATAAATTAAGCTTAGAGTTCATGAAAGTCAAATAACCAACTGTTGTCAAAAGTAAAAAGTGGTTAAAACCAGTTTTTCCAAATCTTAGTTGAGGTCTCATTTGATACTCCTTGGTCACATGCCCTTGATCTTGTGGGTTTGAGAAGTTCAACTGGTCTAGTTTCAATAACTGGTTTTTGCAAAATTTGTCAAAAGCTTCTTAAGCTCCAAATAAGCTTGTCAAATAGGCCTTATCTGCCCTGTTCATAACTCAGTGAATACTGAGTTTTCTCAGTGACTTGCAGGGCTTGTCCCAAGCTCAATAGAGCTTGTCTAGGTTTGGTTTTTGGTTTGAAGGTAGCTAGCCAGGTCTATTTTAGATTCCAACCTTTGGTTTTCTGTTACAGCTTATTAATAAGCAGTTGCATTTGCCACAAGTAGTAGTCAATAACTGTTTTAGCATCTTAACTCAAATCATTCAAATCTTTGTAATTTTCATTTCAGTGGTTTAAGATAGTTGATATTAGTTGCATTTGAGTATTTTTAGCTTATTATAGCTTCTGTGAGAGATTGGTGCCCATTTGGTACCTTTTGCTTATTCCAAGTGCTTATTCATAAGCACTTGTCTTTGCAGTTTCATTTTCTTACAAACAAGCCTCTGTTTTTATATTTTTCCTAGATTCAGTATATTAAATTAGACTTTTCTTGAATTTTTCATATTTTTCTAGGTCTGTTTGCTATTTTTCCCTATTTAAATTAGTTTTAAAGCATTTTTAAATAGCTTTTAATACAATTAATTCATAAAAGTTTCAAAAAAAATAAGTTTTCATTTTTCCTAGGTTAAGATAAATATAAAAAGTCAAAACATTATTTTTTCAGATTTTTCTTAGTTAAATTTGTAATTTTTAGCAATTTAATTAGTTTTAAATAGTTCTTAATTCATAGAAAATACAAAAATAATCAGAAAAATATAAAATTAGTTTTGAAAATTCTCTTTAGTTATTTTAGATTTTTCCAAGTCATAATTTCATTTTTCTAGCTTTATTTCATATTTTCTTGTATTTTAGGTTATTATTAAATAGTTAAAAATAGTTTTTAATTAATAATAATTAGATAAATAGTAATAAAAATAATTTTCTTTTTCTATAAATTTTCTTTTATCATTAGGTTTGTAAAAATGTCATTTTCATATTTTTAGGATTAATATTGCTTCAGTTCCACATTTTCTTGTGTACGTCACGTAGTTTTAAGTTAAGTTTTATAAAAGAAAAATCAAAAACATTAGATTTAAAAAATAGTGATAGCGTTTATTTAACATAATTTAGATTTTAATTTTCTTTAATTTGCATTTAAGCCCCTGTAGTTTATATACTTTTTCTTTTAGTATAATCAATCAAAATCCTTTTCCATTCAAATCCTCTCGATCACTACACGTTTGACTATTCTCGCACAGCTCGTTGGGACATAACGACCTGGGGAAACACTGTACTCTCCTGGACTTCATTGCATTTTGTGTTTAAACTGTTTTAAGTTTCTTACGGTTAGCCATTCACAAGTGGCTAGTTTGTGTGAGATAACTTGACGGTTTAGCACGAATCACCTAGCAAGGTCCTCTGCATAATGTGACTCATCTTCACTCTCATCAGAAGTAACTCTATAAGTATCACCTGCAAAATGGTTAGGGGAGAAGGAAGGCACCAGAATAGGTTGTTCATCATCCTCGAACTCACTATCAGAGTCAGCATCCATTGTACCTGCATTGTTAGTGGAAGACTCTTGAGTACCTGCATTTTGATTAGCCACATGTCTAGAATAACCCAAATAATCAGTTAAATAATCAAGGTCAAAAGACCACGCATGACCCTGTCCTTGAACATTGGGCTTATCTTCTAGGAATCTCAGGTTCAAAGTCTCCTCTATCTTCTTAGCAGATAAATTGTACACCCTATAAGCCTTACTATGAGCTGAATAGCCCACAATATAACCATCATCAGCTTTCTCATCAAATTTACCGAGTGGATTACTAGTATTCAGAATGGTCACTTGACAACCAAAAGGTTTGAGGTAATGAATAGCATGAACTTTCCCAGTGAGAAGTTCATATGGTGTCTTGAAGTGAGGTCTAGTAATGGATACCCTATTCAGTACATAACAAGTTGTGCCAACAGCTTCAGTCCAAAACATAGTGGGTAACTTAGAGTCTGCCAGCATTGATCTTGCAGCCTCTATCAAGGTCCTATTCTTCCTTTCAGCCACCCCATTTTATTGTGGGGTTCTTGGAGTGCTATAGTCCCTTTTTATTCCTTTAGACCTACAAATTTCTATAAGTACAACATTCTTGAACTCTGTCCCATTATCACACCGAATTCCTTTAACCTTTTTGTTCAACTGGTTTTCAACAAGGGTAATGAAGTCTTTCAGCACTTGAGATGTTTCATCTTTAGTCCTCAGAAAGAATACCCAACAAAATCTGCTATAGCCATCAGTGATAACCAGATAAAAATACTTGTGATCAATGCTTCTGATTTGAGTTGGACCAAAAACATCCATATGCAGCAGCTGAAGAGGTTCAGAAATAATGCTCACAGCAGTAACAACTTTATATGAGGCTCTGTGTTGCTTTCCTTTGTTGCAGGCAACACAATTATGTTCATTGGTGAAAACTTTGGTAGGAAGTCCTTCAACAAGACCCAGTTTAGAAAGCTTGTTTATGGTCTTGAAGTTCACATGAGCCATCCTCCTATGCCATTTAGTAGACTCATCCAGGGAAGCTTTAGCCACCAAACAAGTAAGGTCACCCTCTGGTTGAACATCATGAATGTTGAATGTGTATAGATTGTGATTCCTAGGAACTCTCAGCAGAATTGATGAATCTTCTGGAAATCTTCTGGAAGTTTGAAGTCTTTTGATAACACAAGACATTCATCCTCAGAGAAGAATACTTTGTTCTTGGTGTCACAAATTTGTGAGACTGAGAACAAATTGAAGTGTTGCAGTTCCCTTACATAGTACACATTCTCAAAGTCCAGTAAAGGTGTTTTGATGGTGCCTTTCCCAGTGATTCTACCATCACTTCCACCAAAAGTCACATTGCCTCCGCCTTCTAAAGGTACAAAATTATGCATCATATCTCTGTTTCCAGACATACTTCTTGAACATCCACTATCCACAATACCAATATCCTTATGCTTAAGGGGATGATCCTACAACAACAACAAAAATATACAAAGAATTATTACACTATGGAGGCTCAAGTCATCACTGACTTGAACCTGCCTTGTGGATCATGAGGTTTAGGCCATGTAGATTTAGAAGATCCACTATTGTTCTTGGGTTTCCATTTATAATTAGGTACCTGTTTATTCCAAGAACAACCTGCTGAGGGCTTCACAGCAGTATCCCTATATCCCTTCCCAACATACATAGAGTCAACACATCCAGGCCAATAACCATTTTTTAAATATGAACTAGTTGGTTGCACATATGGTCTAGCAACTGATCTTCTCCAAGAAAAAGGAGAAGCAATATAAGTTGCTTGTGGAACATAAGGTGGTATATCATTAAAATTGGTCCACATTGGTCTAGATTTCTGCTGATCAGCACATACACCCATTCTTTGCTCATAAAAATCACAATCCTTAATTAAATGAAATTTACTTCCACACACAAAACATGTCTTCTTTTTAGAAGATTTATTCAAATTAAAAGATGTTCTATTACATGCAGAAGTATTCAAACCACAAACATTAAAGGAATTGTTTTTAATAGTAGTATTATGCAAAGAATTAAAAGACAAGTCTTCAGAGGAAACTATCTTGGAAGGAGATTCCTCAGCAGCTACTCTAAAAGGCTTGTAAGCAGACTTGGGTGCAGGCTCGGGTGAAGGCTTGGGTAGGTCTGACTTATCACTTGAATCATAGCTGGCATAAGAAGTAGACCCTTGATCAGAAGATTTGTTACTGTCAGAGCAAGAGACAAAATCATTAGATGAAGAATCAGGGTCTGGCAAGTCTTTTGACTTTTTGCCATATAGATGATGTGATCCATCAAAGTCAACAGTAATGGAAAGGTCAAAAGGCATAGCTATTTCTCTAATAGATCCAGGTACAGCATGCAAGTGACCTTCTTTTACATAATTAGCTAAACCTGCTGGTGTAGTTTTACGCCCATCATATTTAGCTTCAGGACCTACATATTTTTGAAAACCTAGACCTATCCTAGATATATCAGATTGACTACTATAGATGTGACTAGCTAACTTGTTTCCATTCAATAACCATTCTTTATGCCTAACAATTTCCTCATCTAGTTTCTCTTTAAGCTCTTGATTTTCAGAAACAATATTAGCTTTTTCTTTTTCAGTGCATTTTAAATCAATGTTAGCACAATCTAGATCAATTTGTAGCCCCCTTATTTTTTCATCATAAGCTATATGATTCTTTTGAAACCATACTTTTTGTTTTTCTAACGTTTTTAAAGCCTGTTTATAAGCTTCAACTTCAACATAGCATTCATTATATTTATGTTTCAAAATATCATAGGCTTCCTTAAGTTCATTGTATCGTTCACTACAACCAAATAAACAGTTTTGTACCTGGGAGATGCCCATCAAGGCAATCTGATCATGCCTATCCTCTGAAGTACAGCTTGCAAGCAACCCAATATTCTCACAACCAGGACCATCATCATTCTCCTGCTCATGTAACTTCCAGTCGACATTGCCATCCAAAGTGACCAGAGCAGCCGAGGATCCAGCCTTTGAAGTTCCAGCATCCCTTAGACTCTGCTGATAGGAAGAGTATCTCACCTCATCACCAGCTTTCCTGTCCTTACACTCTCTGGAGAAGTGACCCATCTGATGACATGTAAAGCACTTGACCTTCTTTTTGTCAAACCTTGCTGGATCTCTTCCCTGGAAACCAAACTTCCTCCCAGCCTTACGCTCAAATATCTTGATGTCCATAGAGAGCATAGCCACGTGCCACTTTAACTTCATCTCTTCCATATCCAGTGGATCCACCTGTTCGAAATCCTCATATGCAAGTTGCTGCTGAGGGTCATAATCAGCAAAGAAGGATCTAAGCACATCTTCCATTATACCACTAGTTTTAGATTGAGAACTTGATGGAGTGGTAGTGTAAGATGATGATGACTAAGTTGGACTTGGTGCATGGATCATCTTTAGAGTGGATGCCCCAACAAATGCTGTGTGACTAGTAGTGGATGATGAACGAAAAGGACTTCTTACATCATGTTCAAGAGTTTTAAGTTTGTTGTACAGCTCATCAAAAGTAAGCATATCCAGCCCACCTTTAGTTTTGAAAGCAATGCTTACTTGTAGCCAGGATGGAGGTAAAGATCGCAAGAACTTAGAATTACAATCATCATTATCTGGCTTTGCCTTCAGCTGATTCAACTGACTTAATATCTTGTGAAACCTGTCATAGCCCTTGTGAATTCCTTCCTCTTCAGAGATTTGAAATTATTTAAACTGTTGTCTCAGCATCGATTTTCTCATTCTCCTAGACTCCTCATTCCCACCAAACTTTTCCTTGATTGCTAACCATATGTCCTTAGCATCTTGCATGAAGTGAAAATCACTCAAGTGATCCTAAGGAATAGTTTGAAGAAGAATCGTTTTAACTTTGGTTTCTCTCTAAACCGCCAGTAACTCTTCAGCAGATTTGGGAGGAACATAAATAAGATTACCATCAGAATCTGTGGTGGTTCTCTTCAAAATGTTCCCCTTCCTTACAATCTCCCATAGATTCCAATCAATGTTGGAAATCGAGTTTTGCATCTTCATTGCCCATAAGTCGTATTCCTCCTTTTTGAGGTATGGAAACTTAGCATTGCTGTTCGAGAGACTTAATTGTTGCAGATGGGTGGTGTTTTGGTTGTTGGTGACTTCGATATCAACATCTGATCCAGGCATGGTGAATGTTGTTTTGGTTGTATGGGTGTTTAGTAAAGACTGTTCTTAGTATCGTAGAGACTCTCACGAGGCTCTGATACCACTTGTTGAAAAGTTAGACCTTGATAGATCTTGAGCTCTCGTAGATCGTTAGTATTGCTTATGTAATCACAAACAAACTAATAGAAAATCTCTACAACTTGTATTCTTTAGCGGAAATTAAACACAAGCACAAACACAGATAACTAAGAACTCGTTGATTCTCTATGGATCTTTATATTGATACTCAAACTTTGTTTTTCTAACTCGTACATAACTCATACTATTGTGTTCCTTTTATAGACAAGGAACCCTAACCCCGTTTCCCAAGAAACGTATAAACATAAAACTAAATAAGATATACATAATAACTTCCTAATAAAGCTCATGCATATCCTAACTAAATATAGATTATGTGGAATAACTATCTCCGCAGAAACAAACTACGAACTATATAACTTCAGTAGAATTATATCTTTAGTAGAATCCAACACACTTCAGCAGAATCCTTCAGCAGTTTCATCAGCATAATTCATACTTAGCATAATTCCCAACATCTTGGGATGTGACTCGGTGTTGCAACATCCCTTCTATGTTTTGTTGGTTAGGGCCGTGAGATGGGGGCCATGAGAAATCATTAGATGTGACTTCTTTGGTATGTCCCCAATAAAAGTCGGGCTTGCCCTTCCATGCTTCTCGGGCGTCATTAAAAGTCCTAGGTCCGGGTGTTGTAGGGAATCTTCCTCCCGTTCCATTGGTACGCGAGGATGCGTAGTCAATGGAAGCTTGCTCGGGAAGTCTTGTGCAAGTGCGCGTGTTATGAGGACCACTACACAGCTCACACAAGGAAGAAACTTTGTTCACTTCGTGTGAAGACTTCGGATTTTCATAGGAGCTCATTAGGAATTTAACTTGATCTTCAAGCTCGAGCATCCTACGATCGAAAGATTGTGAGTCAATAGGAGGCAAGGAGATTGCCTTTACGGTTTTGGGCAACTCATGGGGGTCATTCCAACTTTCATTGTCATAGAGAGCAATGTCCTCTATTATACCCCATGATTCTTCCGCGGTGAGATCACTAAGTTTTCCACGTCCGCTTGGTCAATGGATCGCTTAGTGGGGAAGTTGACATGATTGTAGAAGAGTTGGACTTGAAGCCAAAGATCAATGCCGTGATGAGGGACTCTATGGAGTAAGTCCTTGAATCGAGTCCATGCTTCGTAGAGAGATTCACCTTGACGTTGTTGGAACATCAAGATTTCATTCCTAAGCATAGTAGTTCTCCCCGGTGGGAAAAATTGAGCAAGGAAACGAGAGGTGAGATCATCCCAACTTAAGATGGAGCCGGCAGTAAGTCGCTCAAGCCAACTACTAACTTGGTCCCGTAGAGAGAATTGGAAGAGACGCAGACGCGTGGTCTCCTGAGTAGTAGCATCGAGGTCGATGGAATCGACGATTTTAAGGAAATCCTTAAGATGCTGACTAGGATCTTCGGAACGAAGTCCATGGAATGCACATCCGTTTTGCACCAACCAGATGGTGTCGGATCGCAGGGCCGTATTTTGGGCTTGGTCGGGAAGCTCAATGGTGTTCCTATAGCCTAGGTGGCTTGGTCTCGAGTATTCACCAAGAGTACGGGCTCTTGGCAGGTCATTTGGTGGTGGGTTGATGAATGGTAGTGGGTTATCACCTTCCATGATGAAAAGTGATGGGATTACTAACAAAGGTCACTAAGAAGGGGGATAGACTACAAGGAAGCTAAAACTGGGAAAAAAGCTTACTTGATAGGAATCAAGCAAGGGAACCTAAACGAGGTGGAAATCTAACTAGCTATTCTATTCCCCGGCAGCGGCGCCAAAAACTTGATACGCGTACAACGCGCGTTCGGGGTCAAAGGAAATTTCTTTTCGTAGAGCAAGTTTTTCAACACCCTAGGCAGTGAACCTAATCGTTGTAGTTTAGTATTAGGGTAAGCCTCGGGAGTTGATATCGTTCTCTAGGGGAATAGGAATGCTAGTGAGAAATTACTACTGATAAGGTTTTAAAATGTACCTTTTTGAGGGGTCGTTTAAGCCCTTATTTGATCACTTTTGTATCCGTTATTACTTTTGTATCCGTAGTAACTTCTCACTAGCATTCCTGTTCCCCTAGAGAACGATATCAATTCCCGTGGCTTACCCTAATACTAAACTACAACGATTAGGTTCACTGCCTAGGGTGTTGAAAAATTTGCTCGACGAAAAGGAAGTTCCTTTGACCCCGAACGACGAGTGTAGCGTTATCAAGTTTTTGGCGCCGTTGCTGGGGAATAGAATAGCTAGTTAGGAGTCCACCTCGTTTAGGTTTCTTTGCTTGATTCCTATCAAGTAAACTTTATTCCATTTTTTTAGCTTCCTCGTAGTCTATCCCCCTTCTTCGTGACCTTTGCTAGTATCCCATCACTTTTCATCATGGAAGGTGATTGCTCATCAACCAACAACCCACCACCGAGTAAACCACTTTCAATCAAAAACCAACCCAATGACCAACACAACCGCCGAAACCGTTATGTGAGTAGAAACACCGACCATCAAGATTTGAAAAAGATATTTGATAGTACAATTAGGGATGCTGTTGAGAAAGTGGTCAGCGCCTCTGTAATTGGCTCCATGGTCGACAGCAATTCGGAAATTGGCTTAGTGAATATAAACGTGAATGAGGAGGATAGTGCTTATTTCAATCTTTACCCTACTAAGGAAGAGGTTGCTTACCATCAATACATAATCGATAATCCCCGATCACCCATCATTAGGATATGTCAAAAGATTAGGAGAGGAAATCCTTGGAACCTCAAAATTCCTTGTATGATTGGATATAGGAATATCGAACATGCTTACATAGATACGGAATCTCCCATTAATGTGATGTCATCAGCTGTTTACAATGACATTATGAATGAGCGACTTAAGATTAGGAGAGACCCTAAGTATCCAGGTGGGGTTTGCAACTTTGTGAGAAGGGTCAAGGATGACGTCTTTATAGGAAATTTCACCTACCTAGTTGATTTTGTAGTCCTAGAAGACATTGGATGTGTCATTGACTATAGCTTATCCCAAGTAGTGCTAGGAAAACCGTTTGTTGAAACATCTAAAATGAGCTATAAAAAGTATGATGGAACGGTTAGGTTTAAGGAAGGAAACGATGAGATTACTTATAGGATGCCTTGGAAGACGAACGAATATGGCCATTTGTCCCTTTTTGAACGAGACAACATTAGAGCCTTTGAGGACAAAAGCAAGGACGATGTTGAGAAAGGTTTCAAATTCATGTGGGAAAGAAGGAGGCTTTATTATAAGGATTGCTTGACCCTAGGGCCTAGGTATAAAGTCGATGAAAATTTTGTCAACATGATAGAATTCTCATTGAGAATGCAAAATGAAGCCACGTAGGGGTACGACTTCGAGTCTAGCTACAAGACTCATAAATAAAGAAAAGCGCTTCGTGGGAGGCAACCAATGCTTAATTTTTTGCTTGTTTGTGTCGTGTATCTTTTATTGATTGTTTATTCTCATGTTTAAATTTGTAAAAATGCTTTATTTTGTCTTTAACCTCATCTTAATTACATATAAAGGTATTTTACATAAGGGATAAGTGTAGGGAGGATTACACATGTTTTCAAAAGAAACGTAAACATGAGAATTTCAATTAATTGAAAGATATGCATGTGTGTTTGTTCGAGTCAAATGCTTGTACCGAGTCATAATGGATGTTTTGCAGGAAATATTTCCAGATTCTAAAGATGTAAATTTTCTAGAATTTTTTCCAGAAAATCGCATACCAGTTTCTGTCAGGATAACCTGACGGCGTCAGGATCACAACCTGACGGCGTCAGGAAGGAGTAGAAACAACTGATTACTTTTTCTCATTTTCTGAGCTACTTATAAATTTTTGGAATTTTCCAGGTCTTAATTTTCTAGAAAATCTTTAAACATCCATTCCACAAGCATTATATCCTAGTTTAGTAGAGTCCTATATATATTGTTACCGCCGATTTTACGCGAAGGTTTCATTTGTTTTCTTCAAGTGTGCAGGTTTAATTTACCAAGAAGAAGATACATAAGATGAGAAGGAGCTTTTCAGGCAAACGTTCTTCTTGAAGAAAGATGTAACCAACACTTTACACGGATCCTACCGAGCTAATCAGGGGAGTATTAGTTTCTTTCGTCTTTTATTACCTACCATTATCATAACTTTAATACTTTCGGGGAACATTGGGGACAATGTTCAGTTTAAGTGTAGGGAGGGAAAATAAAATGGGAACTTTGAAACTATGTTTATCCTTGATTATTTGATTTGCCCAATTTCATTTGCGTAATAAACCATGAGAAAATTTCAGTTAGGGTAATTTTGGCACCAACTTTAAAAATTTTCATGACATACAAGAGTGGGCCATTAGTCTTAATAAAGCGTCTCATGGATAGGAATTTATATGACTAGCACAAAAAAACCCTTTACCACTTAAATTCCACCAAATATGTGAGGATCGCCCTTAGATTAGTAGGAATTAAAGCATTCATCTTTAATGCTTAGAGTGTGAACCGGTAGTATATTAGATTCTAGAACTTTTTCTTGATGCATTCCGAGATCGCTAGTAAGACTACACTTGTGTAGTTAGGAATAACTAAATGATAAGACGGATTAGGATAACCCTTGTTTGATACCCGTAATATAATTACTTCTTCCACATCGGTTGAGTAATTCCCCCACACCTTTGCGTTGTACTCATCTTTAATACACGATACCCCTAGTTAACCCCTCAGAGCCTATCCTTTTCGCGGTTCTCGTGATGTTTCGGTTTTCCGGAATATCAATGAAGAGCATTGTTTACAATCCACCCCCAAATGTACACCCAAATCGCCTTAGCCTACCTTGTATGCACTAACTTTTAGTGCATTATTGTTATCACACTAAACCCTTAGTTCAATTATCCTGTTGCTTGCATAAGTTGCTAAGTCGAGTCATATCCTTTGTACACAGTTTTGGGACGATTGGGACTCATGGGAAAAGTTAAACTTTATGAGATGACGGGAAGGGAACGTTAAATTCAAATTCCCTTTATTTGCATAATAATGTACTCCAAGTGTTTTGATCTTTTCAATTCGGGTCAAATTAGTGTTAGTGTAATAAAAACTCAAGTTTAGGGATGTGCCTATAAATCCCTATCATTTTGATGTTATCGTAGAGGATGGTAGAGTAAAAATGTATATATATAAAAAAATCAAAAAAAAAACCAACATACGGGCTACCATCCTACATCTATCTTTAATTTATGTTTGTTTGTTTCAGTTATCTAGAGTCTAGAGTGTCGAGTCTTGGCTTGGCAATGCCATTCTTCGCATGCTTGTAACATAAAGATTTTTGACTTGCCACCACTAAATAGCCTATCACACCAAACCCTTTGTTTCCCTTCCGTAAGCCTTACGTTACAACCTTTTAAAAGGCCTCTTGGATAGTCTTTCCTAGGTGCTTACGCCAAAGCGATGGAGGTTTGATGTAGTCTCAAGCCTATGGTAATCTATGTACTAGGACCGGTTAATGAGTGTTTATCTTCCATTTCCAACTTGTTATATTTCATGTACACCCGAGAGATGTGAGTATCCAAACACCCCATGTGAGGTGCTAGTATGTAATTTACGTGCTTGTTATGACTTTTGCGGGGCTTATATGTGTTGTGGATCATTCTAAACTATTGCTTCATGACCCTTAACTTATAAATTAATTGGCTAAAAGCACATTTGCTTGAGGACAAGCAAATACCAAGTGTAGGGATATTTGATAAGGTTTTAAAATGTACCTTTTGAGGGGTTGTTTAAGCCCTAATTTGATCACTTTTGTATCCGTTCTTACTTAATATCGTTCCTTTTCACTTTTTAAATATCTTTAAGGCAAAATGCTGGAATGACACTTATTTGGACAAAAAGGCGCGAATATACGAAGAAAATGGCCAAAGTCAAGAATCGAGACACTCAGGCTGCTGGAACTGAAGGGGACGGCGTCAGGAACTACAAGTGACGGCGTCAGGTTCTATTAGAGACGCTGTCGGACAAGTTTTGTGACGACTCAGTAGCCAAATTGCTCATTTACAAGTGACGGATTCAGGTTTTAAAAGAGTAGGGCGTCGCAGCTCAGACGGCCTAGATTTGATCCAGACGACGTCAGAGACTAAAGGGGATGGCGTCACAAGCATAAGGTGACGCCGTCGCAAGACTAATGTGGCCAAGACAAAACCCTAATAACGGTGACCCGACGGCGTCACAAATCAAAGGGTGACGTCGTCGCATGTGTAATCTTATATATAGAATCCGAATTTTTTAGTTTTCAGTGTGTACTCTTTTGAAGTAAAAACCTAAACCGAACCAAGGCTGTCTTCTACAGTATTTTAGGGTTCCATGCCCTATCTTACATCAAGATAAGTGTTTTACTTCATTAATTCAAGTATGTCTTCAATTAATTGTGCGTATGCTTGCATGTTTCCCATGTCCGGCTAATTTACTTGTGTGTTTGCTTAAGGAATATGAAACTTAATTATTGAATATTGATTGGTTGTCTCTTATCTTATATGTTAATGATCTAGTATCGCGATAGGTCATCCGTTGTGTAGTTAATGCTTGATTAATCTTTGTGAACCTTAGCTTATAGTACCTAGAGTCATTGTAGGCTAAAACATCCGAAGAGTACCTTAGTGTTAAGTTTATAAATCGTAGAGATTTTGTAGGCAATAACCTTTGGTAGTTTCAAGGAGTTAGGGACAAACGCATACCCTACGACCTTAGACACATCAAGATCTTGTATTTGATATTTCACATATTTGTTGTGTAATAGTTGTGTTGGTTGGGTCCACCGTGCTACGGACTCGGTATCTAGCTTTGTACCGGAAAAAGTGTATGCAACGTTGTGAAGGCTTCTCCACTAAGTGAAGGAGTTTGTTGACATAGTGCTTGAACTCTCGAGTAGGTGACTCGGGGAGTGGAGTAGGGCAAGGAAGGTGTCCTTGTAGCCGAACCACTATAAATCGGTTGCGTCATTTCTATCCCTTAACTTTATTTATTTTCTTGCATTATCATTAGATCTATATGTTTCTCAACATCCTAACGATTTCACATAATATCAGATCTAAAGTTTTTGAAATCAACTTAAAATCGGCAAAACTATTCAACTAGTTTTCTACAATTGGCATCAAGAGCTAAGTTTATAAAAGTTTTAAAGTAAATTTGTATTTTAAAAACTTTTCGATCACTATGGGTTCTGAAAATTATAAGGAAGGGCAATCTATGCAACGACCACCACTACTTGAAACTAATGGTTTTATATATTGGAAAAATAGATTCTAAACGTATGTGAAATCTAAAGATATTGATCTTTGGTACATTATTGTTGAAGGTGATTTTGAGGCTACCTCAAATGATGATAAGGGAAATTTAGTTAACATACCTCATGATAAACTAAATGATGAAATGAAGAAAAAGCTTTCTAAAAATAGTGAAGCAAAAATGGTTTTATATATTGCTTTACCGAAAAAGGAATTTGAAAGAATCTCTTTGCTTAAAACCTCTAAAGAAATTTGGAATTCTTTAGTTGTAAGTCATCAAGGAAACCAACAAGTTAAATATAATAAAATTGATTTGTTTGTTCAATAATATGAACAATTTTCAATATCGGATGAGGAAACTATAGATCATTCAATTGCAAATTTCAATACTATTATTACATCTTTACAAGCACTTGATGAATCTTTTTCTAGCCGTAACCATGTTAGGAGATATCTAAGGGCGCTTCCATCGAAGTGGAGATCTAAGGTGACGACGATCGAAGAATCAAAAGATTTGACGATCCTCACTCTTGATGAACTCATAGGAAACTTAAAGGTCTATAAGCTTGTTCTCGCTAAAGATTCTGAAGCTTCAAAGGTAAAAGAGAAACACAAATCTCCTGCGCTTAAAGCAAAGAAAGTCTCAAGCGATGAAGAGAACTCCTCTTCGGATAGTGATGATGAGGAGTATGCCATGGCGGTAAGGGACTTTAAGAAGTTCTTTAGAAGAAAGGGTAGATACGTCAAACAACCGTATGACAATAAGAAAGGCTTTCGGAAAAGCAAAGAGGACGAGAAGCCAAAGGATGATCGTACTTGCTTTAAATGTGGGGACCCAAACCACTTTATTAGTAAGTGTCCCAAACGGGATGATCAAAAGGCATTCGTAAGCGGCACATGGGGAATGAGTGACGAGGAGGATGAAGAAATTTGTCTCATGGCAAATGACGAGGTATGTCACGAATACTATAGTAGTTCATCACTTGATGACGACTCAGTGCATAATGAATATGACAAACTATGCAATATTAGCTTAAAACTAATTAACAAAAACAAGCTTTTAAAGAGTCAAAATCAACGTTTAGATAAAGAAGTCATAGAAATAAAAGCAAAACTAAAACGTTTAGAAAAGGGTAAAATAGCAAGTGGTGAATGCGAACTTTGCGTTCAACTTCAAACACTAGTTGATCATTTAGATTCTAAAATTGCTAGAATGAGTACGGACACCTTAGATACAATACTCGATGGTGTTAAAACCGGTAACAACCAAAAGGGTCTAGGTATTCAACAACTTGATCCATCAACTAGTGAAAGTAAAGAAACAAAATTTGTTAAAGAAGTAGAGAAACCAGCCACTGTTGTGGCGGATCCCACGGATCCCCTAAAAAGGGAACCGGCTAGTGTACAGACAGGGATCCGTGGATCTGCTGTGACAACTAGTGGTAATAACGAAGCTTCTTCATCTAGAACTGAGTTCGTTAATATGAAGAAACCAACTCATGTCACCACTAGACATCCACCTCCAAAATATAATCCTACTTTTGAAGGAAACAAAGCACCATCTTTTCAAAAAGATAATGCATCTAGGAGACCTAATAACATTTATCCAAGAAGTAACCAACAAATGGGATGGAAACCTAATATGCAAAACGGTTTTCCTTTTCAAAACTTTGCTCCATGGAATGCATACTCATCTTATCCATACATGTCTAACATTAATGGAATGTTTAACACTAATGGACCCATGAACAAATAAGGACCAAACTTTTGAGTTTATTATTGTTTTAGGTGTACTTAAAGGTCGACCTAGACCCCGATGAATGGGTCAAGGATAGCGGGTGCACGAGGCACATGACCGGCAATAAGGATCTATTCTCCACATATGAATCCGTAAATGGAGGTAATGTGGTGTTTGGAAATAGCAAAAGTAGAATCATCGGTAAAGGTATGATTTCTAACAAACCTCTAACCATTAACGATGTGTGTCACGTAGAAAACCTAAACTTTAACCTCTTAAGTATAGGACAAATATGTGATAAAAAGTGCAATGTACTTTTTACCGAAACCGGTAGTAAGATACTTAAAAATGGCATAACCATAGGAAGAGGAATTAGGAAACATGGAGTCTATTTCATTAAAATCGGTAATGAACCTAAAGACAAACTATGTCTTACCTCTATGGATGATACTTCGACCTTATGTCATCGAAGATTGGGTTACGCCAACATGCGACTTCTTCAATCGCTATCATCCAAAGATCTAGTAAGAGACAAAATATGAACATCATTTTTGTGATGCTTGTAATGTAGGAAAACAAGCTCATTCGAGTCATAAAGCTAAAAACATGGTGTCCACAACTAGGTGTCTAGAATTACTACATATGGATTTATTTGGTCCATCCAGTATCCAAAGTTATGGAGGCAACTACTACACTTTGGTAATAGTGGATGACTACTCTAGGTATACATGGATAAAATTTTTAAAGAACAAAACGGAAACCTTTAATTATTTTGAAATATTAAGCAAAAAGATCCAAAGACAACTAGGAAGTCCTATAGTGTCCATTAGGACGAATCATGGCAGGGAATTCGATAATGAAGTGCAATTTGGAGCCTTTTGTGACGCTAATGGTATTACTCACAACTTCTCGGCTCCACGCACTCCACAATCGAATGGGGTAGTAGAAAGAAAGAATATAACCTTTCAAGAAATGAGTAGAACCATGCTTAATGAACAATACATACCTCAAAAATTTTGGTGTAATGTCGTTGATACTTCAACATACATACTCAATCGAGTCTTAATTAGACCAATCTTAGGTAAAACTCCATATGAGTTACTCCGAGGCAAAAAGCCTACGTTAAATCACTTTAGAGTCTTTGGAAGCAATTGTTTTATTCTTAACACTAAAGATTACCTTACAAAATTTGATCCTAAATCAACCGAAGGTATCTTTCTAGGTTACTCGCCAAATAGCAAAGCTTACGTCATATTAAACAAAGAAACAATGAAGGTAGAAGAGTCATTAAACATAAAATTTGATGAAAGTCCACCCAAACCTTCTCCACCTCTTGTCAAAGACGAGATCATAGAAAGTGAAGCTATAGTAATAAAGAAAAAGATAAATGAAGAAGAAGAACCTCTAAATGGTGAAATCATAAACATTAAAGAGTCCAAAGATCACCCTATAGATAAGGTCATAAGAAAGCTAAACGAAAGAACATTAAGGTCTCAAGTTCAAAACCAAAGTAGCTTGTTTTGTTTCTTTCAACCACAGAACCTAAGAACACACAAGAAGCCATAAAAGATGAAAGTTGGGTAATAGCTATGCAAGAAGAACTAAATCAATTCGTTTCTAATGATGTTTGGACACTTGTCCCTCCACCTAGTAATCAAACCATAATTGGAACAAAATGGGTTTATAAAAGTAAATTAGATGCAAACGGAATAGTGTCTACGAACAAGGTTAGACTCGTTGCCCAAGGGTATAACCAACAAGAAGGAATAAACTTTGATGAGACCTATGCCCCCGTGGCTAGATTAGAGTCTATAAGAATACTTCTTGCGTATGCTTGTGCTAATGATCTAAAGCTTTATCAAATGGATGTCAAAAGCGCTTTTCTAAATGGTTTCATTAATGAAGAAGTATATGTAGCTCAACCTCCGGGCTTCATCGATTTTGAAAAACCCAAATATGTTTATAAATTAAAGAAAGCCCTTTATGGTCTTAAACAAGCTCCAAAAGCTTGGTATGATAGACTCAAGTCCTTTTTAATTAAACACAACTATACCATGGGGTTAGTTGACAACACACTTTTTACTAAGAAAAGAGAGTCACATATAATCATAGTGCAAATATATGTAGATGATATTATATTCGGACCCACTTGTCAAGACATGTGTGATGATTTCTCTAAAATCATGCATGACGAGTTCGAAATGAGTATGATGGGAGAACTTAGTTTCTTTATTGGTCTACAAATTAAACAAGTAGAAGATGGTATCTTCTTTAATCAATCTAAATACATAAAGGAGATGTTAAAGAAATTTGGTCTAGAAGACGGCGAATCCGTAGATAATACTAAATATCGTGGCATGATAGGTAGTCTTCTCTACCTCACGGCAAGTAGGCCGGATATCATGTTTAGTGTTTTCTTATGTGCTAGGTTTCAAGAAGACCCTAAAACATCACACCTAGAAGCCGTAAAAAGAATATTTAGATACATTAAGGGTACAACACAATTAGGATTATGGTATCCTAAGGGCACGGGAGTAGAAACAATTGTATATGCAGATTCTGACTATGCAGGTGATTACGTTGATAGAAAAAGTACAAGTGGGGTGTGTACTTTCATGGGATGTTGTTTAACGTCTTCGTTTTCTAAGAAACAAACGGCACTAGCAATATCAACAACCGAAGCCGAGTACGTCTCCGCCGACAAAGCATGCCAACAAGCACTATGGATGAAACAAGCGTTAGTAGAATACAACATTCATCTAAGAGACATAGCCATCCTATGTGACAACAAAGGTGCCATCGACTTAAGCAAGAATCTGGTATTGCATTCTCGCACAAAGCATATAGAGATTCGTCACCACTTCTTAAGAGACAATGTTCAAAAGGGGAACATTTCTATGGAGAAGGTAGCATCCGAAGACAACATAGCAGACGTCCTCACCAAACCGTTGAAGCGGGAACAATTCAACCTACTTCGTCTTGGTCTTGGTCTAATGGAACAAACGTCGTAACTTATTTGACTCTACAAGGTATGTAAACACTAGCCTTCTTCTTTCTGAGTCTAGGATCTCTATTTCACGCACAACTCACAAACAATACGGGAATTTTCAAAACCCAAGATGAGTTTTTCACTTATAGCTTTCTTATTTTTTTTTCATAATACACATTTTCAAAGAAAACCTACATTCACAAAGTTTTCTAAAAGGATGATACCTTCCCGTATCAATTTCACAAAAGCAATTTCTCACGACTAGGACAAATCGCTTTTTCATTATTAATACAAAGTAAAAACCCGTTTTCATTGCATCTCATGTCTTTTGAATGCTAAAGGGAACACATAACTAATATGTGTTTTCGGGTATATTAATTTAAGCAATAATGAATTAGGAGCATTGATAACACAAAATTAGGTACTCATGTACTAAATATGTGTTTTCGGGTTATCTCAATAAGATGTTTTTATACTTCTAGTTTATTTTCTATTTCTTTTTAGGGTCGAGATAACCGCAACTCCAAATAGTTTGCATATAGGCACACACTAGGCAAAAATGTTTCCAAAAGGAAAATTTTGTGCTGCCTGAATCACCAGACCCACGGATCCCAGCCTTCATGCTGGACGGATCCCTCAAGGGAAGGATCCGTGGGATCCGTGTAACAGAAGCTGTTTTTACCTTCTATTTTTTCACTTTGGATTAAAAATCCACATTTGTTTCATTTTTAGGAGTATGCTCTTTAATGCTTGTGTTCTCATGATCACATGCCTTGAATTCATATCTAATCATTAGATTTTAATCTACATTTTGGGTCAAGCATTCATTACAATGCTTTGTTTTTCTCTATATATAGAACTCCCAAAATGCTTGCATAATCCATCTCATCCTCACATACACAACACACCATGTCATCCAACAACCCATTAGATGAATCACCTAGTACAAACAATCATTCTCATGATACCCAAACCTTTGTACTACCACCATCCAAAATACCACAATCAAACTCTAGGATATCCGCACGGATTAGCATACGATCTTGTTGTTTAACAAAACCAACCTCAAATGGTTCATCCTCATCAAATAAGTCACCACAAGATGCTTCCATTATAGCACCACCCCCCCCTCATCACCAACAAGTACACAAACTTCATCACCACCTAAAATAACTCTTTTGGAACTCCTTAAGACTCCAACAAGATCTAACCAACCTAAAGAAAAAGAATTAGTCTTTTCAACACCCCCCACATCTCCAAATACTATATTTCAAGATCTTGAAACATCACAACCATTAGCTCCCATCACATTACAAGAACATCTAGGTTCTTTTCCACCACCATTTACAAACATTCCGGATATTGATCCATATTTTCCTATTTTTCCACCACAACTTCCGCATAACTCAAATCAAAACAACCCGGAAAACTTCCGCACTCATTACCCACATCATTTACATTGTGAACATTGCCAATCCACTAGGGAAATTGAAATAGAAGTTAGGGAAGAAATGCGTTTCATACTCAACCTCATCCTTGATCGCATCAATACCATTACTCATCAAAACCTCCATCCATAACCTTATGCAAGCATGGAAGGAATCACTACTACTATTTTTCACTTTTAGTATTATTTTTCTTTTGAAGTCATTTTCAAGAACAAGTCTTGTTCTTATTTTTACATGCTTGTAAGTGGCATAAATACCACTACAATTTGTTGTTTTATTACAAGGCCTTGTTTACATACCTTGGCTCCCAATCTTGATTCTCGGCAACCACAAGATTATTTAAGCATGTTACTAACCTTTCTTTTTGTAGGATTTTTACTTTTCTTCGCTTGACGCCCTAAACAAGAGCGAGCTACTATCAAAGGGGAGTTAGCAATACGTGGACTAATTTTTCCACACTATTATGTTTATTTCCTCCAAGGGTTAACTTTTTGTTTCGACAAAAAGGGGGAGAAGAAGTAAAACTTAGGGGCTTTCAAAAATTACATCTATTCTTAAGTTTTACTCATCATAACATTATGTTTTGTCATCAACAAAAAGGGGGAGATTGTTAATACAAATAAACCGTAAAAACGTTTATTAATATTTTGCGATCTCTTTGTGTTTTGTTGATAACAAATATAATGTTGTCTTAAGTATAATTATAAGGATACATGTTATTTTTGTAAAGCATTTACATATAGC
This sequence comes from Chrysanthemum seticuspe, assembly GCA_019973895.1. NCBI lineage: Eukaryota > Viridiplantae > Streptophyta > Magnoliopsida > Asterales > Asteraceae > Chrysanthemum > Chrysanthemum seticuspe. The sequence continues at coordinate 290,369,467 of BPTQ01000005.1, forward strand.
CATTTAAATACAAAAATGTAGTAATTAAACATTTGTTGTAATAGTTTATTAGGATGGGTAAAAACCATAACCCATGGACCAGAACTCATGGATCTTAACCCATACCCAAGAAGACTAGATACAATGTATACTTAGATACATTGAATCTAAAGAAAACCCATGGACCAACCCATAACCCATGACCCATAACCAAAAAACCCATGGGCAAAGAGGAGCGTTCCACGGATCCCTAGGATTACACTAGACGGATCCCAAGTGGAAGGGATCTTTGGGATCCGAGGAACAGTGAAGAATTTTGCATATAAATAGAAAGCCATTTCTTCATTCTAACTCACCCCTCTTCTTACTAAATCTCTCATACACTCTCATTCTCTTCTAACATATAGATCACTTGATCTAGAGAGTTGTTCTTCTTTCTTTCTCTTTGTGATCCTCATATAGGTCCTTCTCTAAGGCGAGATCACGAGCATTCTACAAGTCATCCAAGCAAGGAGTCCTTGATTGATTTGTCACTCCGCAAGATTTCTGTAGCGAAGATCTTGTATTTGATATTTCACATATTTGTTGGGTAATAGTTGTGTTGGTTTGGTCCACCGTGCTACGGACTCGGTATCTAGCTTTGTACCGGAAAAAGTGTAAGCAACGTTGTGAAGGCTTCTCCACCAAGTGAAGGAGTTTGTTGACATAGTGCTTGAACTCTCGGGGAGTGGAGTAGGGCAAGGAAGGTGTCCTTGTAGCCGAACCATTATAAATCGGTTGTGTCATTTCTATCCCTTAACTTTATTTATTTGCTTGCATTATCATTAGATCTATACGTTTCTCAACATCCTAACGATTTCACATAATATCGGATCTAAAGTTTTTGAAATCAACTTAAAATCGGCAAAACTATTCAACCCCCCTTCTAGTTTTCCACATTGTACATCAAAACACGCCATATCGAATGTACATCTAAGGCACCTTTCACTAATTCCTTTAGTTAGATCTTCAAGTCACTCTTCACCAATGTCTTGTGACTTGACTTCTAGGCACCCTTCACTAATGCCTATAATACGGACGATCGATACCTTTCACTAATGTCTTCGTCTTGAGACTTGAAACATCTTTTACTAATGTCTCCAACACTACACTTCTTAGAAGAAAGAAAAGAATCATCAACAAGAGGACTTCAGTAGTCTTGATGATGAGGAAGCATGGCAATTCGTGGACTTGAGCTTTCTTGACTTCAAAGGTGGTGATCTCGCCTTTAAGTTGAACCTAGAGAATCACACAAAAAAAAAACTACAAACATAGATCTCTTGGATATGGGGTTAGAGAGTTTTTAACTCAAAGGGAAAGTGTGTTAGAAAAGGGTGAGAAACAATGAATAAATGGCTAACTATTTATAAAGGAAAATGTCTACTGTTCCCCGGATCCCACGGATCCCTTCCACAAGGGATCCGTCTAGCATAAAGCTAGCGATCCGTGGGACGCTCCTCTTTACCCATGGGTATTTTGGTTATGGGTAATGGGTCATGGGTTGATCCATGGGTTTCTTATTAGATACAATGTATCTCACGAGTTCAATGTACCTAGTTAAATGGTTTGGATAAAACCATGGGTTATGGGTCAATACCATTTGTTAGTTTTTACCCATTTTAGTATATACTAGTTTAAGTATATATTTACCCAAATATGTAAGGAATAGTTGTTGTACATATGTATTACTAAATCATAAAATCACTTATACTTGTTTTAGTGTTTTATGTGAAAACGTAAGTGTGTTAGAAACTATTAGTTCAAACTAATTACGTATTTTGTTTGTTTCGTTAAAATGATTTTACGTTTGTTATCGACAAAACATTAGAAGATCGTAAAATATAAATAAACGTTTTTACGGCTTATTTGTATTAACAATCTCCCCTTTATTGTTGATGAAAAAACATAAAATTATTTTAAGGAAAAGCTAAAATTCGTAAAAGTTTGAATTTTTAGTTTTTTTTTTCTTCTCCCCCTTTTTGTTGAAACAAAAAGACCTTCGAAAGGAAACTAACACATTGTTTTAGGAAAAACATGTGAAAGAAATAAAGAAATAGAGAGCAAGTAACGGGAAAGGATCTCGTCTTTACTCCCCTTTGACGAGTCCATCCCTATGTGAGGGCGTCAAGAAAAAATAATACTAAGCTAGTTCATTTGCAACTAAGTTTGCAAAAGATTTCGTCAATGTGACGAATGTGCTCCCCCTTTATGATTGCAATTTTGCAAAGGGATGTCATGAAATGTAATCCTAATATTGCGAGTAATTTTGCAATGTATTGCTTTGACACAAAGCTCCCCCTAGCTTTAGGGTGTCAAACTCTTCATGTGTAAATTGAATAACTACAAAACGAATGTTAGAAAACAAGTATAATGCATAATTTCCTGCAAATATGATCCAAGTTAGTAGAAAAATAGTTTTCTATATCACGGATCCCACGGTTCCCTCCTTGTAGGGATCCGTCTAGGCAAATACAAGGGATCCATCTGGCTGATGATCAATTTCAGAAATGGTGATATAACACATTATGTTAATATCAAAGTGAGATATGTATTATACAACATAATCATATACTCAGACATATAGCAAGTAGCATGTATTTTCATTTAATAAGACTAGAGATATGATATACATGACTCTAAAAAACTAAGAAAATGATCGATACATGACTTGGAACTACTAGACTTATCTAAGTAACGCTTGAAACTAGGACACCACTAAAATCCTCTAGCTCAAGTTTGTTTAGGTTTAATCTCGTCAAAACGTTTGAGGAGGTGATAGAACATGAAAAGTTGGTCTTCTCGTACTTCATGTATCAAACTTTCAACATTTTGACAAGGATAACAATCTTTGTCATGGCTAGGTAGTGGTGGTGGAAGAAATGAAATTGCTTGATGCGAAGGATCAAGTGAAGCGGCTTGTGGAGCCTCAAACGATGGAGGGATTGGTGGCGCCGCATTTGAAGATGGATCGACCAAGAATGATGGTGGTGGTAGAGAAGTGTCAACTTCCATATGGTCGGGTGGTTGACTCTGATAATTTATCATAATCCAAATTGGATTATATGATGGTGACGGCGAAAAGGAAGCCGGAGCTAATGTTGACTCAACACCTTGATTATGTACCATTATTCCTCCTAATGACGAGAATGTTGCCGGCGGAGGAGGATGAGACGGCCTAGGAGGCAAATCCTCTAAATTGTAGAGGTGTGGTGATGATAGTAAAGTGGTAAACGAGATAGCTCTAGGAACCAATAGTGATGGTTTAGTGGAGATGATATTGTTTTGTCTAGGAGGTATGGTGGTGTTTGGTATAGGTAGTTTTGTGGGTACTATCCTTTTAGGAATTGGTTTAGTTGGTAGAGGAGAGATCCTTCTATTTATGGACTTGACCAGATATGATTCGGTTGAAGAGATTTCATGTACAACACGAGCAATTTTCTTGGGTGGTTCTTTGGTGGATAAGTTGCTACTTGGAGTTTTCCTCATGATGATATGATTTCAAGAGGTTTGTAAAGATTTCTAAGTGCTCAAAAGGAGAGTGAAGATGATGACTTTAGGAGACCTAACAATGTGGTTTATAAGGCAAGGGTTTTGGCAAGTGCATTCAAGACTTGAGCCACTAAGATTCATTGGAATGTTATGATGAACATGCACAAGAGTCAACTTAAGAGTTGTACTGATCTAGGAACTCATTTAAGATGAGATGGAGTGTTTAAGTTAACAAGATGATCTTTAAATGATTGTCTTAGCTAGAGTTGACATAAATTTGTCATACGGATCCCACGGTTCCCTTCAACGAGGGATCCGGCTAGGCTAATCCTAAGGATCCGGCTCTCAGCAGTTATGAAAGGTTAGAAATGAAGTTTCTAAGAGCTAGAACCTATATCATCTTGAGTGTTTCAGTCCTCCTAAGTATCTAAGATGAGGGTGTACTTGAATGATCAAGAGTAATGAGTGTTATAGCTAATGATTGCCTTTTATGGAAGAAATTAGAACTTTCATGAGTACCAATGAATGAACAAAGATGACACTAAGGATTGAGAGTGTCAAATAGAGGTAAATGATCCTAGAGATCAGATAGTGACTTAGGATAATGTTTTGGGAAATATCCTAAAGACTTAAGATGGAAAAACTAGAATTTGATCAATTTTGAGGTAAGGATGATTATGATCAATTTAGCCATAATTGAAAGATTTCCAAAGCTAGATGTGAGAAATGATGTGTGATCTTGAGAGCGGAAGAGTAATGGGTTTAAGTGAAACGATATATCTACAAGTGTCTTGATTGTGATCTAGGTGAGTTATGTGTGAGTAGGAAGGATCTACTTAACTTAATAAGGACTTACTTTGCCTTAAGACACTATGTCTAGCTTAGTGTGAGGTGTTCTAAGGACATGTTTGAAATACAATGTTTGCAATTGCATTTTCTATTTTTCGGATCCCACGGTTCCCTAGGTGTTCTAAGGACATGAAGGAAATTGGAATACATTGATAAAGCATGAGTGCAAAAGGATTGTTCCTATTTGAAAGACTACTAAGTTCCTTGAGCATTTTTGCTAGAAGGATCATCAAGTGGTTGATGAGTGTTGGTGGAATCAAGAATGAATAAAGTCTTCATGAGAGATATGTTTAGCGGTTCCATCATCTTGTTCACAAGTACGTACAACGGACTTTGAAATTGAGGATGAAAATGCATGACGTTATGATAGAGGCGCGTCAAGAACATTCCATAAGGTATGAGTTTATTCTTGGAGCCTTGAAGATTTACAATTCTCCTTGCGAAGAAGTAGGCGAGATTGTATGGTTGTTGTGTTAGCAAACAATACAATATGTGAGCACAACAAGCGGGAAGGATTTCTCGATTTCCCCTAAGACTCCAAACATTTTCACGTAGGACGAGTGCAAGGGGCTTGTACTCTTCTCGGATGTCCCGTGTAAAGATAATGTTTGGATCAGAGTAATATGGTGGAGGTTTGCATATTATGTGATTTAAATCCTCCGGGGAAGGCATGTGAGAACAATATGGACTATTTTCTTCACGAAAGTTGAAGAGAGAATCAAGAGACCAATCTTCAGTGAAGGCACATTGTCCATGATTTGGAATCCGGAGGATGTGAGCAAATCGCTCAAGACTTAAAACGAAATTTTGGTTTTTGATCCAAAACCAAAGAGAAAGAGAGCGATCCTCGTTACGAACGAGTTCAACTTGACGGAAGAATTCCATTATGAAACTTGGACATATCTTCTCTTTGATTTCAAGAAGACATTCTAGTCCTATGGCTCGGAAGGAGGTATTGATACCTTCTTCGAATTGTAGAGATGTGTCTACAATACGTCCTTCGTAGAAGTGACGGTTTTCGAGATTATTGAACACACGGACATGATTGCCAGGTGTGTTGGGCTCAAGGGAGATGTTCGGAGTGCAGACGCTAGTGAGTGAAAAATCAAACTCATATTCATGCATCATAGTTGAGCCTATAGAAACGATGAGTTAATAGAAAGTGATGTTTGTGGTCAACCAATGATTATCTAACGTTTTTACTAGATTTTTATTAACAATGGTTTTTAACAACAATGACACTTAACTCACTTATGGTTTTGACATTCTAGTGGAATATTACTTTTAGAAAGAAGGTGGTTTTTATTATGCATGAAAAACTGTTGTCCAGGTGTATGGTTCCCACGGTTCCCTTTCAAAAGTGACCCGACTAGTATACTTGCCGGGATCTGTAGGTCTGTAGTAACAGAAACAAATTTGATAAAAACATAGTGTTAATACAAATAAGCCGTAAAAACGTTTATTTATATGTTACGATCTTCTAATGTTTTGTCGATAACAAACGTAAAATCATATTAACGAAACAAATAAAATACGTAAATGGTTTGAACTAATAGTTTCTAACATATTCACATCTTCACATAAAACACTAAAACAAGTATAAGTGGTCTTATGATTTAGATATAAATGTACAACAACTAGTGTTTACATATTGGGTTAGCATATACTTAAACTAAGTATACTAAAATGGGTAAAAACATGTATATACTAAAATGGGTAAAAACAAGTATATACTAAGGCAAAAACTAGCAAATGGTATTGACCCATAACCCATGGTTTTATATATACCACTTAACCAAGTTCAATGTATCCTTAAGATACATTGTATCTAGAAAGAAAACCATGGATCAACCCATAACCCATGACCCATGACCCATAACAAAAAATACCCATGGGTAAAGAGGAGCATTCCACGGATCCCTAGCTTTGTGCTAGCCGGATCCCTTGTGGTAGGGATCCGTGGGATCCGGGGAATAGTAGGATTTTTACTCTATAAATAGTGAGCCATTTCTTCATTATTTCTTACCCCTTTCTAACATACTTTCTCCCCTGAGTTAAATCTCACTAACCTTAGATCCAAGAGATCTATGTTTGTAGTTTTGTTTTTGTGTGATCTTTTAGGTTCCTCTTAAAGGCAAGATCACCACCTTTGAAGTCGAGCAAGCTCAAGTCCATGAGTTTCCATGCTTCCTCATCATCAAGGCTACTGAAGTCTTCTTGTTGATGGTCTATTTCTTTCTTCAAAGAAGTGTAGTGTTGAAGACATTAGTGAAAGATGTCTCAAGTGTCAAGACGAAGATATTTGTGAAGGGTATCGATCGTCTATAGGATAAGCACTTGTGGTAGGTGCTTAGAAGTCAAGACAAAGAAGCACTAGTGAAGGGTGCTTAGAAGTCAAGACAAAGAAGCATTAGTGAAAGGTGCTTAGAAGTGAAGACACAAGACATTAGTGAAAGGTGTCTTGTAGATCTAGTCAAAGGCATTAGTGAAAGGTGCCTTAGATGTACATTCGATATGGTGTGATTCGATGTACAAGATAGACTAGTATAGGATCCAAGGATATTGATATCCTTGATGATGTTGTAAAGGAGTAGATCTCCTTTGGGATTAGTCGTTGGTGTAGTGTGGTAGTAGTTCCTCCATTGCAATGGAACTAGGTACTTAGCCTAGTACCTAATAAAGGGTACGCGACGTTGTGAAGGTGTAGTTCACCTTGGAGTGAAAGAACTAGGTACTTAGCCTAGTACCTTATAAAGGGTAGGTGACGTTGTGAAGGTGTAGTTCACCTTCTAGTGAAAGAACTAGGTACTTAGCCTAGTACCTTATAAAGGGTAGGTGACGTTGTGTAGGTGTGGTTCACCTTGGAGTGAAAGAACCCGGTGGTTAGCCTAGCACCGGAAAAAGGGTAGGCGACGTTGTGAAGGCTTCTCCGCCATAAGGAGATTGGTGTAGTGATTACGAACTCTCGAGTAGGTGACTCAGGGAGTGGAGTAGGGCAAGGAAGGTGTCCTTGTAGCCGAACCACTATAAATACTCGTGTTGTGGTTTTGTGCTTCTTACTCTTATCTTTTCATTACTTACCTTTATATGCTTGTTTATCAACATCCAACACACACATCCAAATAGATTGACATAAGTCGATCTAAATAGATTAAAAGGAAGTTTTAATTTGTAAAACTATTCAACCCCCCCCCCCCCTTCTAGTTTTCGACAATTGGCATCAGAGGTTCGTTACCAAGTTTCTTGAAGTATATTGTACTTTAAAAACTTGATACGATCCATAGATAATTGAAAACTACAAAGAAGGGTTTTCATAAAAACAAACACCATGTTTTTAAAAAAAACTATATGTTTGGATGTTGATTTGATAACAACATTTTTTATTTACCTTTTCATTTAATTGCACTAATCTTCTTTGTCATGTGGATTAGTCAAAGCTCATACCCACCAAGCTTTAGGAGTCGCTTGGTAACAAGAATACCTTCCTTAAGAAGGTATCTTAAACGCAAAGAAGCAGGAATCGTCTAAGTGACATTTGCTGTGTCATTTGTAAAGACATTCCTAAGTGCGCTAGAGGTATGATTTTCCTTTTACTTTGCTTGATAATTTAAGTATACCTATTTAGGTATTTATATGATTATCTTTTGTGCTTATACATGTTTTACATGAAGCTTTATTAGGAAGCCTTTTTCTCACATACGTGTTATATTTCTCATCTATAGTCGTGGTATATAAAACTTATGTTTTATCTCTTTTAATCCAATAATAAAACAAAACACGAATTTCAAAAATTCCTCCTTCCGTGTTAATAACCGCTCCGTCGGCCACTCTACCAAACCCTCATTTTTTCAAATTCTCCAATATAAAAAAAATTCCCTTTCATTCAAAACTTCATCTTCCTCTTCATTTTCGTCTCAACCGAAACCAAGAAGGATCATCTTCAACATGGTTTACATCGCCCTCGTGCTCATCGCCCTAACACTCATCGCACTTGTGTTCCCTATGATGAAGTTCACATACGGAGACATTTACTTTGTGTTGTTAATCTACATTGGGATCATATACCCAATTCTTTGTATCATCCTTAGTATTGAAATTCAATATTATTAATAATCTAGTTTATCTAGGTTACTTTTATCATAAGGTGTTTGTCACTTATTTTGATTTATATGTTTTATATTCTTTCGTGATACATTAGAAGTCATGTATGAATGCTAAAAGAAAATGTAGGATAAAACATATTTCGTGGTATAAAAACTGTAAAACCTATGGTTTTATCAAAACTGTTTCTGTTACTACAGATCCACGGATCCCAGAAGATAAACTAGCCGGATCCCTTTTGAAAATGAACCGTGGGATCCGTCCTACTGGAAAACAGTTTTTCATGCAAATTAAAAACTACTTTTCTTCTAAAAGTAATACTCCACTAATTTGTCAAAACCATAAGTAAGTTAAGTGTTTTTCTTGTTAAAAACCATTGTTAATAAGAATCTAATAAAATCGTTAGATAATCATTGGTTAACCACAATCATCACTTTCTATTAACTCGTCTTTTCTCTAGATTCAACTATATCTCACAAGCTTCTACACCCCAAACATCTCTCTTGAGCCCAACACACCGAGCAACCATGTCTGTGGGTTCAACAATCTCGAAACCCGTCACTTCCATGAAGGACGTATTGTAGACACCTCTCTACAATTCGAATAAGGTATCAATACCTCCTTCCGAGCCATAGGACTAGAATGTCTTCTTGAAATCAACGAGAAGATATGTCCAAGGTTCATAATGGAATTCTTCCGTCAAGTGGAACTCGTTCATAACGAGGATCGCTCTCTATCTCTTTGGTTTTATATCAAAAACCAAAAGTTTACTTTAAGCCTTGGGCATTTTGCTCACATCCTCCGAATTCCAAACCATGGACAATGTGCCTTCACCGAAGATTGGTCTCTTGATTCTCTCTTCAACTTTCGTGAAGAAAATAGTCCATATTCCTCATACATACCCTCCCCAGAAGATTTACAACGCATGATATGCAAACCTCGACCATATTACTCCGATCCAAACATTATCTTCACACGGGACATCCGAGAAGAGTACAAGCCTCTTGCACTCATCTTGCGTGAAAATGTTTGGAGCCTTAGGGGAAATCGAGAAGTTCTTCCCGCTTGTTGTGCTCACATGTTGTACTGTTTGCTAACACAACAACCATACAATCTCGCCTATTTCTTTGCAAGGCGAATTGAAAATCTTCAAGGCTCCAAGAATAAACTCATCCCTTATGGAATGTTCTTGACACGCCTCTATCATAATGTTATGCACTTCTATCCTTAATTTCAAAGTCCGTTGTACGTACTTGTGAACAAGATGATGGAACCGCTGAACATTTCCCTCATGAAGACGTTCTTAATTCCTGCATCCGCCAACACTCATCAACCATTTGATGATCCATCTAGCGAAAACACTTAAGGAACTTAGTAATCTTTCAAATAGGATCAATCCTTTTGTACTCATGCTTTATCAATGTAATCTAATTCCCCTCATGAAATGAAACATATTACATTTGATATCTTGGTGTTAGAACCTCTTTAAATCAATCTTGGGATATAATGCATTGTCAAGATCATTGCATACCTTTAGTAAAGGTTCTGCTGAGCAGATGGGCGGATCCCAATGTTTGTGCTAGACGGATCCCTACACTTAGGGAACCGTGGGATCCGGCCAACAGAAAATGCAATTGCAAGCATTATATTTCAAACATATCCTTAGAACATCTCACACTAAGCTAAACATAGTGTCTTAAGGCAAGTTAAGTCCTTATCAAGATAGGTTGATCCTTCCTATTCACGCATAACTCACCTAGATCACACTCTAAGACGCTTGTAGATCTACCATTTCATCTTTAAGCTATTACTCTTCCGCTCTCAAACTCACACTTCATTTTTTACTTGATCCCTTACATTTAGCCTTAGAAATCTTTCGATTATGGCAAAATTGTTCATAAATACTCCTCACCTCAAAATTGATCAAAGTTGATCAAACTCGAGTTTTTCTCACCTCAAAGCTTCTAGGATATTTTCCAAAACACTATCCTAAGTCACAACCTGATCTCTAGGATCATTTAGCTTCAATTGACACTCTCATTTTTAGTGTCATCCTTGCTCATCCATTGGTACTCTTGGAAGTTCCAAATCCTTCCATAAAAGACAATCATTATCTACGTCACTCATTACCTTCAAATACTTAAGCAACCCTTCATTTGAAACACTTAGGAGAACTGAAACACTCTAAATAAGATAGGCTTTAGCTTCTAGAAACCTCATTTCAAACCTGTCATAACTGCTGAGTGTCGGATCCCTAGGAATAGCCTAGCCGGATCCCTCCAAGGAGGGAACCGTGGGATCCGGGTGACAGTTTAGTTCAAATCTTGCTAAAACAATCATTTCAACTCATCTTCCTAACTCAAACACTCCATCACATCTTAAATGAGTTCCTAGATCAGTGCAAACTCTGAAGTTGACTCTTGTGCATGTTAATCATCACATTCCAATGAATCCTAGTGGCTTAAGGCTTAAATGCACTTGCCAAATCTCTTGGTTTATAAACCACCTTGTTAGGACCTCCATAGTCATCACTATAAACCTAACTTTCAGCCCTTTAGAAACCCTTAAAACCATCTCATCATGAGGAAAACCCCAAGTAGTAACTTATCCACCAAAGAACCACCCATGAAAAAGGCTCGTGTTATACACGAAATCTCTTCAACCGAATCATCTCCGGTCAAGCCAACAAATGATAGGATCCTTCATAATCCAATCAAACCAATTCCTAAAAGGATAGTACCAACAAAACTACCTATGCCAAACACCACCATACCTCCTAGGCCAAACAACATCATTTCCACTAAACCATCACCATTGGTTCCTAGAGCTATCTCATTTACATCCCCACTATCATCACCACACCTCTACAATTTAGAGGACTTGCCTCCTAGGCCGTCTCATCCGCTTCCGCCGACAACATTCTCCTCATTAGGAGGAATAATGGTTCAAAATCAAAGTGTTGAGTCAACACTTGCTCCGGCTTCGTTTTCGCCATTTCCATCATATAATCCCATTTGGATTATGAGAAATCATCAAAGTCAACCACCCAACCATATGGAAGTTGACAACTCTCTACCACCACCATCATTCTTGGTTGAGTCGTTCTCAAATGCACCTCCACCAATCCCTCCATCGTTTGAAGCTCCACAATCCGCTTCACTTGATCCTTCGCATCAAGCCATTTCATTTCTTCCATCACCACTACCTAGCCATGACAAAGATTTCTATCATTGTCAACATGTTGAAAGTTTGATACATGAAGTACGAGAAGACCAATGTTTCATGTTCTATCATCTCCTCGAACGTTTCGACGAGATCAAACCTAAACAAAACTTGACCTAGAAGAATTTTAGTGGTGTCCTAGCATCAAGCGATAGTTGGTTTAGAAATTCCTAGTCATGTATTTTCTTATTTTCTTAGTTTTTAGAGTCATGTATATCATAACTCTAGTTTTATTAAATGAAATTACATGCTACTTGTTATTTTTCTGAGCATATGATTACCTTGTATTCATATCTCATTTTTGTGATAACATTACTTGTTATATCACCTTTGCTGAAATCAAACAGCTAAAACGGATCCCTCAGAGTTGCCTAGACGGATCCCTACTAGGAGGGAACCGCGGGATCCGTGAGACAGAAAGCTATTTTATACTAACTTGGACCATATTTGCAGGAAATTGTGAATTATACTTGCTTTCTAACCATTGTTTTGTAGTTATTCAATTTGCACATGAAGACTTTGACATCCTAAAGCTAGGGGGAGCTTTATGTCAAAGCAATACATTACAAATTACTTGCAATACTATATTTACATTTTGTGACATCCCCTTGCATAATTGAAATCATCAAGGGGGGGCACATTCGTCTCTAAGACGACATCTTTTGCAAACTTATTTGCAACCAAACTAGATTAGTATCACTTATTTGATGCCCTTACATAGCGATGGACTCGTCAAGGGGGAGTAAAGACGAGATCCTTTCCCGTTACTTGCTCTCTATCTCTTTTTATTTTTATTTTCTTTCACATGTTTTTCTTTAAAACGATGTGTTGCTTTCCTTCAAACACATTTTGTTTCGACAAAAAGGGGGAGAAGAAAGTAAAAACTACAAATTCAAACTTTTACGAGTTTTAGCTTTTCCTTAAAATAATTGTATGTTTTGTAATCAACAAAAAGGGGGAGATTGTTAATACAAATAAGCCGTAAAAAAGTTTATTTATATTTTACGATCTTCTAACGTTTTGTCGATAACAAACGTAAAATCATATTAATGAAATAAATAAAATACGTAAATGGTTTGAACTAATAGTTTCTAATATATTCACATCTTCACATAAAACACTAAAACAAGTATAAGTGGTCTTATGATTTAGATATATATGTACAACAACTAGTGTTTACATATTGGGTTAGCATATACTTAAACTAAGTATACTAAAATGGGTAAAAACATGTATATACTAAAATGGGTAAAAACAAGTATATACTAAGGCAAAAACTAGCAAATGGTATTGACCCATAACCCATGGTTTTATATATACCACTTAACCAAGTTCAATGTATCCTTAAGATACATTGTATCTAGAAAGAAAACCATGGATCAACCCATAACCCATGACCCATAACCAAAAATACCCATGGGTAAAGAGGAGCGTTCCATGGATCCCTAGCTTTGTGCTAGCCGGATCCCTTGTGGTAGGGATCTGGGGAACAGTAGGATTTTTCCTCTATAAATAGTGAGCCATTTCTTCATTATTTCTTACCCCTTTCTAACATACTTTCTCCCCTGAGTTAAAGCTCACTAACCTTAGATCCAAGAGATCTATGTTTGTAGTTTTGTTTTTGTGTGATCTTTTAGGTTCCTCTTAAAGGCAAGATCACCACCTTTGAAGTCGAGCAAGCTCAAGTCCATGAGTTTCCATGCTTCCTCATCATCAAGGCTACTGAAGTCTTCTTGTTGATGATCTATTTCTTTCTTCAAAGAAGTGTAGGGTTGAAGACATTAGTGAAAGATGTCTCAAGTGTCAAGACGAAGATATTAGTTAAGGGTATCGATCGTCTATAGGATAAGCACTTGTGGTAGGTGCTTAGAAGTCAAGACAAAGAAGCACTAGTGAAGGGTGCTTAGAAGTAAAGACAAAGAAGCATTAGTGAAAGGTGCTTAGAAGTGAAGACACAAGACATTAGTGAAAGGTGTCTTGTAGATCTAGTCAAAGGCATTAGTGAAAGGTGCCTTAGATGTACATTCGATATGGTGTGATTCGATGTACAAGATAGACTAGTATAGGATCCAAGGATATTGATATCCTTGATGATGTTGTAAAGGAGTAGATCTCCTTTGGGATTAGTCGTTGGTGTAGTGTGGTAGTAGTTCCTCCATTGCAATAGAACTAGGTGCTTAGCCTAGTACCTAATAAAGGGTAAGCGACGTTGTGAAGGTGTAGTTCACCTTGGAGTGAAAGAACTAGGTACTTATCATAGTACCTTATAAAGGGTATGTGACGTTGTGAAGGTGTAGTTCACCTTGGAGTGAAAGAACTAGGTACTTAGCCTAGTACCTTATAAAGGGTAGGCGACGTTGTGTAGGTGTGGTTCACCTTGGAGTGAAAGAACCCGGTGGTTAGCCTAGCACCGGAAAAAGGGTAGGCGATGTTGTGAAGGCTTCTCCGCCATAAGGATATTGGTGTAGTGATTACGAACTCTCGAGTAGGTGACTCGGGGAGTAGAGTAGGGCAAGAAAGGTGTCCTTGTAGCCGAACCACTATAAATACTCGTGTTTTGGTTTTGTGCTTCTTACTCTTATCTTTTCATTACTTACCTTTATATGCTTGTTTATCAACATCCAACACACACATCCAAATAGATTGACATAAGTCGATCTAAATAGATTAAAAGGAAATTTTAATTGGTAAAACTATTCAACCCCCCCTTCTAGTTTTCCACACATAGGTTTTACAATTTTATACCATACCAAGATATGTATTTTAGCCTACACTTTCTTTTAGCATGCATACATGACTTCTAATGTATCATGAGAGAATACGAAACATATAAATAAAAAGAAATGACAAACACATTATGATAATAATAACCTAGATAAACTAGACTATTAATAATATTTCATTTCAATGATAAGAATGATACAAAGGATTGGGTATATGATCCCAATGTAGATTAACAACACAAAGTATATGTCTCCGTATGAGAACTTCATCATAGGGAACATAAGAGCGATGAGTGTTATGGTGATGAGCACGAGGGCGATGTAAACCATGTTGATGGCGAGCCTTCTTGGTTTCGGATGAGATGAAATGGAGTGGAAGATGAAGTTTTGAATGAGAGGAAATTTTTGAAATTGGAAGATTTGAAAAAGTAGGGATTTGATGGAGTAGATGACGGTGGGAGTTTATATGGGGAAGGAGGAATTTTTGAAATTTGTGTTTTGTTTTATTATTGAAAAGATATGATTTTTTGATTAAACGGAATAAAACACAAGTTTTATATACCACGACTTTAGACGAAAAAATGACACATATGTGAGAAAAGGCTTCCTAATGAAGCTTCATGTAGTACATGTATATGCACAAAAGATAATCATATAAATACTTATGTAGGCATACTTAATTATCAAGCTAATGTCATTTTAGAGATAAGTATAGAATCATACCTCTAACACACTTAGGAATGTCTTTACAAATGACACAACAAATGTCACTAGACAATTCCGGCTCCTTTGTATTTAAGATACCTTCTTAGAGAAGGTATTCTTGTTACCAAGCGATTCCTATAGCTTGGTGGGTTTGAGCTTTGACTAATCAACATGACAAGGAAGATTAGTGCATTTAAATAGAAAATAAAATAAAAAAAAGTTGTCATCTAATCAACATCCAAACAAAGATTTTTAAAAGACATGGTGTTTGTTTTTGTAAAAAACCTTCTTTGTAGTTTTCAATTAACCATGGATCGTATCAAGTTTTTAAAGTACAATATACTTCAAGAAACTTGGTAACGAAGCTCTGATGCCAATTGTGTAAAACTAGAAGGGGGTTGAATAGTTTTTCCAATTAAAACTTCCTTTTAATTGTTTAGATCAACTTATGTCAATCTATTTGGATGTGTGTTGGATGTTGATAAACAAACATATAGAAGTATGTAATGAAAAGATAAGAGTAAGAAGCAAAAAACCACAACGTGAGTATTTATAGTGGTTCGGCTACAAGGACACCTTCCTTGCCCTACTCCACTCCCCGAGTCACCTACTCGAGAGTTCGTAATCACTACACGACACCAACTCCTTATGGTGGAGAAACCTTCACAACGTTGCCTACTCTTTTTCCGGTACTAGGCTAACCATCGGGTTCTTTCACACCAAGGTGAACCACACCTACCACAACATCGCCTACCCTTTATCCGGTACTAGGCTAAGTACCGAGTTCCATTACAATGGAGGAACTACTACCCAACACTACACCAACGACTAATCCCAAAGGATACCAACTCCTTATTACAACATCATCAAGGATAATAATATCCTTGGATCTAATGCTAATCTATCTTGTACATCGAAACACACCATATCGAATGTACATCTAAGGCACCTTTCACTAATGCCTTTAGTTATATCTTCAAGTCACTCTTCACCAATGCCTTGTGACTTGACTTCTGGGCACCCTTCACTAATGCCTATAATACGAACGGTCGACACCTTTCAATAATGTCTTCGTCTTGAGACTTGAGACATCTTTCACTAATGTCTCCAACACTACACTTCTTAGAAGAAAGAAAAGAATCATCAACAAGAGGAATTCAGTAGTATTGATGATGAGGAAGCATGGCAACTCATGGACTTGAGCTTTCTTGACTTCAAAGGTGGTGATCTCGCCTTTAAGAGGAACCTAGAGAATCACACAAAAACAAAGCTACAAACATAGATCTCTTGGATCTGGGGTTATAGAGTTTTTAACTCAAAGGGAAAGTTTGTAAGAAAGGGGTGAGAAACAATGAAGAAATGGCTCACTATTTATAGAGGAAAATGTCTACTGTTCCCCGGATCCCACGGATCCCTCCCACAAGGGATCCGTCTAGCGTATAGCTAGGGATCCGTGGGACGCTCCTCTTTACCCATGGGTATTTTGGTTATGGGTCATGGGTCATGGGTTGATCCATGGGTTTCTTATTAGATACAATGTATCTCATGAGTTCAATGTACCTAGTCAAATGGTTTGGATAAAACCATGGGTTATGGGTCAATACCATTTGTTAGCTTTTACCCATTTTTGTATATACTAGTTTAAGTATATATTTACCTAAATATGTAAACAATAGTTGTTGTGCATATGTATTACTAAATCATAAAATCACTTCTACTTGTTTTAGTGTTTTATGTGAAAACGTAAGTGTGTTAGAAACTATTAGTTCAAACTAATTATGTATTTTGTTTGTTTCGTTAAAATGATTTTACGTTTGTTATCGACAAAACATTAGAAGATCGTAAAATATACATAAGCGTTTTTACGGCTTATTTGTATTAACAAAGTGAAAAGGAACGCAGTTAAGTAGTAACGGATACAAAAGTGAATAATTAAGGGCTTAAATGACCCCTCAAAAGTGTACATTTTAAATCCTTATCGTTATAGACAACGTGTGTGGCCGTTTTTTTTTTTTTTTTTTTTTTTTTTTTTTGTCAGTAATTTAGACAGTGATAACTGTTTTTTCTTTTACATGTGTAGCGTTTATTATTTAGTGTGTGGCTTTTAAACTTTTAATCTTACAGATTTAATATCAACATAATAAGATTATCTTGTACTATCAATTTGCATAGATGTTTAAACATTGTTCAAAACTATTTGTTTGGGGTACAAATAATTATCGCTAAAGATAACAATACTATTTAATTTTTCTGATTCTAATAAACCTACATAACATTATTGATATACCGAACAAAAGGCTATACAATATATATTAACTTTTAAAAGACGATTCATATATGATAGTCCCTTAAGTGGTGCAAGACTAACATTTTTCAAAATAACATAATACAAATGACAACGTACATGTGTCAAAGCAAAATAAACAAAAAAAAACTACAATTACTTGGTCTATCATTTTTCCAAATTTGTCACGGGTTCAACAACTACTTCATCATTTCTCATATAATTTTGTCAAACTTGAAACCTGGTTCGACCCGGGTGGTTCAACCGTTTCGGTCAAAAAAACAAGTCGATTTAAACCGAGTCAACCCGATAGGTTGGGTCGAAAACAAGTCAAATTAAATCGGGTCAACCCGCCGGGTTTGAAGCGTCCCGGGTCAACCTGGTTTTCGATGTGTATTAATAGTTTCCTTTTGAAATATATGTCTTCAACATTTCCACTTTTAGTTTCAACTTTTTACCTTTTGGTTTTTCCTTTATATATAGTATATAGGAGGGTACTCGCGCGTTTTGGCGGCGGGTACCCTGTGATGATTAACTGCAGAAATAGATCTCGATGAGACCTGATTCACCAGTTTGTATTGGTTTCATCGGGTCCTCTCTGGTTCGTTTTCGGATGGCTTTAATTGGTTAGCGGAATCGGTGGCGACACAGGTTCCCGGTTGAACATGTTGGTCCGGTCCGGTCTAGTTTTCAAAACTATATGTAACATCAACTTGTTAGCTTGTATGAAGTTTTGTGTGTCTTATTAATTTGTATAATGTGTATAATAACATGTATTTTTCATTTTAGGGTGTTTAAAATATCATTGATTAGTGTGTTTAATTATTTAATATTTTGAATTATGTTGTAGTTTCTTTAAATTGTACGTTATGAAACATTTATTGTACTTTTAGTAAGAGTGTTTTAATTGGTTGTTTTTAATTTGGTAGATGTGCTTTTAATTGGTTGTACAATGTGAATAAACTATTGTACTTTTAATTAATGGGGTGTTTTAATAAGAGTATTAATTACATTATGCATTTCTCTCTCATATGACCAATTTCAACAATTCAACTCTTCAACTTTTCACCTTTGACCGTTTTTCTATTATATATAGTATAGATATGCTAAACCAAAGTTCAATTTATATACAATAATGGGTAATTATTCACATCTTCATCTCTTACATCTGCATCGTTATTCCTTTATACTAACGACCATTAGTAAATAACATAAAATTTGGTTTTCTTACGTTTTTACAGATTTTTGTCTGTTTTAAACAAAGTTCAAATTACGTTTTTGTACGTATAACACAAATTGGTATTATATATATTTGTCTAAACTCATTGATTAAAAAAAGAACGTATATAAAAAATTTTATCAGCAGGCTACATAATAGAGTACTTTTTAAGAAAAGAATAATTTAAAAGCACAATACCTTGTGACTGCCTTCCTGGTGTGTCACTTTCGAACATAGACGTATTCATTATAGTGGTTTTACTTTTGGGAGCTTTAGCTGCAAAAGATTTGGAAAACATCAAAGTCTGAACTCATTCATGTAACAAACAACATATGTTAAACAATTTATCAACAGAATACCTAACGAGGACTTATGAAGTTTCTTTTTTGTTGTGGTGCAATTTTTTCTTGTTGATTCGTTGTTGTAAATAAATAAACATATACACATTACACCATGAATTTGTTAAACAGTGTATCATAGATTATTCACTAACAAAGTACCTTCTGAAGGACACTCAGAGCTTTTGTTTTGGTTAGATCTTGAAAGCATTTCTGAGTGTCTTTGTGGCTGCATCTTGATATATGTTCTTTATATATTATTTGTGTTTCTTGCATATTGTTGTGTGTTTTTAGATTGGCGATGCATCATGTATATATAGTGTAAAAATAAGGGCAAAAAAATTGAGAATTATAGCTATCACCAAACTAATAATTATCGTTTTTTATGGAGCTAAAAGATATCACTAAATACATTTTAAACATATCCAACTATAATTAAGGAATAAATATGCTGAAGAAATTCATTCGTTGGGCAGACTTACAGATTTTGAGTTGTAAGATGTAATCATAAAATGTATTGGTCTAGTGGTTATCAAATGTGTTAATGCAACAAACCACTCAAGTTCAATCCTCATAAATGACACTTTTAAACTAATAAAATCCGAATTTTAAGTCATAATATCAATGCTTAGTTGGCTTTCAAAATGATGACATAGCTTTTATACTAATTAATCTGAAATTAAATTGATTTGATCCTTCCTTAGGTGTTGCTTAAGGGGATTAAAATGTGATGACATTTGACTTTTAAGGTTGATTACATGTCATATATATATATATATATATATATATATATATATATATATATATATATATATATATATTGTTAGGATTTAGAAAATCCGTTAGTTAAAGACTCGGTCACCTCAAGTATGTATAAGCATTAGAAAGTTCGTAGTCTTAGTCGTTTAGTTATGTTTAGTAATTAGTTAAGTAACACCGTGGAGGACGGACGGGTCTTTACCCACTGTATGCCTGATCCACAGCCCGTAGGTGGCGTATTTTGTAAGACACTATAAATACCCTTTTCCTCCCAAGGCAAAGGGTGGAGCTTCATAATATACTTTCCTTTCTCTCACTAGAAGTTCCTATTCTCTCCATCTTTCTCTCTCTAGAATTTTTATAATTCGAACCTTGTGATTGTGTTTGTGTGTTTATGATGACCAATATGTTACAAATGATATCAACAACCATGGTTTGATCATCTACTTTATGTGTTCTTGGAATCTTGATTCGTTTTTCATAAGTTTTGGTTTGAATGAGTTTAGATATTTTTTCACTCTTTTGATCCTATTTAGTGTTAAAGTTTGGATTTTGATTGTATTGTTGTGTTGAGGATCATCATATTAGTTTAGTTTTTGGTTTGGAAGGTTTGATTCATCTTGGTTGTGGTGTTTTTTATTGAAAAAGAAAGGTTTTTAGGCATGTCTTCTGGCATCGATAACATCTACGGTCTTAAAAATGTCATTCAATAATGGTACGGGACTTTAGATGAAGTTCGAACATAAGTTCAAATGTTTTTCAAAACATGCCTTAAACAATCAAATGGCTTACAGTCATTTCATGCAGTAACCCGGGCTTAAAATCATGGCTTGCAGTTATTTCAGACTGTAACCCGCTTTTAAAGAAAGGACAGTGTTGTGCTAAATCGATTTATTAAATTTCAAGCTCTGATCCTAAAAACAGTTAATAAGGAAAATTTGTCGAGAAAAAAAATGAATCTTCCTTCACAAATGTTTTTCATTCTAAAGATGCTTCTGAAAAATATTTGTCTTCAAGTGGTTATAATATTGTTTGAAAATAACTCGGACTTAACTTTTGAAAATCAACTGAACTTAATCTTTGTTAAAATCTGTGTCACTCAATCAATAACTACGGTCATTGATTAAGGGGGAGAGTGATTTCAAACATTTCAAAAAGGCATTTTCAAACAATTGGTACCAAAAAGAGCATGTTTTATACATTTGGTACATGAGCATGTTAATTTGTACTTTGTAATAACCACTTTTATAAGAAGAACACAATTAGCTCAAATGTGTCAAGGTATAATCTTAAAACGGAGTTACGGTTCAAAAGTTATAATTGTTCAAGACTCCAAAAATCTTTTCGATACCTGACACTAACAAACTTAAAATTCCAAAATATGATCTTTACCAGTTAAGTTTTTTAAAACTAAGTCACATCTCTCCTCAAACAGTTTTCTAAATGATTTAAATCAATTGGGATCCCAAATCTCAAAAGGTTTGAAATTTGTGATCCGAGGAGAGTTTGTGATTTAAATCGAAAATAAACTGATTAATTGGTGAGTGTTTTAGAAAAGTAAGAAAAGGTACTCCTTCCTACATGTGACAAACGATTTCAAATTTTCTATGCACATGTTAAGGGGGGCATTTATCTAAAACCAAAAAAGGATTAAAAAGTGATAGTTTTGACTCAAAGTGCAGGTTCTCTCTAATATGTGCAAAACTATTTCGTATATCGATGCACATGTTGAGGGGAGAATTTATGATATTATATCACAAGTACCTTGATTGGTTTTCAAATGGTTTTCATTTGGTTTCAAGACGGAAAAAACTATACTACAAGACCGACCATTTTACTTTATGCATTGGAGTTATAAGGATGGTAATGTTAGGTATTAGTCCCCAGATCCCGCTAGAGCCGGAGGGATCTACCTAGGGACAATCCACTAGTTAGTGTAGGAGTCCATAGGTATGATGAAAAAAGGAGAAAAGTGAGAATAAGGGAAGCTTGCCGACTGAGATAGAGCTAGAACTGGAACAAACCCAACAAGGTTCTAGTAATGAAGTCTTGGTAAGCACTGAAGGGGTTGAAGAATGAAAAAGGAATGAAAAGTGAAAAGGGTGAAAAGAAATAGCCCTCCAATGATTCAACCTTAAGGGAGAAACCGGGTTCAATACATATGCTACTAGTGGTTACTAAGGTAACGCCAGTATTGAAGACAAGACGTCATGGACCCAGTGACGCACTGCACTAAACCTCCCAAGCTACTCAAATTCTCTTAAAAGGACTTGCTTCATTCTCACGGGGAACCCAATCTATCAACTTTCTCTTAGAGATAGTTGGTATTGAAGAAGGAGACCCTCTCCCTAGTCTCCAAATAGGAAACCAAAATGCACAATTGAGTCTAAAGCCAAGAGATCATCAATAAATCTCATTAGGACACAATTTATGAAGACTTGATGTTTCACACAATGCGGAAAGAAAGATTATATATTGAGAGTCCTACGCATTACCCTTGTGGTATTGCTAGAACATCCGAGTGATATGTAAAATATTCACAATGAAGATGGAAATCCTTCTAGAGCCAACATGAAACAAGCTCTTGGTGGGTGACATGTGAGATTCTTCAAGAATCAAACTTGTGACAACTGGATAGAAACAATGGGGCGATTCACTCTTGAATTAACCTTGGTCCATGAAGTGGATTGACGAATACTTTTGAAAAACCTCTGGATGTGCACTTCAATTCTTTTCTCTAGTACATCGACTGTGTATGATTTTTTTTAAATAAAAAGGTATTTGTTATACCCCTTTATCACGTATACCTTATCACAAATAGCAACCTTTACCACAAACACCCACGTTATACACAAACAGTTATGCGTATAAGAAGAGAAAAGATTAAGCAAAGATATGGTGACTTGAATGATAAATTCGTGTATATGTTTAGAGAGGTAGAGAGAAGAAAGATGAACCAATAAGTTGTTATATTGCTTCAAAGGAAAACATACACACACACACACTCAAGCACACCCCTCAAATGACATACTTGAGGGGTATTTATAGTAAGAGAGGATGATGCCCTAAGGCTTGGCCATGGGCCTTGAGATGGACTTGGATTGGGCTTGGGTTACACGAACTAGACAAGGTTAGCTTAACTTAACTAATGCCCAATTAGCTTAGCCCAATCCACGAGCCCGATGACTATTCTATCACGATATCTAACACACATTACAAAGTTCCTAATCGTGAATGACCATCACTTCTAGTAAAAATAATCAAGGCTAACAATCTCCCCCTAAGGGGTGGTCATTCAAAAGATGCTCCACTTGAATAGGTCTTTAATCTTTTGAGCTTGAACTTTGTGAGTAGATATAGAATAGTCTTGAATCTTTGTTCCTTCATGCTTTGTGATCAGTTAATGTGGTTGTCTGCCATTGTCAACTTCGTTGGTTAGGTGTCTCCACGTCTTTCTCCACCATGCTCACACTTCTATTTGACTTTGAATTACCAATGATGAAGTTCTCGAGTCTTTACACTTTGTTGATTCTTTGACTTTAACTTTGATGAGAACTTTCATGTGTTGTTGGTATGAGCATGTGGCGAGTCTGCACGATCCATCCGCTCCGGAGCTTCCATAAGAAGAAAACATAAAACAGGTTAGTAATAAGCGGATTCCGGCACTTACAAGTTTGAATTTCGACGGTATTAACAACATAGTGTGAAAACACGTCTCTAATTCTCACAGAGGCCGTTCCTGAACTGGAGTCCCACAAGTGAGATAACACGATATACCGAAGTACACCTACAGTTCAGATGAGTCGCTGAGGTACACCGAAGCATCACCCCACGACTGTAGACCGTTTGAGACACACTAAGCGTAATCCACGGAGAATTACCGAAGTGACCTGCTGTCAGGGCTGCTTGATGTTGACCCTAGCAGGAGTTTCCATTCAATCACTGAAGATCACAGATGTGAAACTTCTCATAAATGTTCTGGCAGATTGCTAAGATCTGCGTAGGACTCTAGAATATATCACTTGTGCCCTTATCGATGAACAACAAGCGATGTCATGTCAAGTGTTCCTGTGAGATCTTTTGATGAATCTCGAGGCTCTAGACTCAATAAGTGCATTTTGGTTTTCCTGAGCGGAGACTAGGGAGAGGGTCTCCTTCTTCAATACCAACGATCTCTAAGAGAAAGTCAATAGATTATGTAGGGTTCCCAGTGAGAATGAAACAAATCCCTTTTGAGAGGAATTGAGTGGCTAGAAGGTTTAGTGCAGTGCGTCACTGGGTCCATGACGTCTTGGTCTTCAATACCAGTGTCATCTAGTGACAACCAGTAGCAGATGAATTGAACCCGGTTTCTGCCCTGAGGTTGAATATGGAGGGCTATTTCTTTTCACCCTTTCTCATTACATTTCTTTTTAATTCTTCAACCCCTTCTTTCTCCTTTCTCACATTACTCCTTTTTTCAATCATTCCTAAGGACTTCTAATACTAACTATTTGTGATGTCCTTGGGTAGATCCCTCCGGCTCTGGCGGATCATAGGACGAATTTCCTATCCTTAGTCACCTTATAACTCCATGACTGTCCTATTGTTGCCATAAAACCGTTTTTCATGAAAATCTCTCAGAGTGTTTATGATAGAAAACATGTTTGCAACACTCCGTGAGTTTTGTATTTTCAGAAACACTCCCCCTTCACATGTGCTTATAAGTTTTGACAGAAATCTGCACATAGAGGGTAGAGTTCGCACTTTTTGAATTGATCGACTTTAAATGAACAAGACCGATTCGAGACACGTTTACATCACTAGAGAACTAGCTTGAAATTATTACCCGTCCTGGTCAAGTCATAGAAAGTTTCTCGAGATGGTACATGATTGCTCGTCAATTCATTGGTTCCGTCTGAGTCGAGCTCATTATGAGATTCAAACCACGATCATTAAAACTTTTTGATCACATTTTAATCACATCTCCTCCCCCTCAAAAATAGCATATTCGTGATATTTTTGATATAAACGGATTAAACAACATTTTAGAATCTTTTGGGGAGACAAACGGATTTGATTTAAGCATGAATTTGGAACATTTTTGTTTTATACTCCCCTTTAATAAAGCATATTCAATTAAAGGGTTTTAGAGGGAGTTATCTTGAGCACAAAAATTGCACAATCTTGAAAAGGTGCTCAAGATGATGATGATTTCTCACCATTTTTAAATGTAGTGCACTGAAGCGTACACCTCATTTTTCGATCAAAGCACGAGTTTTGATTTGAAAATAATCAAAAGTCATCATTTCGGTCCGGGTTTCGTACTGATGTATACGAAAGCCATTATTTGAAGAAATTTTGAGAAACGACATGTTTTAGAAAAACATATAAAGAACTCTCGCTCAAGCATCTGTACATGCCCGTATCATTGTTGAATGACATTTCTAGATACGTACAGAATATCGATTATACAAGAGACATGTCGTGAGAAGAATATTTTTTGGATTTTTTGATAATTTTCTATTTTTGTATTTTGCTTTTGTTGGTTTTTCAAATTTTGTATTTTGTTTTTCAGAAGATATTTACAAAGAAGATTTGAAGAAAGAGAAATTAAGGTGGGACAAGTAAAAGTGGAGTTAAGAGTGGAACTAGGAAAGGATTTCCACATGCGAAATTGGCATAAAGTTCTTCTTTACCACACGGGGTATATGAACCTTCAACACTTTTACAAGTACCTGCATCCACAGAAGAAGAATTTTCACAAATAACAGTGTTAGAAGTACATGTTTCCTCACGGTGAGGGTGATCACTATCAACGGTTGTAGTGGATCTGACTTCATTATCCGAATGATTGTCACTATTATCTGTGTTGGAGCAAGTATCAAAAATCTTTCCTGTGGGAATCCATCTAAGACCTATTTTGTTGAAAACTTTGCCCGTGGGTATCCACCTAAGGTAAGATCGAGGAGTTGTTTTCTTATCAGATGCAGCGGAAGACTCATTTTTTGAAAGACTACGTCCTGAAGAGATCCACCTATAAGGTTTCTTTTTGTTTGACATTTTATCAACGGGCTTGTTTCTATTTGGTGTCTTAGTGGATTGTGCCTTGGCATGAGGATTTTCTTTCTTGAGATATTGTAAGGCACATGCTTCATGATTAGCTGAAAAGACACATTTTTTACATGTAGTACAGACAAATTCAATATTTTTGTTTAAAACAACAGCTTTAACTTTGTCAGTACAGTCTTTTGGAAATTGATTCTTGTTCGAAAAAGACTTAGAATTCCTAGTGTTGTTTTCTAAGGGCATAGCATTTTCTTTTGCGCAACTACTCTTAGATGCAAGCCAATCCCTAGTCTTTTGTAGAGTGTTCCTAGGTAATGGTTTACTACTACTAGCAGTGCCTTGAAATCTTGTAGAATTCATCACCCTAGATGTTGTACCTAGAATTCCGTCTTTTCGAGTCTGTGCCTTTTTCCTAGCTTCTTCTAGATAGTGATTGTTGACCATGTTGTTAGAACCAACAGATTCTTTAACTGGATTTTTGGTCACATTCCGTGAACTATTCCTAGAAATGCCAGGTGTAATCACTTTAGGTTTTTCAGCAACTGCTTTTTCTTTTTCAAAACCTTTGATAATCCTCTTTTTAATAGGCAGGGACTGTGGAGTGACTGTTTTTGACAAATCATTTTTCTCATTGACTTTTGGAGGAGGCTGAGAAATAGACATTTTTGGTTTGAAAACCGGTTTTGGAACATTTGTTTTCTCCTCGGTCAATGGTTTTGCAAACTTAGTATCCACAGCCTTCCCTTTTAGACTTCCCAGCTGAGTTCTCAAAAGATCATTTTGCTCTTGCATGTCCTTGTAGGCACGCTCATACGACAGTTTGTCATACTTGCATTCCTCTGTTTTTCAATCAAGCTGTTTAAAATAGGACACGTTTTCTTTTTCAAGTTTCATAAGAGCTTTTTCATATTTTGAAACAATTTCAGAGGTCTCATCCTGGAGTCTTTCATGATCTTCAACAGAATATGTTTGTAAAATAATGGACATGATATCGGTTGTCATAACATCTTCGAAGAGAGAATCATTCAAATTTTCCAAAACTTTGATGTGTTCAAAACTTTCATTAGCTTGCTTTACCAGGGATTTATGGTCCTTGACAAAGTCAGCTGTTTCTTTCAAAAGTGCTTGTTCAACATGAATTACCCTCGCACTGATGGCAGTTAACGGAGGGGCAATTTGGGTTTTAAAAAACTCTTTTGTTTCGTCATCATGACGAGTAAACCAGATGTTAGTTGTAATATTGGTTTTAGACTTGACAGTCTCTTGAAGATACCCAATTCTAGTTTTAACGTCATCTAAAATGCTTCTAGTATCACTTGTGTTAAAAGGATTGTTTGAAGACATTTGTTCGATTTTCGAAAGAGATTTGGAAACTACAACTGGTTTCGACACTGGTGTTGACACTTTGTTTGAAACACTTGGTGTGGTGGAAAACGTTGATTGTTCTTTTTGATTAACAAAAGTAATCCCATTAATTTTGTTCCATTTGTTATAATCAATCGGTTTAATATCTGGATTCTTTTGTTTCATTTTTGATCTACTCTCCTCAGCTAGTTCCAACGTTTCAAGAGAATCACGAACAATTATGGGTTCATGCAAAGGTTGTCCATTGTTCAACACATTCCGTTCTTTCTTAGCTTTCTTGAGGAACGAAGGAGGTGAGTTACCAAGAGCCATTTTATGTGAAGTGTGAAAAATCGGATTTGCTTGATTAGAAAGCATCTTGTTTGTTTTAGCGGAATGACCCGTTGTAAGAAGCAAATTATCCAATTTTTTGATAGTTTCATTTTTATCCAGAATTTCATCAAGAAGAGAATCTTTTCGTTTTGAAAAATCAGCAATCAGCTGTTTCTTCTCTTTTTCAAGATCAGAAAACAGTGCTTTTTGTTTAGAAAGTTGGTTGTTTAGATCAGAAATTTCCTTGTTTAAAGATTTTATTTTCAAGTTCAAATTCACATCAAGTGTGTCATACTTGAGTTGCAATTGTTTTTCTCTTAAAACAGAATCTCGATAACCAATTTCTAATTCTGAAAGTTTGTTTGTATGAAATTCAAAGGCTTTGGCGTGTTCCTTGTAACTCTCAAGCTCAGCGGTCAATTTTTATTCGCGGCCTTAACCTCGCGATTGACCGTTCTTACTTTTTCAACTTCAATGCCACATTGATTGATTAATGATTCAAAATAAGCACGAGTTTCCTCATCATTAGCACCATTCTGTATCACTTGACCTCCATTAGGATCCATATATGGAGTTTCAGAGTTAACATTGCTGTTAAATTGCTCTCCCACATATGTGTCATAATAAGGTTCGGGAGACACAGAATGTGGCTTCTCATGAGTAAACGAATGTGGTACCTCATTGAGTGAATCTGTGTCGTAGACAGGAGTTGTGTCATAAGTACCGTTTGATGTTGTGGCCTGTTGATTGATTGTGTGACTAGAGGTTGCAGTATCGTTTGCTTTATCTTCCCATTTTGGGTACCTGAATTTTATTTCCTCAGCAGTCAACTCAATTCCCAACTCTTCTTTTTCTGCCAACATCAACATGTACTGGATCTTTTCACGCTTTGTCATTGGTATGACACTAGATCCTGAATCTTGTCTTTGAGGTTCGGAGGTAGCATTCTGAACAGAAGTCATAAAACAATTATTCCCATTTTGATATCCCATATTCTGATTCACAATCTGACCCCCTTGATGTCCATCTCCATAATTCCCAACGACTGGAGCTGCAACATTGCCATTCTGATTACCCACTGCTCTATTCCCAACATTCTGTCCCATCTGATTTCCAACATTCTGACCCGACTGATTACCCTGATACGGAACCGCCTGATTACCCATGCGACTGCTACATGCTTTATCCAATAAAGAAAATACCTGTTGCAAGGTCGCTTCTACTTCAGCTTCAGGATCGGTGATTCCTTGTTCCTGGTATTGTGGATACGGTTGTTGAATGACTTGTTGTTCTTGTGGATAGAATTGTTGTTGAGGTTGTGGAATGTATTGCTGCAAGTTGTTGTTGGTGGAAGATGATGAAGCTTGTTGTTGTGTATTAACTGAAGTTTGAGTCTTAGCAATAAGTGCCAATGGATCATGATTCTTTGCCAATCTTTCTTTCCTGACTTCATTCGCTTCAGCTTGGTTTTGTTTCAGAAAATCATTCAGTTGATCAAAGTTCACCTGATGAAGGTCTTTTGTTTGGTTGACAATAGTGACATATCGTCCCCATTCTTCTGGAAGATTATTCAGGAACTTGATGTTTTGAACGATTGTTCTGGGTGCCAACTTGTTTCTGATAAGCTCATTCATCAAAATGCAAAACCTTCCATAGTAGGATTCAATGGATTCTCCTGGTGTAGATGTAAACTTCTCCCATTCAGTTAGAAGCTTGTTCTCCATGTCTTGTTTACCAATTTCTGTTCCATAGCATAGCCGTCTAACACGTTCCCACATATCGAAAGCAGTTTCACAACTGTCTACCGCAGCAAAGATGTCTATTGGTAAACCCAGTTGGATAATATGAATTGCCATGTCATCTGCATCGACTTGTTTCTGATCCTCTTCAGTGTATTCAGATTCAGTTTGAAGTTGAGAGGATGGTGGGATGGGAGGTGTTGCATCTGCATTTCCAGGTACATGAACTTGTCGAGGCTGGAAGGGTCCATCCTGAATGGATTTAATCATGAGTTTCCCATTAGGTTTGGTCTTTATGTAACGAAGCATACGACTTGTCCATTGAAGATAACCACCTTTTGCCAACATAGGAGGTCGATTTTCGGCACCGGCTGCATGAATGTCTTGTTGAGTTGCCATTGATGAAGGTATGATTTGATAAAGTTGATGTAGGATCGATGCAACGATAAAGGAGTTGTGGTTGATGATGATTAAGCTCAGTTGAGGTGTTTCCGAAAGTCGTACTCGTAAACTCGGTTCTTAAAAAATTTCGCCCAAAATTTGAAATTCACTATAAAAATCAATTCTAAGGTCGTATGAAAAATTTGAGTTATGACAATTTTGACGCCAAATTTGACCCGAAAAATTTGAATTTAGGCCCAAAAATTTGAATTTTTGACCAAAAGTTTCACAGTTAAACCAAAATTTGAATCTCGCGTAAAAATTGAACGTTTAGTCTCCTCAAAAAATTAAATTTTACTCAAGTTTTCCCGCCAAAAGTTACGAGTAGGATATGGTTACGAGTAGGATGTAGTTACGAGTAGGATCTTATGCGTAGGAAGCTTATGCGTAGAAACCTTATGCGTAGAAACCTTAAGCGTAGAAACCTTAAGCGTAGAAACCTTATGCGTAGAAACCTTATGCGTAACCTTAAGCTTATGCGTAGACAAAAAGTTACTCGTAAACCTTACGCGTAATTTTGAAGTTATGCGTAGAGTTACTCGTAAGCTTTTAGCTTATGCGTAAACTATGGTTAAGAACCAAAAATCCTTTACACTGTCACAGCGTAAGAGATATCCACAAGTCGAAGTGTTCCACACACTTATCCAAGTGAGGGAAGCACTGAGTAACAGTTATAGCACGAAGATTCTTCACCAAAAAGTTACGAGTAGAAAACTTATGAGTAGTTGACTTTCTTACTAGTAGAACTAGGGTTTTGACCTACTCGTAAAAAAATTTCAACGATTCAAACAATTTCGCTTGCACAGATATCCTTAAAAACACTCAAATAACACAAAAACGTTAACCTTTTTCACCCAAAGTGCTTAGAAAAGTTACGAGTAGAAATGACCAATAACCAAAAACGAGCTTAAAAATGAAGAAAAACACGTAAAGCTTCGAACTTTTTGCAAAAAACTGAAACTTTAGCACCAAATAAACCTTAAACCACAAGAATCTTGAATTTTTGAGTGCAAAAATTAAAGCTTGATGCGTGACAAATATGAATAACGAGCCTTATGTGTAACCCTTCAAAACAAACACAAATACTCCTAAACCATTGTTAGGCGATTGATACCAATTGTTATACCCCTTTATCACGTATACCTTATCACAAATAGCAACCTTTACCACAAACACCCACGTTATACACAAACAGTTATGCGTATAAGAAGAGAAAAGATTAAGCAAAGATATGGTGACTTGAATGATAAATTCGTGTATATGTTTAGAGAGGTAGAGAGAAGAAAGATGAACCAATAAGTTGTTATATTGCTTCAAAGGAAAACACACACACACACACACTCAAGCACACCCCTCAAATGACATACTTGAGGGGTATTTATAGTAAGAGAGGATGATGCCCTAAGGCTTGGCCATGGGCCTTGAGATGGACTTGGATTGGGCTTGGGTTACACGAACTAGACAAGGTTAGCTCAACTTAACTAATGCCCAATTAGCTTAGCCCAATCCACGAGCCCGATGACTATTCTATCACGATATCTAACACACATTACAAAGTTCCTAATCGTGAATGACCATCACTTCTAATAAAAATAATCAAGGCTAACAGTATTAATGATTGAAAATTGATCCTTCTCATGAAACCTTCTTCGTATTGCAAAACTATTTCTTTTCAAGCAATATGCGATTACTATTCAAATCAATTTTTCATCAATCAGTGAATCTCAATTCACTGGTTCACTCACTCAGTTTTGTCTACTTTGGGATGCTCCGGTTTGAGAACGGCTAGATCAAGCTGTGAAAGACTGTCAACGAGATTCTTAGGAATTCTACCTGATCACAGGCAGTATTTATACTAACCAACGGGGAACCGTGGTTCTTGCAACCATATTCAACGAAAGTGAACAAAGACACTTTTGTGTATTTTATTGCTAACTGTTATTTGCAGGATCATCGAACGGTTGTAGCTGATCGTAATTGAGAAGTCAATCCATAACCACATGATCACATATCACACTCATGCTCAGATATCATCATGATACTTTTGCTTTTGCTCTGATATCATCATACTACGCTTCTGATACGCCGATGCAAATATCATGGTCCAACAAAACTTCCGCAACTCTAATGAAAAGATGTCATGATCCAATATTGTGAGCATGTCAGTCCAAAAGTCACAAACATCACATTAAGGCAAAACAACAAAGGATGAGTAAAGAGATTAACTGTGGATGATGATCTCAAAGAAGGCTCAAATAATAACCAACTTGTGGATCAATTAAAGACCTCCACTTAAAGTACAAAGCATGCGGACCTTGAAGAATCAAAGATTACAAGCTACAAAGCAAAGAGCGTGTCTCAGAATGCTAGAACTCAAATCGTAATATCTATTTGTAAGTGAGGTGACCTCCCTTAGGGGGAGATTGTTAGGATTTAGAAAATCCATTAATTAAAGACTCGGTCACCTCAGGTATGTATAAGCATTAGAAAGCTCGTAGTCTTAGTCGTGTAGTTATGTTTAGTAGTTAGTTAAGCAATACCGTGGAGGACGGACGAGTCTTTACCCACTGTATGCCTGATCCACAGCCCGTAGGTGGTGTATTTTGTAAGACAATATAAATACCCTTTGCCTCCCAAGGTAAAAGGTGAAGCTTCATAATATTACTTACACTTTATCTCACTAGAAGTTCCCATTCTCTCCATCTTTCTCTCTCTAAACTCTCCTAATTCGAACCATAACTATTTGT
Organism: Chrysanthemum seticuspe; assembly: GCA_019973895.1. Classification (NCBI taxonomy): domain Eukaryota; kingdom Viridiplantae; phylum Streptophyta; class Magnoliopsida; order Asterales; family Asteraceae; genus Chrysanthemum; species Chrysanthemum seticuspe. Next base: position 290,401,826 of record BPTQ01000005.1, read on the forward strand.
GTTTGTGTGTTTGTGATAACCAATATGTTACATAAGTTAAATGAGTTATTTACTTATTGAGCTTAATTAATTAATATTTTTAATTAAGACTATAAGAAAATAAATATTTAAATATACTGGATTAGATAAAATCCTGATAAGCCCACTGAGGGGCTTATACCCGGTCGGGTACCCATATGGGTATTAGGCTTGGTTTGGTTTGACTTGAAGTACATGTAATTATCATAAGGTTAAGATAATTATCTTTTATTTAAACAAAAAGAGTTTTATTCCATATATGATAGAATTCCTTATTAGATAGGTATTGGTTTTAGTTAGGGTTAATAATTTATTAAGTTTTTCAGAATCCTAAAAATCTCTCCTCCTCCCTTCTTGTGTTTGATAGACCGACTCCCAAAACACACCAAGAGTGTGTTTTAATCTTTGATTTGATCATATAATTAATCGTGTGACGAAGGTAATCCAATCCTAGCAGCTATAGGTTGTTGCGTGAGTGCTAATTCGGATACCAACTGGACTGTTCTTTACAAGTTTAGTTGTACCACAGGAAGTGATGAGTTTTTTTTAGACTCTTAAGAACTCAGAAGATCGACTCTAAAACATTTAGGTATTTCAATTATATTACTATATAAAATACCCTCGAATACGACGCTGTTTTACCAAGGTTTTTCCCGCCAAAACATTGGGCTATTAGTACAAAATGGACTCCCATGGCTCGTTCCAGTTATGATTCGTTTATGCCTATGATAAAAAATTTGTTTTACTACAAAAATCCAGAACATTCAGAAACCTCACACACCAAATCATTGAATCGTCAAAGTTGGGTTCCAATTTGGGGTTTTTGGTTGCCAGTACTATGTAAGTGTATCAATCTTAATTAAATTATTGATTTGCGTTTTTAGATGCTTAATTGTAAATTATTGGTATATTGATTTTACTTTTTAAGTTTAAGTTGGGGAAACTTAGGGATTGCTAAATTGGGTTAGTTTAAATGTAAAGTGGCATAAAAGAAATTATGAATTCTTAGTTTTTCTTTTGAGTAATTTTAATTTGGTTGATGAATTTTATGTCAAAATAATGACATGTATGGTACCTTCTTCAGTAACTTCTGCTTTTTCAATACATATACACATTTGGATTCATAGAATACCATGCTCAATGTTAGTTTTAAATCGCCGATGTGAACATTTGAAGTATACTGCTAAGTTAGGGTATTATCAATATGTTCTATTAGTTGTTTGTTATAGTTAAGCTGTTAAGGGGGTTCGGTATGAGGTTTAATGTTTATGGCAAACGAAAAATTTCAGCCTACCATTATCATTTGTAAGTAACAACTACGACATGTGTATATGATGTGCATATATAATTTAACAGCAATAGGATACATTTGTTTCATGTTTATGTATTAAAATGATACCTACTAATTTACTATGTTGTTCAGGAAGTGTGAATAGCTGCTGAGAAAGCATATGTTGTAGCCGAAGCTGTTGCGGGCGTGTGTCTACCATGCGTTTGACGAATATTTTAAAATAATTGAAAGTGTGGTAAGTTTTTCTATCATCTTATTTTTCTTCAGTCTCAAAACCAATAGGGAAATTGGGTTTGTTGCTTGAGGGTTTACAATTTCAAAATTAACGATTTAAGGGTCAAATTTGTTTTGTACTGAACCAGGTCCTGTTTGTCTTAAGAGTTATGACCACCAGTGGAGTCATGCCTTCTTTGCAAGTCTTCATGAAACAAACCAACTCACAGTTGTTTAGAGCTCATTGCTTTCTGTTTGGTTTTCATAAAACTCGTGTTTTTTTTTTTTTTTTTTTTTTTTTTTTTTTTTTTTTTTTTTTTGTTGACATAAGTCTCATGGCCTAATGTCTGATTCTGTAAATTCTTTAGCCACAGATAAGGTTCTTTTTTACGAAGCAGTATTCTTTACGTCTAGGTAAGTTTGTAATTGTGATGATATGCACAGCTGATATCAAGTATAATATAGATACACCTGTTTTAAATTGTAACAGTTTATTTCATCGACATCATTTGACTTCTTTTACAGATAATAATAAGACTCATTTGTTTCAGGGGAGCAGAGCGTAAGCCAGTAGCCTTCGCAGCTGCTCTTGGCATCTCATTAGGAGTGTATTTCTTGATGTGGCCACTGAAATAATTGGCCACCTATTGTGTCTTCTAAGGTCGTCACTTTAGCAGTTGTCATATGTACATTTGAAAATGTTCACGCTACTTTATTCGAGTAGGTAATCCATATACTGTTTTTTATTTCATTCATTTATACATAGTGTGTTTGCTGTCAGCATCTTTTAATGTACACGAAGAACAACAAATCATATACATAAAATAATACATAGCTGGAAAATTTTCATACCCGATTGTTTTAACAGCTTTGTTAATACATATATCGTCATTAAACGTTATTTATATTTTTGATCTTTGCCTAAGTTTTGTTAACGACAAAAGTAAATTTAATTTATAAAAGCTTAAAGCTTGTCAAGTTTATTAGATATTAAAACAAGCTTTCTCAAACAATATATTCATCATTCAAGCATTTACATTTGTGATTAGTGACATCTTGATATGACTCTAATCATTATGTATGATAGTAGTTTTAGAATGTGTTAGGTTCTTAAAACCAAACACTACTTAAGCATTTGCATATTTCTAAAAATAGTAATACAACATTTGACATCATGTATTACATCATGGAAATCATTGGAAGATTTCATTAGATATTTTGTGAAGATTTGTACTCTTCATATCTTGCACAATCTCACTTAGATAGAGTTGACTTTGGCAAGATTTGATATCTTGGCTGTCAGACCCGGCGGTACCAAAATGGTACACGGGCGGAACCCTTTTAAGGGGTTCGCCGTCCGTGGATGCTCCTGTCCATTTTGGCTATAAATAGCAATGCCAAGCCAAGTAGTTTTTCATCCTTTTCCAACATACTTTCATACATATCTTCTCTCTAACCTTTCTAACTCAGTTTCATATCATATTAGTGATCTCTTTTGTAGCAAAGAAGATCAAGTCATATTCAAGCTTCAACGAGAAGTTGGAAGTCTTGTTTGTTTAGTGTTGTATGATCTAGTGTTGATCCATACTTCATTGTTGTATCAAACAATCATAATCTTGTGAGTGTGAGTGGTTAGTATTTTAGTCCTCAAAATACATTGTGTGTGGGAGTAGTTGTACCCTTGGAAAGAACTCGACATCTAGCTTAGTGTCGGAAATAGTGTAAGCGAAGTGTAAAGGTTTTCTCCGCCGGTGAAAGGAGCTTGTTGACTAGTGAAGTTAAACTCTCGAGTGTGAGACTCGGGGAGTGGAGTAGGGCAAGGAAAAAGAGTCCTTGTAGGCCGAACCACTATAAACAACTTGTTGTGGTTTGATCATCTCTTCCTTATTTACTTATTACACATTGCTTGCATATTTCATTAACATACTCAAGATCAATATCAATTGATCTTTCAATAAGTTTCAAAACAAAGTTTTTAATTGGTAAACTATTCAACCCCCCTTCTAGTTTTCTACAATTGGTTTCAGAGCCTCGTTGCTCAAGAATTTCTAAAATAACTTGTATTTTATAAACTTGAAACGATCCATGGATTCTGAAAACTTTAAAGAAGGGCAATCTATGCAAAGACCACCACTCTTTGAAACCAATGGATTTATCTATTGGAAAAACCGTTTTGAAACATATGTAAAATCAAAATATATAGATCTTTGGTTTATTATTGTTAAAGGAGATTTTAGTTCTACAACAAATGATATTTCCGTTGATGAACAAAAGGAATTAGTTGCTAAAAATAATGAAGCTAAAATGATGCTTTATAATGCTTTACCTAGAAAAGAATATGAAAGAATTTTTATGTGTGAAACCGCCAAAGATATTTGGGAATCTTTAATTGTTACACATCAAGGTAATTCACAAGTCAAGGATAACAAAATTGATCTTCTTGTTCAACAATATGAACAATTTTTTATCCCTGAAGATGAAACCATTGATTGTGGCTTTGCTCGTTTTAACACTATCATTACATCACTTAAAGCACTTGATGAATCTTTTCGTAGTAAGAACTTTGTCAGGAAATTTCTTAGAGCACTCCATCCCAAATGGAGAGCTAAAGTGACCACTATTGAAGAATTAAAAGATCTCTCAATAATGTCACTAGACGAGCTAATTGGCAACCTCAAAGTTCACGAAATGGTAATGGAGAAAGATTCGGAGATCATCAAAGGAAGAAAGGAGAAGATCAAATCCGTTGCTCTAAAAGCAAAGGCGGAATCAAGCGATGATGATGAATCTTGTTCCGGTAGTGAAGATGAGGAGTATGCCATGGCCGTTAGAGATTTCAAAAAGTTCTTTAGAAGAAGAGGAAAGTTTGTAAGACAACCTCGAGAAGAAAAGAAGCCATTCCGAAAAGATCGGGATGATAAGAAGAGTAAAGGTGAAAGAAAGTGTTTTAGATGTGGTGATGCAAGTCATCTCGTAGGAGAATGTCCCAAGCCACCTAAAAGCAAAACTCAACGAGCTTTTGTAAGTAGTGCTTGGACTGATAGTGAAGACGATGAAGAATCAAGCAAGGAAAAGATCGATCTAATGGCACATGAGTCAAATGAGGTACTTTCCGACTCTTCTTATTCTTCTATAGATGATGACACCTTGCAAAAACAATATAATCAATTGTGTGAGCTAAGTCTAAAAATCATAACTAAAAATAAATTTCTAAAAACCAAAAAGGAGTTTTTGGAAAATGAGGTATATGAGTTAAAAGAAAAAGCAAAATGACTTGAAAAAGGAAAAGCAAATGACGATGATTGTAAATCATGTCAAGAGCTTAATCTTGAAATAGAAAAACTAAAGCTCACACAAGAAGTTCTAATAGAAAATAATTCTAAGTTTAAAAGGTTTAACAAAAACATCGCTCTTGCCGATGAAATAGTTAAAATCCATAAAACACCAGGAGACATGAATGGGCTAGGTTTTAATGAAGTATTAATTCCAAAGAGTCAAAACAAAACGGCCGAAAAGGACGAACATTCTGTCAAAATTGCTGCAGTACAGCACGGACCAGACGGAACCAAAATAAGGCTTCCGTCCGTTGTGCAAAATGGTACCGCGGGTACTTCAGCAGAACAGAATGTTCGCAATACGGACCGTACTGAATTTGTTAAAGTAACAAAGAAAACCAATGAAATTGTTAAACTAAAACCAGCCATTATATCAGGAGTAGGACTTGTTAAAAATGAATTTAGATCAAAAACTACTCAACAACGATATAAAACTTCTTTTGCCAAACGCCCCTTTCCTAAGAGCAACCACAACGTTCAACCTAACTACCAACACAACGGTTGGAATCAAAGTTTTCCTAGACTATATCAAACTCCAGATTACATGCCTTGGAACTCTTACCCATCATTTCCATACATGAATCAAATAAATGGTATGTTTAACCCAAATGGACCCATGAGATATTGGGGACCAAATGTTTGAGTTATTTGCTTCTTAGGTATGCTTGAAAGTTGGATTGGAACCTGATGAATGGATAAAAGATAGTGGATGCTCACGACACATGACGGGCAACAAAAGTCTCTTCTCAACATACCAAGAGTATGACGGAGGTAATGTCACTTTCGGTAGCAATCTCAAAAGCAAAATCATTGGCAAAGGTACGATTGCTCATAACTCTCTAACTATTGAAAATGTTGCTCATGTGGATAGGTTAGGATTTAATCTACTTAGTATTAGCCAACTATGTGATAAAAGTATAAAGTACTATTTGATGAAAATGGTAGTAAAATACTAAAAGATGGTATCACCATAGCTAAAGGAGTTAGGAAAAATAACATATACGTCATGAAAATAGATAAAACATATAATGACAAACTTTGCTTAACAACATTAGACGATAGCTCATCTCTTTGGCATAAACGCTTAGGTCACGCTAATATGAGACTTATACAAAACCTATCTTCAAAAGAGTTGGTTAGGAATTTACCAAAACTAAAATATGACCAACACTTTTGCGACGCTTGCAAAATTGGTAAACAAACACATAGTAGTCACAAATCTAAAAATATGGTGTCCACATCTAAGTGTCTAGAATTATTACATATGGACTTGTCTGGACCATCCGCTATAAGAAGCTATGGAGGCAACTTATACACTTCGGTCATAGTAGATGATTACTCAAGGTTTACTTGGACGTTATTTTTTAAAACCAAAAATGAAGCTTTTGATAAATTTGAAATACTTAGCAAGAAAATTCAAAATCTTCTAGGTGTCAAAATTGTGTCGATCCGAACGGATCATGGTCGTGAATTTGACAACGAAACTCAATTTGGAAACTTTTGTGATACAAATGGTATAACACATAACTTTTCCGCTCCACGAACACCTCAATCAAATGGAGTAGTAGAACGTAAAAATAGAACAATTCAAGAAATGAGTAGAACAGTGCTTAATGAACAAAACATTCCTCAAAAGTTTTGGTGTGACGCCGTTGACACTTCTACATATATTTTAAATAGAGTCTTAATACGTCCTTTCCTAAACAAAACACCATATGAACTTTATAAAGTTAAAAAGCCAACATTAGGATATTTTAGAGTCTTTGGTTGTAAATGCTTTATTCTTAATACTAAGGATTATCTCACCAAGTTTGACCCAAAGTCTTATGAAGGTGTATTTCTTGGTTACTCTCAAACTAGTAAAGCTTACATTGTCCTAAATAAAGAAACAATGATAGTCGAGGAATCATTGAACATAACATTTGACGAAAGTCCACCTCCCTCTAAGACATCACCTTTGGTAGATGATGACTTAGTTGAAAGTCAAATAATAGAAAGTGAAATTAATAATAACAAGGAAGATGAACCATCAAATAAGGAAATTGTCAACATCAAAGAATCTAAAAGTCATCCATTAGAAAAGGTCATAGGACAACTTAATCAAAGAACCTTAAGGTCACAAGCCCAAAATCAAAGTAATCATTTTTGTTTTGTATCCACCATTGAACCAAAAACCATAAATGAAGCAATAAAAGATGAATCATGGGTAATTGCCATGCAAGAAGAATTAAACCAATTCGTTAGAAATGATGTTTGGAAACTAGTTCCAAAACCCAAAGATCAAACTATAATTGGAACAAAATGGGTCTTTCGAAACAAAATGGACGAAAATGGTGTAGTATCTAGAAACAAAGCTAGGCTTGTTGCACAAGGTTATAATCAACAAGAAGGAATTGACTATGATGAAACTTATGCACCGGTAGCTAGAATTGAATCTATTAGAATATTACTTGCTTATGCATGTGCTTATGACTTTAAATTATTTCAAATGGATGTTAAAAGTGCTTTCCTTAATGGGTTTATTAATGAAGAAGTGTATGTTGCTCAACCTCCCGGTTTTACCGACTTTGAGAAACCACATCATGTCTTCAAACTCAAGAAAGCATTATACGGCCTTAAACAATCACCTAAAGCTTGGTACGACCGTCTTAAGACTTTTCTTATTGATAACAAATATACTATGGGATTAGTAGATAATACTCTTTTTACTAAGAAAAAGGAATCACAAATTATTATTGTTCAAATATACGTTGATGACATTATATTCGGATCAACTTGTCAAGAACTATGTGATGATTTCTCTAAAATCATGCATGACGAGTTTGAAATGAGTATGATGGGTGAGTTAAACTTCTTTCTAGGACTTCAAATTAAACAACTAGAAGATGGTATTTTCTTTAACCAATCTAAATATACAAAAGACATGCTTATGAAATTTGGTCTTGAAGATTCCAAACCAACTAAAACACCCATGTCCTCGGACACTAAACTCACCAAGGACGAAGAAGGTGAATCCGTAGATAACACTAAATATAGAGGAATGATTGGTAGCCTACTCTATCTTACGGCTAGTAGACCCGACATTATGTTTAGTGTTTGTCTATGTGCTCGCTTTCAAGAAAACCCAAAGGCATCACACTTAGAAGCATTAAAAAGGATTTTTAGATATATTAAGGGAACAACGTGTTTAGGATTATGGTATCCCAAAGGAACGGGTATAGAAACCATAGTGTATGCCGACTCGGATCATGCCGGTGATTATGTCGATAGAAAAAGTACAAGTGGTATTTGCACTTTTGTTGGACATTGTCTCACCTCATGGTTTGCAAAGAAGCAAACGGCTTTAGCCATCTCTACTACTGAAGCCGAGTACGTCTCAGCCGGAAAAGCAGGTCAACAAGCTCTTTGGATGAAGCAAGCTCTCGTAGACTACGGAATTCATCTCAACGACATTGTGATACTTTGCGACAACAAAGGAGCCATCGATCTCAGCAAGAATCCCGTTCAACATGCTCGTACAAAGCACATTGAAATCCGTCATCACTTTCTTCGCGACAATGTTCAAAAAGGAAACATTTCAATCGAGAAAGTATCCTCCGAAGACAACATTGCCGACATCTTTTCTAAACCTCTTAAACGAGAACCTTTTAATCTTCTTAGACTTAGTTTAGGGTTAATGGAACCAAACATGTAGGATAAACATAGCCTAAAACATTAGAATAGTCAATCCAAAACAATTTTGCCTTGTATCTGCTACTGTAGCCACGGCACCAAACGACAACACGGACGGAACCAAATATTTGGTGCCGTCTGGTCCGTGGTGTCTACAGAAGCAAAACTGCTATATACATAACATCCTCTTCCTCACAACCCACTTTACCAAAATGTGTAAAACTTAAACCAAGCTCATTATTGACACCTTCCCACTCACTAATCACTGAAGATAACATCATTGTAAGTATCCTAACTTCATTTCATCTCTTAATTCTGAGTCTAGGATTCTTATTTATACACAAAACTATCACAAATCATTACATGGGGTTTTATGTATGCTTTTATACCAAATATGAATTCAATTGGCAAATTGCATAACTAGTCATTCAAATTAGGTACTACATTATCATATTGCATAAACAAATCATGTTTCCCACTAATTGATAGATAATGAATATAAGGCCTTATTCAAACAACCAAACACCCGATGTCAAAAGTTTTGAAAAGCTTCTCACTTGTAGGAAAACATTTTTCATTGCTAATACAAATAGAAACGTTAAAATTTTCATCACTTGCATGCTCTTGAATACTAAAGGTATTGCATAACTAATATGCACTCCCGGGTATATTCAAATGTAGCCACATTGAATTAGGAGCATTTGGGTTATCTCATGGTATTTGCCAAACACCCCACTAAAACCATTTTGTGCATAAAATGAGTCGAGATAACCGCAACTCCAAATTGTTTTCATATAGGCACACACTAGAACCAAAAACGTTAAAATTTATTTTCATTTTTAACATATTAATTCTTGTCCTTAGGAATAACCATGGTAGCCGCAAGATTCTATGATCACAAAGATACCATTAACTACATTCCCAAACACCACAAAACCAAAGGACTTACCAAGGAACAAGTAGAAATATTTAAGAGTCTAGAATCAAGGTATTTCCATGAGGGTAGAACCATTCACTCATCCTTCCTTGAAAATACCAATCTTCGTGAAGAACTAGCCGCCATTCAATTCGATTGTCTTCTTGACATCGATGAACCAATTTGTCCTAGGTTTGTGTTAGAATTCTATGCTAGTGTGACCGGCTTTAGTGATGAAGATGATGATGAATTTTGTCTTAGGTTTAGAATCAACCAAAACGACTACACCATCACCTTAAGCAACTTTGCTCAAGTGTTAGGAATTCCCAACCGAGGAACTTGTGTATACACGGATAAGTGGTCACTCATGGCTCTTGATACAATCAATGACCGCTCTCTTCCCTACATAACCCGTTTGGCCGATAAGGATGTCATCCGTGAACACCTTTTTAACCCAAAAAGTGATACAACCTGAGTTACCCGAAAGGGAAAAGAGGTAAACCGAGATCCATATGGAATGGAGCTAAATGAACTTAAGCCCGAATTTAAGAAATGGGAGGAACTACTTAGAGCCAACGTCATTAGCACCATAGGAAATAGGGATCACTTAAACACTTGCCTATGTCACATGCTCTACAACTTATCCACCCGACAACCATTCAACTTAGCCTACTACATAGCTAGGAGAATGATTGATATTCCAACTCAAGGATCGGTTGCTCTTCCATACGGGATGCTTCTCACCCGTCTCTATAGAAACTTCGCACCAATTCCACCAACCCCAAAAGGGATGCACCTCCACTATGAACTCATCCCTCACATCTTTGTACCTTTGAGTGATGCTCGAGTTGCTAAGACAAAAGGCAAAAGAGCAAAACCTCCAACTCCATCATCTTCATCATCAAATAGCTCCGAGGATGGTCTTCCAAGCTCTCATCTTCCACCTCATGAGTATTACGCATCTCTTCCCGAGATTTAGAATGAATCAGCAGAATTCAAGCAAACTAAGGGAATGTTTAAGTGCCTTGGTAGGATGATGAACAAGATTTACAAGAAGTTGGACAAATAAGGGTACTTTAAGGAGTGTTTGGAACAATGCATTATCGTTAATGTTTGATACTATTTAGTTGTTTTTATTATGTAGGATGATAATATAACTTGAAACAATGGTGTATGCTAACAATCTCATGCAGGGGGATAGCACAAGTATGCTATCAAATTTTACCCATTTTCACTATATTATGAAAATCAATAAGCCTTGCTCAAAATCTATGCTCCACTGTGTTTATACATGTTTTATTTACTTTTCCTAACTAGAAATGTTTAGTATAACAACTATTGAGAAAAAGTTCAGGTTTCGGAAATGTCCCCGACACCTAAAAACGTACTCTGTCCATATTTCTACACTCCACGGATCAGACGGCACCATAATTTTGGTACCGTCCTTTATGTAGATTGGTACCGCCGTGTGACAACTCGCACTTTTTCAGATATTCGTTTTCGAGAAAATTCGTCTGTTTTTCATTTGCGAACTTCCCTGAGCTCATTTGACGTGAAAACGAGAAAGCTATCTCGCGAAACGTGAAAATTAGACACAACGCGTACCGGAACAACCATAAACATATTAATCATTTTGATTATTTGTTACTTCATTTGAGAGAAAATAGTCGTGTAAATAGTCATTTTTATCAGAAAAATTATTCCGGACACAATGGCGAAAATTTCGTAATTTAATTCGACCATTTACTACCTTAAATGGGGCCCACATTGTATTGTTACAAAAGAATTATTAAAAATACACAAACACCCCCTCTCTTTATATTTGCACTGCCGCCCCTCCACTTTCATTTGTCCACCTTTGCCCCCTCCTCACTATATATAAACCCAAATTAGGGTTTCCTCCCCATTTTGATACCACCTCACCGGAATCATTATTCCGGCGCCGCTACTCGTTCTCCGGCCAACTTCCGGCCACCCCACCTTATTACACCGCTTCACCCATTTGATAGATCAAGAGCTTGTGCATTTTTCTATGCATTACACGCGCCCTAAAGAAGTTGCACGCGCTATAAATCTGGAATAGGAGTTATATAGTCGATTCAAGGGTTTTAATGTATTCATCGGGGTAGATTGTGGCGTTGTTTGTGTTTTGGTTTGGGTACGCCACCACTGCTGCCACCACTGTCACGGTGGTCATGGCCACCACCGATAACTACCACTGCCACCATGGTCACGGCCGAGCCTCCATCTCCCCCGTCTTTTTCAGTCTATCTTCTTTTCTTTTTCTCTCTTGCTCTTCGTGGTAAGTTGTTGCACCAGATTCATTTTCATTTTTTTTGTTTATGATAAAACCGAATATGAATCGGTTAATGTTGGTATTCGTGGAATATGAACTTGATAAAAACGTTTTTTGTTTAAGGGTCGTGTGGTGAAGTTGTGTCATGGATTAGTTTGATTATCTTGTGCAAATATTATTTCTGAAAACGTCTTTCTTTATAAATATTCTCGTGTGGTAAAAATGTTGGCCATATGGTGTTTGATTTTTCGAGCGTAGTTCGTTGTCTTTCTTTGTTTCATTAGGTCTCGGTAAAAATAAAATTTGCTAAGGAATGTTTAGTTTTGAGTATGTCATGGGGCGTTTGTTTGAGCTGATTTACCAGGTTTTTGAACTCAGCAGTCAGGGTGTATTCTTAGTGGTGTATTGATTGTCTCCGTTCAGCCTAGCCACTAGGCTGCTAGGGTGCGTTTAATCTTTTTGTTTGCTGCTGCGGGTTCGTTTGTCTACGTTTATTTTTAGAAAACCACATGGGTGGTTATGTTTGTGTATATGATTTAGTCACGGCTCAACAAGAACAACCCACATAGGGTGTTGCGTGAGTTTCGGTTAACAACAATGATCACCAAGGGGTGTCTTGTGTTGTACTAAGGTTGCTCATAAAATAAGTGTGTATAATGATTGGAAATCTAATATTAACATGTTAGTGCCTTCCGTATAATAAATGTCGTATTAAAGTGTTTTATTTGGTTGACTTGGTTATTGTTGGTACGTTTCGGATTATGATTGGGACCGTAATTGGATTTGGATACGGAATGTGATTGGAAATATGTGGGTCAATATTATCGGACTTGGACAAATGAATACTTAACGGACTTTGATATACGAGTTATATATATATATATATATATATATATATATATATATATATATATATATATATAATAATTGGACTTGGTTAATTATTGGACATTGGTATCATTATCGGACTTATGATATTAGACGATGGAAATTATTGGACATTTTGGGACAAGACGGTATAATATATTAGACTCGCAAGAATTTAATATATTGGATACGGATCGGACACAAAATATTCAATAAAGCCAAAGCCTAATAATTAAACGAATGATAACGATAACAAAGCTGATAAAATATTGTAATTAAAACTTGGTTTATTTAAAGTCACGATGACTTTGGGAATGTTATATAAATGGATGTATCATTTATAGAAACATTCTAAACTTGTACGTTTAAATTTAAATCACTTTTATTTTATAAAAACCCAACAAGAATTTAAGCAAGTGTTCTTTTAAATAGTAAAACCTTTATGGTTTGAATTGCAAATTCGAACTTATCATTATTTATAAAACGCGTTTGTTTTAAGAAAGCCATTTGGGGATCATGGGGTAAATGCCGAAACTTACCAATTAACTTATTTTCTTGTCGTAGTTATGTGTCGTTACTTCCTCGACTTCTTTCTTATCTCTTTGTACTCGAGTTGAGTCTTGGTCAATATTACTTGACTATTCCTTATAATGTATTGGGATATACGTTATATTTTAGCGTGAGTTATACCTTTGGTGTGAGTTACATTTTGGCATACTTTTGGCGTGAGTTGGATGTCGAGCCATGATTCTTTATCACCACACGAAACGTTAAAACTAAGCTTTTGAGATATTTATACCGGAATTTTTGGAAATGTTTGATACGAATATTCCACGAAAACTAAGACACGTTGTCTTTCGAAAATTATTTTGCTTTGCTCATCGTATTCTGAGATAGCAAATTTCTATTAGATTGTGCCGATGTCGTACCGTTGTGCTTTCCTTTTTGGATATCGTTGTGCTTTCCTTGTGAGACTGCTGTGCTTTGCTCACTAATGCCAGTTGTGATTCTTGCGTTGCTTTGTATCGAGGTGAGTTCATGGCCCCTACTTTTACTTGCTTTTAAATTGTTTTGGGGGAGAATACATGCTCGTTTTTAATAAATGCAAATGCTTGATTTCTTTGAATAAATGATTGTTACTTGGTTTGACGAAGATGCGTGATTTGGTTTAAATATGTTTTTATGTGGACACAAGTGCCTGAAAACTATTTTGGATTGGACCTGAAAATGTTTTTGTGAGCTATTACGTGCTAGGTTAAGGTTAGAAACCCAAGCGTTGTTATGAATTGTTACATCCTGGCTCAGGATGGTGCGAATGTTATGGATAGATCTATTGGGAATGGCCACCCCGTCCGACCAACATGGCTCATGTGGGGGACGTATAACATGTCGTTTGTTAGTGTGTTTAGAGATAGTCACGGCTCGTGCTATCTAGTGATGGTTTCATGACTTAGCCTGCGTAATAGTTAAGCTTGCGTGACACTATATTCGTTGTAGTGTTTGATTTTTTGATATGGTCCAAGTGGTTGTTTATGAGCTATTTTTACGGATAAATGTTTTGATACTATGAATTAGGCAGGGTATGCCTTGATTAAATTTGACTTGTTTATGAGAAATGATTTGCACTTGAAAACCTTGTGGTCCACCTTTCTATTCTTTTGCTTAAAGGTAAACCTTGTTTTTACGACATTGTGAGCGCCACAATGATCGAAAGGATCTTTTGAACTCGCAATACTTTTATGAAAACCTATGAACTCACCAACCTCGTGTTGACACTTTTAGCATGTATTCTCAGGTATTGAGGCGATTGTTTACTTTTGGAGGCGCTTGGGCAATGGCATGGCATGGTCATAGACGACTCTGATATTTGTATTTGGGGACCGCTTATTTATTATGGGCCTATTTCCGCATTAAATTTTATTGTAAACATTGATTTTATTAAATAAATGAGTTTTCTTAAGAAAAACCTTTTACTCTATGCTTGTGTTGTGATACCGATTAGTAGCACCCAAAACTTGTATGCTTCCGCTAAAACCCGATTTTGAGGGTGTTACAGATTGGTATCAGAGCCTAGGTTATAGAGAACTGGGTAAATTTTCAAAACCTAGACTATAACTACTTTTATGTAAATTTAACCCTATGACCGACACGTGCCTGCCTGCCAAGCTGATGCCTCACTTGTGACTTTGATTGCTAATATATTTGATGAGATGTGTGCCTTACTATTGGATGAGTATATCCATTTATCCTTCACTATCTGTTATAAGTATCTTCGACATACTTATGCTTACGCATCGTATCTGTTGTAGCGTTGCGTCTCTTTCCCTGCACAATCTCATCACTCGTCCTTGCGTGTGGATACTGGTTTTAATCTTTTGAAAATGGATTTTGGAAAGTGAAAGACATGAGGCTAGAGTAACTAAGTCAAGTATATCAAAATTCATTGAACCTCGGGTGAATATAGACTGATCACCTATATTCAACTAGGGACAGTGGGACATAGCCTGATCACCTATATCCGACTCAGAGGTGAATTTTGCGGTACTTGGAGTAATTACAATAGAATTATGTCCGGTTGGTTTTTGGTCTGATTTCGGGAAATGGAAAAGTTTTGGTGTGTGTATACGAGCATAAAATGTTATAAAAGCTTTCCTTCACACACAACACACTGGCATCACAAATTCTTTTTTATCGCGATATCCTTCCTTTGTTATGAATCGCTATTCGTCGCCGTCTAATCATTATTTGACTTCGGATTATTTTTGGAATCGTTGGAACTGTAAGACCTTGTTTTGCATCGGGTCAGGTTAGACCCGATTGGTCACAAGTTTGCATTTGAGTTGAGTGAAGTTGTAATAAGCTCATCGGGCTTCTTGAAATATTTGGAATCGATCTTGGCTACGTTGAATTTGGATTGTTAGATTCTGCGATTTTGGTTCCTTTGGCGTAAATGGATTCGCTTATTCTCGTGGTGTTGTTTTTGTCTTGTTGTAGACGCCTCTACTCCAAGCCTTATCTTCGATCAATGATTATTCCATTGATGCTGTTCTTTAGATGTTGAACCTTGCGCTCTATCGATGCGTATGCTTTTAGCATAACTTTTTGGAACCATCGTCGTTCAATTGTATTTAGAATTTGATTTGATGTCGATTGGTAGTCGAATTTCTTTTGAAAATTATGACGTTGAATTTGAATGCTGTATCTTTCTGCGTTAAGTATTAAGTGCACTACGGAATCAATCTATTGATTGCTAGTAGTAATTAATGCTCTCCTTCAGAGTCATACTTTGAATTTGCTTAACTCTCTTTTCGACGGAGATTATGTTGGCCCAACAGAAACCTTAAGACTTTAAGGAGTAATTTGAACCGCGATCCTTGGAGCTGACGCCTAACCCTTCATCCGTCTCTCGAGAATATCAATTATATTGCTATCTCCTTATGAAAATTTTGAGCCGTACCACTATAGTCGTACAAGCTGATTTCGATTATTCTACTAACCATTTTGCGGTCATCCTACGAAATGTTTTGCTGTTATCGAGATTTTGACCTTGTCGTTGTTTGTACACAATGGATTGTATTCTTGTTATCCTCTCAACTGTTTCATAAGTCTTTTCACATCAAGTTTCTAGTAAATCACTCCAAGATCCATGAGAACAGGTCTTGGTATGGGTATTGGATACCATCCATAGACTGTTGGCTTGAGTGAAAGAACCATTTAAATGTTAGAGGACATGTTGCGTATCTGCGTGATCGATTTCGACACTGGTTGGGATAGACACCTCCCATTGGTCGAAATCTCATATAACCATAGCCACGTTGTACGAGGTACTTCATGGTTGAAAATTTTCTCTCAACAATTCGTCGGATTTAAGTGGGAAATGCCCAACTTGCTATCCTAAAATTGTTCATTAATCTGTCGAGAGATTGTTTAAATCAAAAGCAGAATGCAAACTGCTCACGATCATCAGAAGAGCTACGATGGATGAATGACATGAATCTTTGAGACTCCATGATTGGAGGCGAAGTTATGCTTAAAATCTCACCAAGGATTGTGTGATACGTTTAGTAAACGTGGAAAGTTTAATCTTCGTTGTGTTGATCCTTTTTAAGACTCTTGCTAGAGCTGGACTGTTATCCTAGAGCTTTGAGCTACCGTCAGAGCTTAGTTATTCATGACGTTTTCCTATGCGTAATCAGAGGTAATGCCTCACTGTTGAAAACAATTACTGTCTTTGCTGGGAGATATCCATATCGACGAACGCCTAAGCTGTGTTGAGGAACCTATCGAAATCATGAACCGTGAGGTCGAATGACTAGAGCAAAGTCGTTTTCCTATTTTTACTGATCAGTGGAAACTCTAAGAAATATCTCGAATTCGCGTGAGAATGTGAAAATGGAATCTTGTGAAAGTATCTTTATCTCTTTTCACAACTAACGGATAACTCGAATTGAATCGCGAGGACGCGATTCCGTTGAGAAGGGAAGTCTGTGACAACTCGCACTTTTTCAGATATTCGTTTTCGAGAAAATTCGTCTGTTTTTCATTTGCGAACTTCCCTGAGCTCATTTGACGTGAAAACGAGAAAGCTATCTCGCGAAACGTGAAAATTAGACACAACGTGTACCGGAACAACCATAAACATATTAATCATTTTGATTATTTGTTACTTCATTTGAGAGAAAATAGTCGTGTAAATAGTCATTTTTATCAGAAAAATTATTCCGGACACAATGGCGAAAATTTCGTAATTTAATTCGACCATTTACTACCTTAAATGGGGCCCACATTGTATTGTTACAAAAGAATTATTAAAAATACACAAACACCCCCTCTCTTTATATTTGCACTGCCGCCCCTCCACTTTCATTTGTCCACCTTTGCCCCCTCCTCACTATATATAAACCCAAATTAGGGTTTCCTCCCCATTTTGATACCACCTCACCGGAATCATTATTCCGGCGCCGCTACTCGTTGTCCGGCCAACTTCCGGCCACCCCACCTTATTACACCGCTTCACCCATTTGATAGATCAAGAGCTTGTGCATTTTTCTATGCATTACACGCGCCCTAAAGAAGTTGCACGCGCTATAAATCTGGAATAGGAGTTATATAGTCGATTCAAGGGTTTTAATGTATTCATCGGGGTAGATTGTGGCGTTGTTTGTGTTTTGGTTTGGGTACGCCACCACTGCTGCCACCACTGTCACGGTGGTCATGGCCACCACTGCCACCATGGTCACGGCCGAGCCTCCATCTCCCCCGTCTTTTTCAGTCTATCTTCTTTTCTTTTTCTCTCTTGCTCTTCGTGGTAAGTTGTTGCACCAGATTCATTTTCATTTTTTTTGTTTATGATAAAACCGAATATGAATCGGTTAATGTTGGTATTCGTGGAATATGAACTTGATAAAAACGTTTTTTGTTTAAGGGTCGTGTGGTGAAGTTGTGTCATGGATTAGTTTGATTATCTTGTGCAAATATTATTTCTGAAAACGTCTTTCTTTATAAATATTCTCGTGTGGTAAAAATGTTGGCCATATGGTGTTTGATTTTTCGAGCGTAGTTCGTTGTCTTTCTTTGTTTCATTAGGTCTCGGTAAAAATAAAATTTGCTAAGGAATGTTTAGTTTTGAGTATGTCATGGGGCGTTTGTTTGAGCTGATTTACCAGGTTTTTGAACTCAGCAGTTAGGGTGTATTCTTAGTGGTGTATTGATTGTCTCCGTTCAGCCTAGCCACTAGGCTGCTAGGGTGCGTTTAATCTTTTTGTTTGCTGCTGCGTTTTCGTTTGTCTACGTTTATTTTTAGAAAACCACATGGGTGGTTATGTTTGTGTATATGATTTAGTCACGGCTCAACAAGAACAACCCACATAGGGTGTTGCGTGAGTTTCGGTTAACAACAATGATCACCAAGGGGTGTCTTGTGTTGTACTAAGGTTGCTCATAAAATAAGTGTGTATAATGATTGGAAATCTAATATTAACATGTTAGTGCCTTCCGTATAATAAATGTCGTATTAAAGTGTTTTATTTGGTTGACTTGGTTATTGTTGGTACGTTTCGGATTATGATTGGGACCGTAATTGGATTTGGATACGGAATGTGATTGGAAATATGTGGGTCAATATTATCGGACTTGGACAAATGAATACTTAACGGACTTTGATATACGAGTTATATATATATATATATATATATATATATATATATATATATATATATATATATATATATATATATATATATATATATATATATATATATATATATATATATATATATATATATATATATAATTTGGACTTGGTTAATTATTGGACATTGGTATCGTTATCGGACTTATGATATTAGACGATGGAAATTATTGGACATTTTGGGACAAGACGGTATAATATATTAGACTCGCAAGAATTTAATATATTGGATACGGATCGGACACAAAATATTCAATAAAGCCAAAGCCTAATAATTAAACGAATGATAACGATAAAAAAGCTGATAAAATATTGTAATTAAAACTTGGTTTATTTAAAGTCACGATGACTTTGGGAATGTTATATAAATGGATGTATCATTTATAGAAACATTCTAAACTTGTACGTTTAAATTTAAATCACTTTTATTTTATAAAAACCCAACAAGAATTTAAGCAAGTGTTCTTTTAAATAGTAAAACCTTTATGGTTTGAATTGCAAATTCGAACTTATCATTATTTATAAAACCCGTTTTTTTTAAGAAAGCCATTTGGGGATCATGGGGTAAATGCCGAAACTTACCAATTAACTTATTTTCTTGTCGTAGTTATGTGTCGTTACTTCCTCGACTTCTTTCTTATCTCTTTGTACTCGAGTTGAGTCTTGGTCAATATTACTTGACTATTCCTTATAATGTATTGGGATATACGTTATATTTTAGCGTGAGTTATACCTTTGGTGTGAGTTACATTTTGGCATACTTTTGGCGTGAGTTGGATGTCGAGCCATGATTCTTTATCACCACACGAAACGTTAAAACTAAGCTTTTGAGATATTTATACCGGAATTTTTGGAAATGTTTGATACGAATATTCCACGAAAACTAAGACACGTTGTCTTTCGAAAATTATTTTGCTTTGCTCATCGTATTCTGAGATAGCAAATTTCTATTAGATTGTGCCGATGTCGTACCGTTGTGCTTTCCTTTTTGGATATCATTGTGCTTTCCTTGTGAGACTGCTGTGCTTTGCTCACTAATGCCAG
The DNA here is from genome assembly GCA_019973895.1 of Chrysanthemum seticuspe. Classification (NCBI taxonomy): domain Eukaryota; kingdom Viridiplantae; phylum Streptophyta; class Magnoliopsida; order Asterales; family Asteraceae; genus Chrysanthemum; species Chrysanthemum seticuspe. The sequence continues at coordinate 290,421,668 of BPTQ01000005.1, forward strand.
TTGTGATTCTTGCGTTGCTTTGTATCGAGGTGAGTTCATGGCCCCTACTTTTACTTGCTTTTAAATTGTTTTGGGGGAGAATACATGCTCGTTTTTAATAAATGCAAATGCTTGATTTCTTTGAATAAATGATTGTTACTTGGTTTGACGAAGATGCGTGATTTGGTTTAAATATGTTTTTATGTGGACACAAGTGCTTGAAAACTATTTTGGATTGGACCTGAAAATGTTTTTGTGAGCTATTACGTGCTAGGTTAAGGTTAGAAACCCAAGCGTTGTTATGAATTGTTACATCCTGGCTCAGGATGGTGCGAATGTTATGGATAAATCTATTGGGAATGGCCACCCCGTCCGACCAACATGGCTCATGTGGGGGACGTATAACATGTCGTTTGTTAGTGTGTTTAGAGATAGTCACGGCTCGTGCTATCTAGTGATGGTTTCATGACTTAGCCTGCGTAATAGTTAAGCTTGCGTGACACTATATTCGTTGTAGTGTTTGATTTTTTGATATGGTCCATGTGGTTGTTTATGAGCTATTTTTACGGATAAATGTTTGATACTATGAATTAGGCAGGGTATGCCTTGATTAAATTTGACTTGTTTATGAGAAATGATTTGCACTTGAAAACCTTGTGGTCCACCTTTCTATTCTTTTGCTTAAAGGTAAACCTTGTTTTTACGACATTGTGAGCGCCACAATGATCGAAAGGATCTTCTGAACTCGCAATACTTTTAGGAAAACCTATGAACTCACCAACCTCGTGTTGACACTTTTAGCATGTATTCTCAGGTATTGAGGCGATTGTTTACTTTTGGAGGCGCTTGGGCAATGGCATGGCATGGTCATAGACGACTCTGATATTTGTATTTGGGGACCGCTTATTTATTATGGGCCTATTTCCGCATTAAATTTTATTGTAAACATTGATTTTATTAAATAAATGAGTTTTCTTAAGAAAAACCTTTTACTCTATGCTTGTGTTGTGATACCGATTAGTAGCACCCAAAACTTGTATGCTTCCGCTAAAACCCGATTTTGAGGGTGTTACACGCCGTACCTGTACAGGCGGACCAGACGGCACCCTTTTTAGGGTACCGTCCGTGTATGGTTTTGGTGTCGTGGATCCTCCAGGTAATTTTCTGAATTTCGACTCTTTCGTGATTCCAAATTACAATCCATCACTTATAAATCAATCTTAACTAGTGTATACTCTTATTAGAACTAGTATAATTCACTTAGGTATATAAGAAATCCATTTCCCACCAAAATTCAAAAATTTGAAAAATCCACCCAAGGAGCCCTTTGGCATAAAGGAAGGAACCAAATTTTTGGTACCTTCAAATCCGTAGATAACCTGAATGTTAGGAAATTCCACTCACTATAACACATTTATTGCAAATCTTTTCTTCTTCACTCCATCTCTCTTGTATGGATTGACTTGGGTGATATGACTAGCATTCAACCCACTTCCAAATCGTTAGGAACCTCCTCTCTTCAATGGTTTAACATCAAATCAAACACATTTCTCCACAAAATTTCACTTCTATAAATTGAGAGGTTTTACCATGATCATCCTCACACCTTCTTCATTCTTACTATTATCTAGCAAAGTAAAACCCAAGTTAAAAATGACAAAATCCTCTCCAAAACCTTGTAAGAAGACCGCTAGAATTAGCGTTAGGCTATGTTGCTTCGTTAACATTAGCTCCTCATCCGAGTCTTCTCCACTCACAATCTCTTCTCCCATCCGAGATGATACAAGCCTCACCATGGCTACACCAAATCAATCACACATTGTGATCACCACTCCACCACCTACAAAATCACCAACTTCACCTCCTCCGGCACCTATCCAAACATCCAAAACACCCTCACCACCTTCACCACCAAGGTCTCCAACTCTCATTCCTATGGAGCTATTTTCAACACCACCAACATCACCAAATCCTTTCCTAGAGGACTTGGAAGACTTGCCTCCTAGGCCAAGTCATCCACCACCATTGCCATCCTTTGGCACAATTGAGCGAATCGCTCATAAATCACCTCGGTCATCCTTTGACCCAAACGCCCCATTAGGGCCAAGACCTCTCCTTTTCCACCCTATTCACAAGGACATTCATGGTCCTTTATATGGAGATCATCCACTTCCCCATCAATGTCTCCTCATCTTGAGGACATTGAGGAGTGTATGTGGGATGCCAATCCCACTAGAGAGGAGATTCAAGCGGAACTCCACAACCTCCACCAATTCAAATGCATGGTGGATTCTCACTTAAGTGAGACAATGCAAATGCAAAATGCTTTGCTTGCATCCATCATGACCACTCCAAACATCCCCAACACCACCAACACATCCACCATTCCACCACCACAACCTCCCCAAACATTCTACCCTCCAAGGCATGGTTGCTCAACTTGTGAGCAAACGGGCCAAACCGTGAAACGGACCCGGGTTATGGTCCATGACTTCCAAGAAGAAATGAGGTTCATCCTCAACCACATCCTTGAGCGTCTCAACGCTCTTTCCCATCCACCATCACTTTAGGATGGTTTTAGAATAGTCTTTCTTATGTTTACTTTCTTAGGATAATTTTTATTTCTTGTACTAAAAACACATCATTGTGTTCTCTTTTTATGATCTTTACTCATGAAAAAAATTTAACTAATGAATGTTGTTTATTATATTGGTGTCATTACATAGTGTTTGGAAATGCTTGTGAATGATCATTATTACTAACAATTTTTTTTGTAGCTTTATTTTCACAATCCATGTATCTTCCCATTAAAGCACCCAATTTAGGGGGAGCTTTGAACAAGGGGGAGATAGTAGCTCGGGCTCATTACATTCCGCATAGCCTCTTCTTTTTGTTGAGACAAAAAGGGGGAGAAAATATAGAACTTTGAAATTATTTATATTTGACTTTTCTGAAAAAGTCAAACTGCATACATTTGACTTTCTAAAAGTCAAACAGGAACCCTCATTGATAATACTTGACTTTTCTTAAAAAAGTCAAACTGCATACTTTGACTTTTTGAAAAAGTCAACATCATGCATCAACTAGTGAATTCTTTGACTTTCATAAAAAGTCAAATTTCATACACTTGCATTATCATTTCCTTTTCAAGTTCTAAAACTAATATTTTTATAACTCTTGTACAAACTTTGTTTCTTTTATAAAAATAAAACTTATATTTTGTCCTCAACAAAAAGGGGGAGATTGTTAATACAAATATCGTCATTAAACGTTATTTATATTTTTGATCTTTGCCTAAGTTTTGTTAACGACAAAAGTAAATTTAATTTATAAAAGCTTAAAGCTTGTCAAGTTTATTAGATATTAAAACAAGCTTTCTCAAACAATATATTCATCATTCAAGCATTTACATTTGTGATTAGTGACATCTTGATATGACTCTAATCATTATGTATGATAGTAGTTTTAGAATGTGTTAGGTTCTTAAAACCAAACACTACTTAAGCATTTGCATATTTCTAAAAATAGTAATACAACATTTGACATCATGTATTACATCATGGAAATCATTGGAAGATTTCATTAGATATTTTGTGAAGATTTGTACTCTTCATATCTTGCACAATCTCACTTAGATAGAGTTGACTTTGGCAAGATTTGATATCTTGGCTGTCAGACCCGGCGGTACCAAAATGGTACACGGGCGGAACCCTTTTAAGGGGTCCGCCGTCTGTGGACGCTCCTGTCCATTTTGGCTATAAATAGCAATGCCAAGCCAAGTAGTTTTTCATCCTTTTCCAACATACTTTAATACATATCTTCTCTCTAACCTTTCTAACTCAGTTTCATATCATATTAGTGATCTCTTTTGTAGCAAAGAAGATCAAGTCATATTCAAGCTTCAACGAGAAGTTGGAAGTCTTGTTTGTTTAGTGTTGTATGATCTAGTGTTGATCCATACTTCATTGTTGTATCAAACCATCATAATTTTGTGAGTGTGAGTGGTTAGTATTTTAGTCCTCAAAATACATTGTGTGTGGGAGTAGTTGTACCCTTGGAAAGAACTCGACATCTAGCTTATTGTCGGAAATAGTGTAAGCGAAGTGTAAAGGTTTTCTCCGCCGGTGAAAGGAGCTTGTTGACTAGTGAAGTTAAACTCTCGAGTGTGAGACTCGGGGAGTGGAGTAGGGCAAGGAAAAAGAGTCCTTGTAGGCTGAACCACTATAAACAACTTGTTTTGGTTTGATCATCTCTTTCCTTATTTACTTATTACACATTGCTTGCATATTTCATTCACATACTCAATATCAATATCAATTGATCTTTCAATAAGTTTCAAAACAAAGTTTTTAATTGGTAAACTATTCAACCCCCCTTCTAGTTTTCTACAAGCTTATTCTAACAAATTTTTTCAGCTTCCCGGTTACCACATTTTCATAGCGTCACATTAAAAATGCAATTAACGCGTGAAGAAATTACACTGAAAGTCGTACTTACGTAGTCTTGACATTGTAGTTTAGGGACAGTTATGTTTGCGTTGGAGAATTGTAGTTTAGTTGGAGTTGGATTGGATCCAAGTCATATGGAACCAGATTAGCTATAGTCCAAATATCAGCCTGTAAATACTCGGGGTCACATTTAAGGGGTGTTTGGATTTGCACTTTAGAAGCTGTGTCCTATTTTTTTTTAAACCTAGCTATTTTTGTAACATATTGGATTACACAAACACATCAAACCATATTATATGGGACGTATGGCTTAGGGTTTAGAGAGACAAAGTTAAGAGGTTTAGGAAGCTTAGTGAGAGAAAGAAAAATCTTATTATGAGCTCCAACCCTCTACCTTGGGAGGTAGAGGGTATTTATAGTATCTTACAAAATACGCCTCCTACAGGCTGTGGATCAGGCATACACTGGGCAGAAGCATGAAGTGAAAATATCAGATTCGTTGATGCACTTATCATGATTTCTTTAGAAATGAATGTGTTGTGTGAGCATGCGGCCATGGATTGACCTCTCAATTCTGATCAGCTGCAAACTTTGGGTTTACCTGCACATAACAGTTAGCAATAAAGCGCATGAAAGTGTCTTCGATCACTTTTGTTGAATTGAGGTACACGGCCCACGGTTCCCCGTTGATCAGTACAAGTACTGCCTGTGATCAAGTATAATTCTGAAGAATCTCCTTGACAGGGTTTCGCAGCTGCTCTAGCCGTTCTCAAACCAGAACGTCTCAAAGAAGCCAACACGGAGTGAGTGAACCAGCGAATTGAGATTCACTGATTGATGAAAAGATATTTAAAAAACAATCGTGCATTGCTCAATATTGTTTGATATTGGATTTCACAAACACATCAAACCATGATTCTAAGGAGGCGTACAATATAGATTTTTAGAGAGAGAAAGTTAAGAGGTTTGAGAACTTAGTGAGAGAAAGTAAAAGTATTATTATGAGCTCCAACCCTTTACCTTGGGAGGTAGAGGGTATTTATAGTATCTTACATAAACGCCACCTACGGGCTGTGGATCAGGCATACAGTGGGTAAAGACCCGCCCGTCCTCCACGGTGTTACTAAACTAAATAATAACTAACATTAAATAACTACGACTACGAGCTTTCTAACGATTACATATACTTAAGGTGACCGACACTTTAATAACTGGATTTACTAAATCCTAACAATCTCCCCCTAAGGGAGGTCACCTCAAATTACATTGAATACAAACAGATATAACATTAAGATTGTTCTTAGATTCTTGTTAAAGTTCTTTGCTCTGTAGCTCATAGTCTTTGATTCTTCATGTTTTGCATGTTTGGTTAATCCAAGTGGAGGTCTTTAACTGATCCACGTGATAATAAGTTTTGAGCCAGCTTTGAGATCATCAGCTACCATAAACCTCTGACTCTTCCTTTGTAGTGTTGACATTATGTGATGTTGTGACTTTAGGACCGACACGCTCACATTCTGGATCATGATATCTTCTCATCAGAGTAGCAGAAGCTTTAGTTAATTCATGATATTTGCAGCAGCGTAGCAGAAGCATGGAGTGAAAATATCATAGTCGGTTATGCACTTATCATGATTTCTTTAGAGATGAATGTGTTGTGTGAGCATGCGGCTATGGATTGACCCCTCCACTCTGATCAGCTGCAAACGTCGGGCGTATCTGCATACAACAGTTAGCAATAAAGTGCACGAAAGTGTCTTTGATCACTTTCATTGAATTGAGGTACACGGCCCATGGTTCCCCGTTGATCAGTACTAGTACTGCCTATGATCAGGTATAATTCCGAACAATCTCCTTGACAGGGTTTCGCAGCTACTCTAGCTGTTCTCAAACCGGAACGTCTCAAAGAAGACAACACGGAGTGAGTGAACCAGCGAATTTGAGATTCACTGATTGATGAAAAATGATTTGAAAAACAATCGTGTACTGCTCAATAAAATGTTTTTGCAATACAACGAAGGTTTTAAGGAAAACCAGTTATCAATCATAAACACCTTTTAATTTTGAAATATTAATACACAGTCGATGTGGTAGAGAAAAGAATTTTAAGCACAACGGTCGGTTTTTCAAAGGTATCCGTCAATCCATAACCTGAACCAGGATTGATTCATAATTTTGAGTCGCCCCATTATTTCTGTTCAGTTGTCACATGGTTGATCTATTGGATAGATCTCACATGCCACCTACCAAGAGCTTGTTTGATGTTGACTCTAAAAGGCTTTCCATCTTCATTGTGAATATGTTTGCATATCACTCAGATGTTCTGGCAATACCACAAGGATAATGCGTAGGACTCTTAAGATATAATCTCTCTTTCCATATTGTGTGAAACAGAGAGTCTTCATTGACAGTGTCCTTAATGAGATTTATTGATGATCTCATGGCTCTAGACTCAATAGTGCATATTTGGTTCCTATGCCGGAGACTAGGGAGAGGGTCTCCTTCTTCAATATCAAGAATCTCTAAGAGAAATTCGATAGATTATGTAGGTTCCCCGTGATAATGAAACAAGCCCTTTTAAGAGGAACTTGAGTAGCTTGGGAAGTTTAGTGCAGTGCGTCACGGGGTCCATGACGTCTTGTCTTCAATATCGGCGTAACCTTAGTAACCACCAGTAGCATATTTATTAAACCCGGTTTCTGCCCTAAGGTTGAATTCCTGGAGGGCTATTTCTTTTCACCCTTTGTTCACATACAATTCTTTTTCATTCTTTAACCCCTTCAGTGCTTACCGAGACTTCATTACTAGAACCTTTGTTGGATCAATGTACTCTAACCAAACTAACTATATAGCTTGTTAAGGGTTTAATAACCTCGGATAAATCCTAAGTTATTAACAATGAAACACTGAGCAAACTCTATTAATTATGCGGAATTTACTTAACAAACCTAAAAAGAATTAACTTTAACATTCAACGATTTTATTAATAACTCTGAATCTGCTTGATTATGTAGATTCTTTAACAACTCTAAAACACTAATATCGTACTTCTCTAAAACTCTAAAAACACGTATTCTCTAATGCCAACCTAGGGGTCCTTTTATAGGCTTAAGGATAACCCTAGTCGATTTACAATTTGTAACCTTGTACGACAAGTAATACTATACAAATCTAAGAACATTCTAGAATTACATAATGATCCTTAATTCTTTTGCATAGCAGTCCTTTAAGCATGTAGTACTTTGATGAATCGAGAAGTACTTTGATTTTATACTTAGCAGTACTTTGACTTCTTCAGCACTTTAACTCTTCAGTACTTTGACTCTACAACACATTAACTTTCTATATCCCAACAATCCTCCCCTAACTTGAATTCTACTTGCTTGATTTCAAGTTCCTTTGTAGAATTAACTTTAATGTCTTTATCTTCAAAGAGAGATTGTGACTTTATCTTCAAATTTTGTCTTTATAGATTCTGTGCTTATATCATCATCATCATCAAAGTAATCTTTATTAGTAATTCATTTCAGCAACATTCAGCAAGCTCCATCTTTTCAGCAACTCAGCAACATATGACAATTTTGTACATTAATTCAGTTTAAGTTTCAGTCTATTCTCATCACTTCCAGGTGTGTAAACTCCTGTGAGAGGTGAATCATTGAAATTTAATGAATTTTGATGTCTCTTTACCAAAGCCATTAACTCTGGAGTAGCCAAATGTTTAGGTGTGTAAGACCATGGTACATTGATAACCATATGATTTTTTAGCAAATCATCAGTTATCAACAGATTTGATTTGTCTTTACCAAAAGTTGTACCCTTTTGGACTAGTTAATTCTTGCAACCATGGTGAACTAATTACCATATAAATGGTTTTTCCACAGCCTTTACCACAAACCATTTTTCTTATGGGCTAGCCAACTCTTTACATCTGCTGATATGGTGAGTTGATTACCATACAACTTATTAGTAGGTTGTCAACTATATAACGGATTTGAGATATCTTTACCAGAGTCGTTTGCTCATGGAATAGCCAATTCTTTTGTAAACATGGTGAACCGATAACCTATTGTTATAACCATTTCAAAAACCATTGTTGCTGTTAACTTTTGTTTCAAAATATTTGTCACTTAACAAAAGTTTTTTCTTTCAAAAACATTTACTAGTTTATACTGCAAGCAGTACTTTGGTTAAAGTACTGTTTGTTCCAGCAGTACTTTGAATAAAGTACTTATTTTTCAAAAATTTATATATTATAAACATCATACCAGTACTTATGCTTCATTCTCAGCCTCTGTCCATTTGATATACAGTTCAATGACCATTAAGGTTGTGTCATTCTCTTCCTCGACTTCCATTCCATGATCCAACATCCTTCTCATAAGATCTCTTGTCAAAGGATATCTTCTTTCAGCTAGCATGTGGATCATAGTTCCATCCTCCAATACCAAAGCATGAACTCCTGATTCTTCAAAGAATCTCCAGCTTGTAATCTCCCAGTTTTCTTGATTTTGCCAGAGTTCATCATTGCTTGTTTCCTCAGTTTCAAAGATAGTTATCAGATCTCCTAGTAATACTAACCCAACTCCACTTGATGGAATATGTTCAAAGTATTCTTGCACCAGTTGGTATAGTTTAAACAGATCTGCTCTATCAATAATATGCAGTATATCCCATAGCAGATTGAAGATTCTAAAACTTTCATCCACCCTGTGGAACATCAGATAATTCCCATCTTCCTTTGATTCTACTACTTCAAATGTAGTTATCTTTGTATTCTGTACTGCATCATCTTTGGATTTAGGATTCTCAAAGTCAAAAACCCTTAGGTAATTTCTTAGTTCATCAACTGTATCTGATCTTAGCTCAATCTTCTTTGATTTCTGTTCAACTTCAGTTGTCCTTTTTCTTTTTAAGCTTGTTTTACTGAAATCCTCCTTGTGCTTATCATCCTTGAAAGAAACAATATTTTCAACTTGTTTCTGATAAGCTTTTCTAACATTTTCATACAAATCTTTCATCCCAATATAATTCAGCTTTTGTAGTCCACTGTATCCTTGACCTTTCAAGTAAGCCATCATAGCATTTCTTTCTTCAGCTTTACTCATTGGTCTTCTAGATATAACAGCTTCATGTTCTTTCACTGGTACAACAACTTCAACATCAAAATTAGGTTGCAATTCCCTAGCAGCTTCTTCATTCTAGGCTTCCTGAATTGCTCTTATCTCTGGTAAAGTTTGCTTCTTTTTCTTCCTTGTTTCCACCAGTTTGCCTTTGCCTTTGTCTTTAGGATCTAACACTGGTTGAGAATCTTGTGGTTGTTCTTCAGCAACTCCTGGAATGCTAACACCTCTTGGTCTTGATAAGTTGTGCAATATCTCAGCTACAGTTTCATTATCACTTGCAGTGTGCACTACTTTTGGTGTGTCAGCTTCCTCTTCTTGTATAATAGTAGAAGGACCAGCTTCTTCATCAAAATTCAAAGCTCTTGGTGTAATCAGTTCATGTCTATGAGTTTCTTGAAGACCAGTACTTTGATCAGCAGCACCTTGGTCATCAGTACCTTGAACACCAGTTCTTTGAACTTCAGTTCTTTCAGACTCAGTACTTAGAATCTTAACCTGTGCATCAGTACTTTGAGGTTCATCTTCTTTTTCTTCATAAAGTCCAGCATCTTCTTTCAAATTCTCTTGCTCTAAATTCCTTCCCAATTGGATAGAAGATTGCTGTCGAACCTTTTTGCCTGTAGAAGCCTTCTTAAAATACTTTCTTTTCTTCCTTTTAGCCTTGACCCACAATCTGTAATGTTTTACCAAGGGCCAGACAAACATCTTAAATTTTCTAAGCTTGATCTTCAACTAGGCTATCTGTGCAGCTTGAGCCTCAATTATCTTCTTTAATCTTACTAGCTACCTTGTCAGAACATAATCATCATCTCCTCCAGAGGGAATAGGGATATCTGGTTCTGACTCAATAGGTGGAGTATCATGATGAGATGAGTTAAGAGAAACTGTAGTACCTTCGTTTACATCAGTACCTTGAGAAGCAGTTCCTTGAGATGCAGTACCTTGAGAAGCAGTACCTTCAGTTGAAGCAGTACCTTCTCTTTCATCACTAGCTGCAGCATCATCTCTAATTGCCTGAACAATCTCCATCATTGAAGTAGTCAATGGAGTGTTCCTTCCAGTAAACAAATGACTCTTCCTAGCCATGAAGGTGAAAATCTTGGCCTGTTGTACCACAATAGGTAATAGACTTGAAGGCTTTGGTACATCTTGAAGTTGTTTATTCAAGAAGACTTGAATAAATCTTGGATACATCAACCAGCGTGATCCATGAGAGATGTGAGATAGCATACCATCCAAAATTAGCCTTGAAAAATTGAAAATATGATTTGTAGCCAATCCCACTAGTGCAGATGCTATATTGGATCGAAACTGCTCCCATGAAGTACTTTTAGAACTGATACAATGAAGTAGGACATGAACCAAGTACTTCCAATGCGGACTAAATAAGGGCTTCTTGAATGTTGTTGTTTCAGCCAAAGACCCTTCATACCCAATATCACACAATGTATCCCAAAGAAGTTGTTTATCAAACCGAACAGCTCCTTCTTCATCATAAAATAATAGATCTTCTCTAATTGTAGCTTTACTAACCTTCACTATCCTTCCAGCAACCTTAGCTTGTATATACGAATCATCATTCACCATGTGAGTCCTAGCAGTTGCCCAAAACTGTTGAATCCATGGCTCAATGATATCAGGTTCAACCAAAAGTGCATAACTAATTGGAGACCCCGTGAGAAAATCAATAATGTCATGGAATGCGACATTAGCTTCTGTTTTATCCAAATTCGCCACCATGTTGTGTTTAGAAACGGTGTATCGGTTCGCCATTGATGGTTGTAAAAGGGAGTGATTCAGTGAATAAGTAATTGTGATAGAGAGAGAAATATGAAAAAGATTGATACGAATAAAGATGAGAGGGAAAATCAGAAAGTAGTTATTTATAGGTAGGATTTGAAAAATCACAGCCCATAATAACAAAGTTACCATTATTTGAATTTACCCCTCTTTTTGACCGTTGGAACAGTACATTGATAAGACAATCAGTTCTTTCCATGTGCGCAGTACTTTCCAGACCAGTACTTTCAGGTCAGTACTTTCATATAACAAAACAGCAGTACTTTTCCATCTTCTTCTCTATAAAGACAAAAACTTCAAATAGGCATTGTAATGCCTCCCCTTAAGCAAATCATAGGACTATCTAACTAATTAATCAGTCCTCCCCTTAAATATATCTCAATAATTAATCATTCCAATGCTTACCACCAAGTGATTGAATCGTGAAACATCAAATCCTTTGGTGAGTAAATCAGCTACATTATCATCTGTGTGAACCTTGACAACATTAATGAGCCTATGCTCATAGCAATCTCTGATAAAGTGATGTCTAATCTGAATATGTTTGGTCTTGGAGTGATAAACTGTATTCTTCACAATACAGATTGTACTCTCATTATCAATATTGATAGGAGTATTCTTGAAGTTGAACCCATAATCCAAGAGTTGATTCTGCATCCACAAAACTTGTCCACAACAGCTTGCAGCAGCCACATACTATGCTTCAGTAGATGATGTTGCTGCTATAATTTGCTTCTTACACTGCCATGAGACTAATCTTCGTCCAAGATATTGGCATCCTCCAGTGGTTGATATTCTATCATAGTTGTCACCTGCATAATCACTATCTGAAAAAGCTTCCAAGTGAAAAGGTGAATCCTTTGGATACCACAACCTCAACTTAGGTTGTTGTTTCAAATAACTAAAAATTCTCTTCACTGCATTCATATGGGAGGCCTTAGGTGAGACTTGATATCTTGCACATAAACAAACAACAAACATGATATCAGGCCTAGATGTAGTTAAGTACATAAGACAGCCAATCATAGATCTGTACAGCTTGACTTCAACAGGTTGACCATCTTCATCCTTGCCCAATGAGTTGATAGACTTGATAGGTGTAGTGACTGGCTTCATAGCATCAAAATTGAACTTCTTAAGAATGTCAGAGACATATTTTTCTTGACTTATGAAAATTCCTTCCTTTGACTGCCCAAACTCCTTCACCATAGACTGTTTTGTAGCTCCAAAGATGATATCATCGACATAAACTTGAACCAGCATGATATCCTTCTTATCTCTCTTGATGAACAAAGTCTTGTCAATGGCTCCCCTCCTGTAGCCATGTTGCAATAAGAAAGTAGAGAGCCTTTCATACCAAGCTCTAGGTGCTTGATGAAGACCATAAAGAGCCTTAACAACTTTGTAGACTTTGATTGGATGAGCAGGGTCTTCAAAACCAGGAGGCTGTTTGAAATAAACCTCCTCTGTAATCGTGTCATAGAGAAAGGCACTCTTGACATCCATTTGATAAACCTGAAATCCCATATATGATGCAAAAGCAAGGAATATTCTAGGGTATGAATGATATCGATTGATTGAATGCACAGCGGAATAATAATTGACACAATCAACATCACTAATAAGGTGTTCTTTATTGATTGAAATATAAATTCCTACTACTACTACTAATGTACGCACGCTATAATCGTGTGTCTAGACTCTCATTGAAGAGTTTTACTATTGAATTGAAATGAAAGATGATTTGTAACTAGATGCCTACCCTCTTTATATAGGAGAGGGAGGTTACAAACCCTAATAATATTAGCTTACTAGAAAAGCTAACTATTAAACTACATAATAGGTCCTCATTGTTTCTTCTTTCTTCATTGTTACTCGTGGTTTTGTAATCTTCAACTCGGAAATTCCCAACAATCTTCCCCTAAACTGGAATTTGACTAGGTTAAGTTCCAGTTTCTTGATAGTACAAAACAACCTGTATAAAGAAACAATGCTAAAACATGTCATCACAATAATAAGCCGCACACTATGAATCTTCTTCCCCTTTTTCTAATAGGGGTCTTGTGCAACTCGTAGACGCTTCCCCTAAAGTGATGCATGTAGATGGTAAGTATAAAAACCATAAGCTTCCCCTCAAAACTATACTAACCATCTCAATTTTTTTTTACAACTAAACAAAATAAATAAAGTGTATCAGCAGAGAAGTCAAATCAGCAGCATAAAAATAGTCCACCATTAGAAATGGAGAACCAGTAGAAACATCAACGTATGCGTCTTATATCTTGTACTATCCACGTGACTCCAAACTCAGATGATGCACTAGCAAATGTGAGCATTAAGCACCTTTTCTATAGATCTCACCCCTTCACTAACCCTGAGCACTACAACGTAACTCCTTAAAGTGATAGCAAATTCGAGCATTAAATACTTTTTGTAGATCTCACCCCTTCACTAGATCATCAAGTCTTTGTCACATCATTAACGTACAAACAAGTTATCTCAAAAGTGTTGCAACTCACTGTGAGAGATATGATAAGACACGCACCTGATCAACCAGTAGGAACTCCAAAACAACTAGCAGAAATTGATCAGTAGTAACAATCAGCAAGAAACGATCATCAGAAACCAATACCTTCAGCAGAAACCGATCAGTAGAAACGAATCAAAATATGCAGCCAGGAGGAACACCAAATCAAGCTGAAAATATGTTAATTACTAGGGTTCATCGTTGAATGAAAATTCAACTCACCAAGACTAGTAAAACATTAGAAGACCATCTGTAAAGATCAAAATTAACATATACAACAACTGATCATGAACGGTACAAATGTTATCCGACCAGAATTAAGTTCCCACGCTGCTATTATAAACCATCATCCACCAGTATACAAACAGTACCCAATTAGTAGGAACGAAACAATGATCAGCAGCAATCAGACTAATACAATCAGCAGGAACTGGACATTAGTAAAAGTCAATCACATATAATGAGATCCGTACCTGTCGTTGTGAGCACCAAAGCTGTAACACCCCCAAATCTCGATACAGCGGAAGACTTAATCAAGTTTTTAGGGCGTTACTATTGGATTGGTATCGCACACAAGTATAATAAAAGATAACCATTTAACCATTCAAAACCAATCCCAAATTTAAATATTCAAAACATTTAATCCAAAAGTATAAATATTAGGCCCAAACATAGTTTGATAAAATAGGCCCCCATAGTTTATCAGAGTATGAAATGCGCCTTCTTGCCAAGCTTCCACAATCCACATAATCCAAACATCTTTCAATTACCTGAGAAATCATGCTAAAAGGTCAGCTAACGCTGGTGAGTTCATAGGTTTAAGTTCAACAAAATCATAGTGGACCAATAAGAGTTGATTTGCTATGCAAGACCTAAGATAGATAAACACCATTTTCACACCGATCCATGCCGGATCACCAATTATAACACACGTCCCGCATCCAGGGACAACTCGAGCTCGCGACTCTAGTCCAGCACTGTCGTGGTAAAATCTAGAACAATTGCCAACCCCGGACTAAGTCGATGTAGAAGTCTATTCTTAGTTATGCACAACTAACCTAAACTAAGGCAACAACTACCACACATCTATCTCAACAGTCAAGCATATAAGCAAATCCAAAATAGTTTTCACGGTCCAAAAACAACAGCATGATTCTCACCCCAAAGTAGTTCAAAACGTAATTAAAACGTAGATAAAAGTGGGGCTATGAAACTCACCTCAAGCAATCAACGCATAATCAACGCACAAATATCACTAGCAGAAGATAACAGAAATCACAGCACAACAACTATCGACTCGGCACAACCTATTAATGTAGACCAACTTTAATACACATATTCCTCAAAATCAACGTTATCTACTCCAATATATTCCATTCCTTTATTTCCAAAAACGTCTCGTTTCACCATTTAATCCTAGTGTTTGGTATCCTCATGTGGGTGTATCCACTCAATATGATGCCATGAATGCACTCAAACAACCAATATATAACTCAATGCGACACAATGAGACCTCTAAACGATAAGCTCCATAGTTCAATAAGTTTCGGAATAAATAGTAGACCTTATCGAATTCGTCAACTCGATAAACTCATTCATTTATTCGTATCACTTATTATCCCATAAATCAATCGTATCCTAAAGAGTGATAAGGATAATTCACCCATTAATAAGGTTATCCAACGTACCTAGCGGGCTCTTATTAGATTCGTCAACCTAATAAGTCCGCTACCCATGCACACAACGTAAGCAATTAAATACTCAACTAATATTAAATGTCCATGATTGACATTCATTGATAAACGTGTACTCGAAACATTAATTACTTATTTATTATAAAACCTTTCCAATTTAATCGTTAGTTTCCGTTAAAAATAGTAAATAACAAGATAAATCTTGTTATCGATCTTTTTGGTATAAAAGCTCATTATTACTTACATTTCATAGTTTTATTAGCATTTTCATATGTATATATATATTTCGTCAAAATCCAATATTAATCTCATATCGTTATTCGTTTCGAGTCCACAAGCACGAGTCATAACTTCTCGGCTTTTAATCAATCAATTGTCCAAATCATACTAAAGTCCATGTTACGGCTTTGTCGGAGTCAACTATTGACTAAAAAGTCAAAGTGACGCCGACGTAGCTTAAATTCAACAATATATATATCAAGTCCAAATTAAATGTCACAATATCGCAATTAAATCCCAAACCAACTCAAAACAATCTCGCCAACCAATCAACAAGCTACCAAATTGACCCGACTCGGACCCATGACCAACATAGGCCACGTACACCAACCATGGGTCACGTACGTGACCATGGTGGTGCGTACGCCTCTCCAATCCTATCCAAACACAACCAAACCCATTCCTCAAAACTCAAATCCAATCATTCAAGCTCCAAACACTAACTAAACACAAAACGCATCAACTATTTTTAACCAAGAACATGCAACTAAACCCTAAATGCACATACCCATCAAATTAATACACCACACATGTACCAAACACTAATTACTTGTTTACTTAGTCACTAATTAGCTTTAATTTCATGTTCCACCCAAAAGCCCCAAATTTCATTCATGGGTCGAAACCCTAGAATTCGATTTGTGGGTTTTTATTGCCCAATCAAGCTCAAAACATGTTCTATTTACCTTCTCTAATCACCAATTGCAAAAGCCCTTTGAAACCCTAAAAGTACGAATCTTAATTCTTGAATTTTAAGGTGTTAATGAAGTCCAAATTGAATGTATGATATATGATTGGAAAGAGGAGAAAGACATCTATCTTTTTGTGGTGGAGGTGGTGGTTAACGCGCCGGTGTGGCGACGGTGGTGGCCGGATTATGGCCAGCGGCCGGTGGTGGTGTTATTAGGGTTAGGGTTTATTTCTTGTAGAGAGAGAAAGGTAGAGAGATAAACACTAGTGTGTGTGTTTTAGAGATAGAAACAAATGAGGGGAAATGAGGTATTGAGTGGGTATTTATACATAGGAGCTAGGGACCTCAAAAACAATTAATTAGGAGGGGGGCGCCGGCTATAAAGAAAAAGGGGAGGGTTCGGGTTGAAACTTTTCGTATCTATCGCGTTTACCCATTCCCGAGCTCACATATCGTCCCCCGAGTGTCCCACGGCATTTATTTAACTTTCCAACATCGTTACTTACATTTTTCCACGAGTTTTAACTATTTATTTGTCAATTTTCGAGTTACGGTCTAAAAGTTACTGTAACTCTTGTTTTAGGCTTTTCTAGTACCGAATCGAATAGTGCCTACCAAATAGAGTTAAAACACATACGATAACTCATTTAATAATAAAATAAACCGTAAAAACCAATCGACGATATAAAATCAAGTCACGATTTATTAAAATAGTGATAAAGGCAAAACTTAGTTTAATTTAACGTAATGCGGTTACCAAAAATAGACTCCCTAAATTGCCGGTTGTCACAGCCTCCCAGCCTCAGAAGAAACCCGTCCCGGGTTTCACTCCGAGTTGCTTGGTGTCATGAAAATTTTAGGATACTTCCTACGGAAAACGTCCTCACGTTCCCAAGTGAACTCCGGTCCATGTCGGGAGTTCCACCGAACCTTAATAATCGGAATACGGCTATTCTTCAGCCTCTTAATCTCACGATCCATAATCTCAATCGGTTCCTCAATAAAATTTAATTCCTCATCAACACGAATATCTCTTAAAGGCACAACTATGTTTTCTACCAAAAGACACTTCTTAAGATTACTAAAATGAAAGACATTGTGTACACTACTCAGTTCCGATGGTAGCTCCAAGCGGTATGCTACCGGTCTGATTCTTTCTAGGATTGGAAAAGGGACCAATATATCTGGGATTGAGTTTTCCACGCTTCCCAAAACGAATCACTCCTTTCCAAGGAGAAACTTTCAACATAACACGATCTCCAACCTGAAATTCTAAAGGTTTACGTCTTTTATCGGCATAAATCTTTTGTCTATTACGAATCTGAACTATCTTCTTAGTGGTTTCTAAGACAAGTTCAGGACCTGTAAGTTGACTTTCGCCAACTTCTGCCCAACAAACAGGAGAACGACATTTTCGGCCATACAGTGCCTCAAATGGAGCGGCCTTAATACTAGAGTGATAACTATTGTTATAGGAGAATTCATCCAATGGGAGATGTCTCTCCCAGCCTTTGCCGAAATCAATAACACATGCTCTAAGCATATCCTCTAAAGTCTGAATAGTTCTCTCGCTTTGACCATCATTCTGTTGATGGTAAGCAGTACTCATATCCAAATTCGTTCCTAATGCTGTCTGTAACGACTTCCAAAAGTGGGATGTAAAACGACTATCCCTATCAGAAATGATAGATATCGGTACTCCATGACGCGATACTATCTCCTTAAGATACAATCGAGCAAGCTTATCAAGACTATCGGTTTCACTAATAGCTAAAAAGTGAGCAGACTTAGTTAAACGGTCAACTATTACCCAGATAGCGTCATTGCCGCTAACTGTTCTCGGTAATTTAATGATAAAATCCATGGTTATACGCTCCCATTTCCATTCTGGGAGTTCGGGTTGAACTAATAGTCCTGATGGTTTCTGATGTTCTGCCTTAACTTTAGCACAAGTCAGACACCAACTAACATACTAAGCTATATCGGCTTTCATATTGGGCCACCAATAAAGTTTCTTAAGATCCTGATACATCTTATCGGCTCCAGGATGAATAGAGTATTTTGATTTATGCGACTCGTGCATAATCAACTCATGGATTCCACCATGAAATGGTATCCAGCTTCTGTCTTTGAAGCATAATGTTCTGTCGGAATGCTTCAAGAAGCCGTTTTCACTTTCTAGCATTCCATGAAGATTCTCATAAGGACGGTTCTCTTCCGTCAATGCCCCTGCTTGGGCGGCTAAAATTTGAGACGGTAAGGGCGACACAATGGTCATTCCTAAAGATCTAACGAGTAGGGGTGGAATGTCCTCCTTACGACTAAGTGCATCAGCCACAACATTTGCCTTACCAGGATGATAACGAATCTCACAGTCATAGTCACTAAGCAATTCCAACCAATGACGTTGTCTCATGTTCAGTTCCTTCTGATCTAAGATATGCTTCAAACTCTTATGGTCGGTAAATACTACACACTTGGGTCCATACAGGTAATGTCTCCAAATCCTAAGAGCAAACACTACAGAACCTAACTCAAGGTCATGGGTGGTGTAGTTTTTCTCATGCTTCTTAAGTTGTTAGGATGCTTAAGCAATCACCTTCTCACGTTGCATCAAAACAGCACCTAAGCCTTTATGCGAAGCGTCGCAGTACACGACAAAATCTTCACTTCCTTCAGGCAAAGCTAGGATGGGCGCATTACACAACTTCTCCTTCAGAAGTTGGAATGCTTCTTCTTCCTTTTCTCCCCATTCATACTTAATGTTAGGTCACTAGTTTTACAAACACAAGTAATATGGAAAGAGATAAGGCGATTGAACAAGATCTAACATACACACACGATAATAAAGACGGTTTAGGCGTAGGATGTGAATGAGAGAATAACTTGAACAACCAACCTTCAAATGAAGGTTTACATAAGGTATTTATAGGAGGAAAGCTAGGGCAACACTCCTAGTTTCCATCCTTTCCTTAATGGACTTGGGCCTAGTCTCATGGGCCTTCTACACAAGCCTAAGGCTAATTACAAATATAAAGGCCATAATAAAGCTAACTATTACATATTAATTACTAACACTTGATTATGGTTTAGGAGTGATTCCAACAATCTCCCCCTCAAGTGTTGGTGATGAACGGTGAAGGCGTTGATGTAATAGAAGCTCTGACGTCTTCTGACATTCTTCTTTCTTGTGAGAAGGATTGCCTCGATTCGAACAATCTCCCCAGTGTAGAGAGATAGTTTTCCTTGAGCAGTTATGTTATGACGTCATCATTAACTTTGTTCTTTGATTATTGTTCTTTGTGGTGAAAGTGATAGTATGTTGTTGTCTGCATCAAATCTGCCTCAGGTCTGCTTCGCTGCTACAGTGTCTCCACGTCATTCTTCAACATGCTCACACGCTCTTTGACGTTGGAATTCAGTACTGATGAAGTTCTTTAAGTCTTTAACTTTGTAGATTCTTTGATTTGACGAAGAATCATTCTGACTATTGTGTTGCTTTTGGATAGAACTTCCATTGGTGATGACGTTGGCGTGAGCATGAGAAGAATCAGCATGATCATCCCGCTCTGGAGCTTCCATAAGAAGAAAACATTTCAAACAGTTTGTAATAAGCGGATTCTGGCACTTACAAGTTTGAACTTCGAGAGTGTTAACAGCATAGTGTGAAAACACAACTCTAATTCTTACTAAGGCCGTTCCTGAACTGGAGTCCCACAAGTGAGATAACGCGATGTACCGAAGTACACCTACAGTTCAGATGAGTCGCTGAGGTACACCGAAGCATCACCTCACGACTGTAGACCGTTTGAGACACACTAAGCGTAATCCACGGGGAGTTACCAAAGTGACCTGCTGTCAGGGCTGTTTGATGTTGACCCTGGTAGGAGTTTGCATTCAATCACTGAGGATCATAGTTGTGAACCTCTAATAAATGTTCTCGACAGATTGCTAAGATCTGTGAAGGACTCGATATGAACCACTGATGATCTTATTTGTTGATCAACAAGTGATGAGATGTCAAGTGTACCTAAGAGATCTTTTGATGAATCTCGTGGCTCTAGACTCAATAGTGCGTTTTGGTTTTCCTGAGCGGAGACTAGGGAGAGGGTCTCCTTCTTTAATACCAGCGATCTCTAAGAGAAAGCCAATAGTTTACGTAGGGTTTCCTGTGAGAATGAAACAAGCTTCTGTTGAGAGAAACTTGAGTGGCTAAGAAGGTTTAGTGCATGCGTCACTGGGTCCATGACGACTTTTAATCTTCAATACCGGTGTCACTAAGTGACAACCAGTAGCATATGAATTGAACCTGGTGTCTGCCCTAAGTTGAATAATTTGGAGGGCTATTTCTTTTCACCCTTTTCTTTGCATTTCTTTTTAATTCTTCAACTCTTTCTTTCTCCGATTCTCATTTTCTCCTTTTTATAATCGTACCTAAGGACTTCTAAGTACTAACTATTTGTGATGTCCTTGGGTAGATCCCTCCGGCTCTGGCAGATCATAGCACGGTTATTCCTAACCTTAGTCACCTTATAACTCCATGACTAACCTATGTTGCCATTAAAACCACTGTTGTGAAGAATCTCTCAAAGGGTTTGTTAATGAAAATCATGTTTGAACCACTGTGAGAGATAGGATTTTGCATAAATACTCCCCCTCCACATGTGCTTTAGAGTTTTGACAGAAATCTGCACTGTGTGGGAAGAGCGCGCACTTTTGAATTGATCAACTCAAGATAGACAATCCCTCGCGAGACACGGTTACGTTGCATAGTTAAAGAGTTACATTGTCAGCTTTTAGGTGACAACTAGCTCTAATAACTACCTTGAAGGTGTAGACAAGCCTCGAAAGGTTGTCATACCCGTCAGAGTTCATGTCTACCAAGATTTTCTCGAATGGTACATTCTACTTGGACAAGTCCTTTGCGAGACACGCTTACATTACTAGCGAACTAGCTTGAAATTATTACCCGTCCAGGAGAAGTCTTTTCGAGTTACTAATAGTTTAGTACCGTCAATTCGTTGGTTAAGTCTATTACACAAAGATTCATTTGCATTTGCACAACATATTTCTTATTACATAATTTTCTCCCCCTCAAAAATGTCATATCAAATGTTATTTTAGAAAAGTTGACAATAAATATGACCATTTCGAGTGTTGCGGGAAGATGACCATTATGAACAATTTGTGAACAAAGTTTTAATTCAAATACTCCCCCTCAACAAGTGATATAAACGGTTGAGGTTTTGAAAATCATACGGGGAAGTACTTGACCTTTTGAGCAAAACCTTGAAAAATGAAAGGTTTGATAGGTTTTACTCAAAAATAAGAAGCTTTCGCTCCTTTTGTAAGGATTATGGCACTGAAGCGTACCACAGGGTCCTTTCTTGACAAATGCGGGTTGTACACTGTTATGTGTGCACAAGCCATCCGCATATATAATCACACATCCAAATTTATAATGAAGGAAACAATTCAAAGGGTACCAGGAAGTGTAGTGATGTCGCCAGGAGTGCTAACAGGGCGTTGATAGCCGGTGATGTTGATCCTGGGTCGACCACCAAAAAAGCTTTCCAACGTTCTGAACTGATCCCTTCGAAACAACCTTTCATCAATCATCTTGATGATCCACCTCACATCCCTTTGATCCTGAGAATTCCAATGTTTAGGAGACCCAATCTTGTGACGTATGTCCTTCAACCTATAGGCCAATCCGTCCCTAACCATCTTCAAAGTGTGATCCCCAAACTTGTGAAGTTCACTACACGCCATTAAGCAATTTCTTTGAAGTTCACTGCGGTAAACGACACCGAAAGTTTTGCTGATGAGTGTATATTGTGAGAGCTGGTTGAGGTCAGGAAGATCTAGCTGAGGTGGAGTGAAGTTGACACGGGGTCTGATAAGATTCAACTGCCAGCTGAAGATCTTCTACACGTTCCTTGATGACTATGCGTCTGATGAAGATGAGCAATGACTTGATGAATTCACATTGTACTTCGGTTGAAAATTGTCTCATGTGACCTTGTACTTTGGCAAGGTACATGTCTTCGATGTCGTTGATAGAAAAATTCTCAAAGTCAGCTTCAGAGAATGCATAATCCCTTTCATCTTGTCGTTTGACCACGATATTCTTTAGGAAGGTGTAGTCCCACTTAGATGACAGAACAACATGTTTGATGGCAACGATATCCTTAGTACTGAACACCGCATGTTGAGACTTCTGAACCTGACAGCTTCTGTAGTAGATTCTTCGGCGTTCCGGCCAATGATGAATCCCGTACATTGGATCTCGGTCGTATGCTTCCACTTTGTCAGAGAACAAGTGATTGGCACGTTCCTCGATGGCTATGCAGTTCGAGTATATAGCTGCTGGGAATGGAAGTGTCAACGATGTAGCGTATTTCCTTGAACCATCGCCACCGTGTAGAAGAAATTCCAGGTCTTTGTTGAAGAAATATCTGAATGGGATCCTAGGTTTATTTGGTTGGCCAATTTTTGGTAGAGGTTTTGACTAGCCGGTGTAGTATGGAGGGTTGTCCCGTTTGGTGAAGTTGATGTTTGCTTCTGGGTTGAGCCAATCCATGTTGTTAGACATAGCTCGAGCAATGTTTTCAAGGTGATATTCGACCTCGATGGCACTTTCTGAGCTATCTTTCCATAGTTGAAAAGCTTCACTCTTGATTCGCCTCAACTCGGATTACATCATCTTCTTCACCTGGAACCTTTCTTGCAAAAGTTTTGTATGCTCCAATGTATTACTGTCTACCAAATCCTGACCTTCTTCAGGGTAGGGAGTGTTGTTAACAAGAGTAGAGAACCATTCAAATTCTTCAGTTTTATCGTCATCTAGCCAAGATACGACGTCAGTTTGAGGCGTCTTCTTCTTCTTCTTTTTCGAAGGCCTAGATGATGATGTTGGTTTCTGAACTTGTTTGGGAGAGGTGGGTTGTTGTAGGGGCTCAAGGACCTCTTCATCGTCACCACCCGTATACTCAAAGTGATCACCAGTTTTCTGAGTCAGAGGTGGTAACTCGGAATCGTCCTGAGGTTTATCTATAGAAGAACTGGGAGGAGATCTTTGTTGAGTAGAAGTCCATTAGGGAGGAGGTAACATAGAAGATGATTCACCAGACTTCTTCTGACGTTTAGCTTTATCATGCTTATCCTGATCCTTGTCTTCATCGTCTCTAGGAAGATGGATTGATTGTGACGGTTAAAGGTGTGGATCTTATAGTTTGCTTGGCTATCTGCATAAGATTCGGATATAGTTGTCTGGTGAACATCTCCTTTGTGACTTTAGGAACGATATCCTGAAGGTACTTTTTAGTGTAGCCTTCAATCATGCTGTTCAGTTCCTTTTGACGATGACTTCTTATGAATTCCTGGATAAACTTCCTTTCTTCTTGCATCTTGTCATTCTCGTCATGTAGATATTGTATTTGTTGATTGAGAAAGTTCAGCTTCCTGTAAAGCATGTCTTTCTTTCTGAATTGTTTGACAGCTTTCACAATTCTTTCATGGGTCTGAGAAATCCAAGATCGAGGTGGTTTCTTCACAGATTTGGATGTTGATTTGGTTGATTTCTTTGATGGTTGTGGTGATGAATGAGAAGAAGAATCCGATGAGGATGAGACGTGAGGAAGCTCGGGGTCCTTGGGCAGTTCAGAAGTTTCCTTCTGTGATCGTGTAGGACTTTCCAAAAGCAACTTGTCATAATCAGCATCTTTATCTTTCTCAGACTTCTCAGTTTCAGGTTTCTCAAACTCATATTCGATAGTATCCTCCACAAGATTTTGTTGTTGCAGAAGAGTGGTGGCACCAGATCCCTTATCGGGTCGATTAACCGCATCAGGACCTGGTGAAGAGTGGGCAGCACCACTTATTCTCCGGGGCCACCCATTTGGTCTTTTGCAAATTCTTCAGCTTTTTGAAGGTGACTGACGAATTTAAGCTCTTACTGTAGGATTGATCTAGTAGCTCTTCTTCTTCTTCAGAGCTCTCATCATAGGGCACAAGTGCGGGAGTCTTCCCTTTTCCTTTATTAGCTTGAGGACTTGGAGGTTTTGGTACGGAAGGATTGTCATCCTTTGCAGTTTCAGAGTAGGTAATCTCTTCATCTGTGTCAGTACCTTCAGAGCTTTCGTCCAAAAGCTTTCTTTGCGGTTCAGGTGTGGGAATAGGTTCAGCTTCCTTTACGGGAACAATACTTTTACGAGGAGGATTCCTTTTGGGAAGCTTCCTATAACTTTCAGAACTTACTGCACTTCCAGCACTTCCTCTTCTGGTTCTCCGAGTAGGAGTTCCTGAAGGTTTTTCATCAAGATGACCAACTTTGCCTTCTTTTACTGCTACTAGATACCTTTTGTACGTTTCAAGCTTCTTGAGTTCTTTAGACAGAAGGTGATCAGGTAATACAGCACCCTATTTCTTTGTTGACGATTCCTTGATTCTGACTGATAGTGTAGGTTCAGTCAACATGTCATGATTGTCTGGGTCATTGAGCCTTTGTGGAATATCGGGATTAAGTCCAAGTGCTCTCTGGATCAACAATTTTGTGTATCTAACATAGGGAATCTTTGAGCCACATTTCTTATGAAATGACGTCATGTCTTCCCATAACAGTGCTTCGATTTCGATGTCCTTTTTGTTGATTAATGACCAGAAGATTTGTAGTTCCATGAGCTTGGGATGCTCATAGCCACTATTACGACCAGAGACCGATTTGGTGATGATGAGGTAGAGGGTTCTCCATGGTTGAGGAATGTTCTTTAGCTCCACATGAGAGTGCTTAGAAGCAATTCCTGAAGCTTCATCATAGCCAATATCTATCAGGAATTGAAGAACTGGCTCCTCAGTAGGTGTAGCAAAGAAGTTGGTTGGAGCGATGTCTGGAATGATGAGAACAGCCCGTAAGTCTGCAGGAGTGATGGTGACTTGTTTGTGATTAAGAGTCACTGTCACAGCACTTGGACCTGTGATCCTCTGCATAGAATTCCAGAATTGCTGAATGTAGATTTCCGGTACAGTAGCAGAGTGTGAGAGCATGTTCTGGTAGGGATGATTCCTTAGAATATCCACAGCAATGAGACAAGAAGATTCTGAGCATGTGAGGGTTTCAAAGTCAACCTTAAGGTTATTCTTTCCAATCTTTCTCGGATAGCCATTTGGGAAGATATCAGCAATAGTGAGAACCTCAGGTGCATCCACATTCATTTGAGCAGCCATGTCGTGATCTGAAATAACATTAGCCAAAAGAACCAAAATATCGAAAGACATAATGTTAGTCAACAGAAGGTTTTATTGTCTAGTTATTGAATGTACAGTGTCAATGATTGTTACGAGTCCTAAGTCACTTGTTTGTCCAATAGTCTAATGACGTCGTGAAATGTTTCGTGAGTTAGTTAACTTTAAGTTTTAAAGTTTATGTTATCACTTATTGTTCACAACATATCAAACGATTAAGTTTATTAGTGACATTATTGGATTCGTGACGTTATGATTAGTTTATTTACAAGTTTGTACACGTAACAATTCATAATGAAGGTCAATCAAGGCTTAAGCGTAGTTTTGGCAAAGTTAAGCGTAAACAGTAATGACATATGCGTAGACGAAAGCTTATGCGTAGGATCCTAACTTACGCGTAAGAAATGTTACGCGTAGGAAAAGGGGACCTTATGCGTAGAGCTTACGCGTAGGCGTATATAAACCTTACGCGTAAGGCTTACTCGTAAGAGTAGACCTTATGCGTAGAGGTCACTGGTTACGCATATCCTTCACAGGATACGCGTAGTCCCACTATAGAACCTTATGCGTAGTAGTTACGCCTAGGATTTCTCTTACGCATAACTGCCTACGCGTAAGGTAATCCTTAAGCGTAGAGATTCAAATGACCTTGATTCTGAATTTTAAGCGCAGCAAGCCTGAAATAAATTCATCAAATCAGTAATCTTAATATGTATATTCATTTTTACAATAGATCATGGCATGACAACACATTTAACATTTATGCGTAGAAAGTCATACGCGTAGGTCAAAACCCTAAGGGTTATGATTTACGCGTATGATTTCAAACCATGGTATTTGCACCAAACATTTTCAGGTAGTTCTGAGATGTTGTGAGAGTCTATAAACGGAGTTATAACATCTAAATCGTGGTGAATCAAAAATGCCCAAACTTATGAACTTTAAACCCTAATTCCAATTTTTTTATCATTTAGAGTTTCTGGGTGGTTATAGAGCTTGGAAATCATCAATTCATCATCATATAAACATTACACAACAATCTTTTTGAACAAAACTCTTCACATTTGTAAACACCCAAATCGACTCATAAACCCTAATTCTCAAAAATCATCAATTCGTGTTTCTGGGTGGTTTTTGAGGGTAAAAATAGTATCATTGATGTAAAAGACACGTTTTGACACATTCTTTTCAACCACAAACACACTCACATTGATTGTGTGTTCATACGCTTATGCGTAGAACACATAATCACGTGTAACAAACGTTTTAGCCGAAGGATTTGCTTGAAATTCAAAACCTTAGCTTGTATTACTGTTAAGATCATGAAAACACTTACAAAATGATGATCTAAAGCACGGATTTGTTGAACGAATTCTAGGCGTAGGATGTTTAAGGTTAAGAGTAATAAATGTAAAGTAAATGTTAGGTAGGAGGTGTTTTTATTTAAAATAACTTTAATATTTTGACATTTTTGGTCCCTCCACCTTTTCCTTTTTTCAAACAAAGCTATTTAACTTCCATTTTGGTTACCAAACAAAGATTTTAAGAAAGAAACTTGACTACACTCCCCCTCGACTTAAGAAATAATGAAAGGTTATAAATTTTAGTCTGAGGAGTGTCATTTAACCAGAAAATTTTACCACCATTTGATAAAAGAAACAACCGAGATAATATAACATGCAAGTACATAGATGTTTTGAAACAGTTAAGTGATAATTTTCTCCCCCTCAACACTTGATCGTAAAAATACTGAATTTTGAAAGATTATAGTGTTGATGGAAGAAATGTACTTGCCATGTTTAGAGAAAAAATAGATAGAAGAATATTTTGTTGTTTTATCAGGTTTTATATTTTTGTATTTTGTTTTTGAAAAATTATTTACAAAAGATGTTTTTGTGTTTGACAGGTTTTTAAGACTGTTTTAAGAGGTCATCCAATTCCTCTTGAGTCAAACACCTCATACCAATCCGGTGGACTAACTCATTAAACCTAGCGGGAGGCAAGGCTTTGGTGAGTAGATCTGCCAATTGGTATTCAGTACCCACAAAGTATAATATAACGGTACCCTGTTCCTCGTGGTCCTTGATGAAATGATAGCGAAGATCGATGTGCTTTGATTTCGAATGCTGAACTGAGTTGCACGAGATCTGTTAGGTCACTAGTTTTACAACACAAGCTTAATAGAAAGAGATAGAGAGGAGAAGAGAGGCGGATGAACAATACACACACAAACACACACACGAAATACTATGAATGGTTAGGCGTAGAGTATGTGAAAGAAATGCATTGAACAACCAACCCTCAAATGAGGGTTTACAAGAGTATTTATAAGAGGGAACCTAGGGCAACACTCCTAGTTCCCATCCTTTCTTATGTGGGCTCGGGCCTAAGCTTATGGGCCTTCTACATAAGCTTGACCTTAAACAAACATAAAGGCCATAATAAAGCTACCTATTACATATGAGATATAAATACTTGAAATACTGTTTAGGAGTGATTCCAACAATCTCCCCCTCAAGTATATATGAATGTAAACGGTGAAGGCGTTGATGTAATAGTAGCTGTGACGTCTTCTGACATTCTTCTTTCTTGTGAGAAGAATTGTCTTGATTCGAACAATCTCCCCAGTGTAGAGAGATAGTTATCTTTGAACAGTTATGCTTCGACGTCATCTTTAACATTGTTCTTTGATCATTGTTCTTTGTGGTGAAAGTGATAGTATGTTGTTGTCTGCATCAGTCTGCCTCAGGTCTGCTTAGCTGCTCCAGTGTCTCAACGTCATTCTTCAACATGCTCACACGCTCTTTGACGTTGGAAATCAATACTGATGAAGTTCTGTAAGTCTTTGACTTTGTAGATTCTTCGATTGATGAAGAATCATTCTGACTGTTGTGTTGCATTCGAATAGAACTTCCATTAGTGATGAAGTTGGCGTGAGCATGAGAAGAATCAGCACGATCATCCCGCTCCGGAGCTTCCATAAGAAGAAAACATTTCAAACAGTTAGTAATAAGCGGTTTCCGGCACTTACAAGTTTGAACTTCGAGAGTGTTAACAGCATAGTGTGAAAACACAACTCTAATTCTTACAAAGGCCGTTCCTAAACTGGAGTCCCACAAGTGAGATAACGCGATGTACCGAAGTACATCTACAGTTCAGATGAGTCGCTGAGGTACACCGAAGCATCACCTCACGACTGTAGACCATTTGAGACACACTCCGCGTAATCCACGGGGAGTTGCCTAAGTGACCTGCTGTCAGGGCTGTTTGATGTTGACCCTGGCAGGAGTTTCCATTCAATCACTGAGGATCACAGATGTGAACCTCTCATAAATGTTCTCGACAGATTGCTAAGATCTGTGAAGGACTCGATATGAACCACTGATGATCTTATTTGTTGATCATCAAGTGATTAAATGTCAAGTGTTCCTAAGAGATCTTTTGATGAATCTCGTGGCTCTAGACTCAATAGTGCGTTTTGGTTTTCCTGAGCGGAGACTAGGGAGAGGGTCTCCTTCTTCAATACCAGCGATCTCTAAGAGAAAGCCAATAGTTTATGTAGGGTTCCCTGTGAGAATGAAACAAGCTTCTGTTGAAAAAAAAACTTGAGTGGCTAAGAAGGTTTAGTGCATGCGTTACTGGGTCCATGACGACTTTTAATCTTCAATACCGGTGTCACTAAGTGACAACCAGTAGCATATGAATTGAACCCGGTGTCTGCCCTAAGTTGAATAATCTGGAGGGCTATTTCTTTTCACCCTTTACTTTACATTTCTTTTTGATTCTTCAACTCCTTCTTTCTCCGATTCTCATTTTCTCCTTTTTACAATCATTCCTAAGGAGTTCTAACACTAACTAATGGTAGTGTCCTTGGGTAGATCCCTCCGGCTCTGGCGGATCATAGGACGGTTATTCCTAACCTTAGTCACCTTATAACTCCATGACTAACCTATGTTTGCCATTTAAACCACTGTATGTGAAAAATATCTCTCAAAGGGTTTGTAAATGAAAAACATGTTTGAACCACTGTGAGAGATAAGTTTTTGCATAAATACTCCCCCTCCACATGTGCTTAATAGTTTAAATGGTTAAATACACAGTAAGGAAAGAGCGCGAACTTTTTGAATTGATCCACTAAAGATAGACAATCTCCCGCGAGACACGGTTACGTTGAATAGTTAAAGAGTTACATTGTCAGCTTTTAGGTGACAACTAGCTCCAATAACTACCTTGAAGGTGTAGACAAACCTTGGAAGGTTGTCAAACCCGTCAGAGTTCATGTCTATCAAAAGTTTCTCGAATGGTACTTTCTACTTGGACAAGTCCTTTGCGAGACACGTTTACATTACTAGCGAACTAGCTTGAAATTATTACCCGTCCAGGACAAGTCTTTTCGAGTTACAAACAGTTTAGTACCGTCAATTCGTTGGTTAAGTCTGAGGTATACATATTCATTTGCATTTTGCACAAAATATTTCTTATCACACAAATTTTCTCCCCCTAAAAAATGGCATATAAAAATGTTATTTTTGAACGGTTGACAATAAATATGACCATTTCGAGTGTTGCGGGAAGATGACCACTATGAACAATTTGTGAGCAAAGTTTTAAATCAAATACTCCCCCTCAACTAGTGATATAAACGGTTGAGGTTTTGAAAAATCATATGGGGAAGTACTTGTCTTTTTGAGCAAAACCTTGAAAAGTGAAAGGTTTGATAGGTTTTACTCAAAAAATAAGAAGCTTTCGCTCCTTTTATAAGGATTGTGGCACTGACGCGTACCATAGGGTCCTTTCTTGATAATTACGGGTTGTACACTGTTATGTGTGCACAAGCCATAGACATATATAATCATACATCCAAAATTTATATGAACGAAGCAATTCAAGGGTTACCAGGAAGTGCAGTGATGTTCCCAGGAGTGCGCACAGGGCGTTGAAAGCCGATGATGTTTCTCCTGGGTCGACCACCAACATAGCTCTCCAATCGTCTGAACTGATCCCTTCTGAACAACCGTTCATCAATCATGGTGATGATTCTTCTCACATCCCTCCTTTCCTGAGAATTCCAGCGCTTAGGAGACCCAACTTTCAGGCGTATATCCTTCAACCTGTACGCCAATTCATCCCTAACCAGCTTCAAGGTATGATCCTCGAATTTGTGGAGCTCACTACACGCCATTAAGCAGTTTCTTTGAAGTTCACTATTGTAAACAACACCGAAAGGTTTGCTGATGAGTGTATATTGAGATAGCTGGTTGAGATCGGGAAGAGTAAGCATTGGAGGAGTGAGGTTGACACGCGTCTGATAAGATTCAACAGCCATCTGGATATCTTCAACACGTTCTTTGATCACGATGCGTCTAATGAAGATGAGAACTGACTTGATAAATTCACGTTGAACTTCAGTCGAGAATTGTCTCATACGACCCTGTACCTTGGCAAGGTACATGTCTTCGATGTCGTTGAGGGACAAGTTCTCAAAGTCAGCCTCGGAAAATACATAGTCCTGTTCATCTTGTCGTTTGACTATGATATTCTTTAAGAATGTGTAGTCCCAATTAGACTTGAGATCAATGTGTTTGATGGCCACAATGTCCGTAGAACTATACACTACATGTTGAGACTTCTGAACCAGGCAGCTTCTGTAGTAGATTCTTCGGCGTTCAGGCCAATGATGAATCCCATACAATGCATCTTGGTCATATGCTTGCACGTTGTCAGAAAACAAGTGATTTGCACGTTCCTCGATAGCTATGCAGTTTGAATAAATAGCCGCTGGGAATGGAAGAGTCAATGATGTAGCGTATTTTCGCGAACCATCGCTACCGTGTAAGAGAAAATCCAGGTCTCTGTTAAAGAAGTATCGGAAGGGAATCCGTGGTTTGTCTGTTTGGCCAATGGTCGGTAGGGGTTTGGTCCAATCGGTGTAGTATGAAGGGTTGTCCCTTTGTGTGAAGTCAATGTTTGCTTCCGGATTGAGCCAATCCATGTTGTTAGACATAGCTCGAGCGATGTTCTCAAGATGATATTCGACCTCGAGGGCGCTTTCAGAGCTGTCTTGTAGAAGTTGAAACGCTTCATTTTTGATTCGCTTCAACTCAGATTTCGTCATTTTCTTCACATGGAACTTTTCTTGCAAAAGTTTTGCGTGCTCCAATGTAGAACCGTCTACCAATTCTTGACCTTCATCAGGGTAGGGAGTTTGATTGACAAGTGTGGAGAACCATTCAAACTCATCGGTTTTATCGTCATTTAGCCATGATACGACTCCAGGCTGAGTCGTCTTCTTCTTCTTTTTGGAAGGCCTTGATGATGATACTGGTTTCTGCACTTGTTTGGGTGAGGTGGGTTGTTGTCGGGGCTCAAGGACCTCTTCATCGTCACCACCCGTATACTCAAAGTAATCACCTGTTTTATGAGTCAGGGGTGGTAACTCGGAATCGTCCCAAGGTTTATCAGTAGAAGACCGAGGTGGAGGAGACTTTTGTTGAGAAGAAGTCCGTGGTGGAGGAGGTGGCATAGAGGTAGATTTACCAGACTGCTTCTCACGTTTAGGTGCAGAGTCCTTATCCTTATCATCGTCATCTCTTGGTCGTTTGGGTTGATCGGCTGACTCCTTGCATGATGATCTGAGTTGAAAATCAAGTAGATTTTCGAAAAATTTAGCTTCATCCGAAGTAAACGTTCCAGATCGCTTTGACATTTGCATCACAAGTTTAGCGATCAACTCAGATTCAGAGAGATCAGCTTCTTTGGCCATTGTATGTTTAACCAATGCTACGATGTTAGGGGTGAGTTGTCTGGAAAATATTTCTCTAGTCACACCGGGGACAGTGTCGAGAAGAAACTTGT
The DNA here is from genome assembly GCA_019973895.1 of Chrysanthemum seticuspe. Classification (NCBI taxonomy): domain Eukaryota; kingdom Viridiplantae; phylum Streptophyta; class Magnoliopsida; order Asterales; family Asteraceae; genus Chrysanthemum; species Chrysanthemum seticuspe. The sequence goes on from BPTQ01000005.1 coordinate 290,454,310, forward strand.
GGGTATGATCTCTTGCTGTCTTCTCCAGTTCCTTTTGGACTTTAGGAACGATATCCTGAAGGTACTTGTTAGTGTAACCTTCGATCATTTCGTTCAGTTCCTTTTTTCGATGACTCTTCATGAACTTCTGAACAAATTCCCTTTCTTTCTCCATCTTGTCTTTCTCATCATTTAAGTACTGAAGTTGGTCAGCAAACCAATTCATTTTTCTGTAAAGTATGTCCTTCTTTCTTACTTGTTGGACAGCTTTCACAATCTTTTGATGAGTCTGAGAAATCCAAGATTTAGGTGGTTTCTTCACTGATTTGGATGATGATCTGGTTGACTTCGTTGATGGTGGTGGTGATGAATGAGATGAAGAGTCTGATGATGAGGAGACATGAGGAGACTTCATGTCCTTAGGAGTTTCTGAGGTTTTCTCCTTTGAGTGTGTTGGACTGTCTAGAAGAAACTTTGTATAATCATCCTCGTCATCTCTAGACTTTTCTTTCTCAGCTTCCAGTTTCTCAAAATCATACACAATAGTATCCTCTACAGGCTTTTGTTGTTGCACAAGAGTAGTGGCACCAGATCCCTTACCGGGTTGATTAACCGTATCAGGATCTGGTGAGGAGTGGGCAGCACCACTTGATCCTCCGGGTCCACCCATTTGATCTTTAGCAAATTCTTCGGCCTTTTGAAGGTGTCTGACTTTGTGAAACTTCTTCCTGTATGATTGATCCAGTTGCTCTTCATCATCTTCAGAGCTTTCATCCTGTGACACAAGTGCAGGAGTCTTGCCTTTTCCTTTATTAGTTTGAGGACTTGGAGGTTTTGGTACTGAGGGATTTTCGTCCTTTGCAGTTTTAGAGTATGTGATCTCTTCATCTGTGTCAGTAGCCTCAGAGTCCTCGTCCGTAAGCTGTCTTTGCGGTTCAGGTGAAAGGATTGGAGTGGCTTCCTGAGAAGGAACCTTTTTCTTAGTGGTAGGTTTCTGCTTTGGAATAGGTTTCTTCTTTGGAAAATTCCTCTGACTATCTGAACTTGTGATACTTCCAGCACTTCCTTTTCTGGTTCTCCTTACAGGTGTTCCAGAAGATTTTTCGTCGAGATGACCAACTTTGCCTTGTCTGACTGCTTCCAGATACCTTTTGTACGATTCGAGCTTTCTGACATCTTCAGTTAGAAGGAAATCTGGCAGCACAGCACCTTGTTTCTTTGTAGACATTTCCTTGATTCTGACAGATAGAATGGGTTCCGTCAACATGTCGTGATTGTCGGGGTCATTGAGCCTCTTGGGAATGTCAGGATGAAGTCCAAGTGATCTCTGGATCAACAATTTAGTATATCTGATGTAGGGAATCTTTGAGCCAAGTTTGTTGAGAAATGACATCATGTCATCCCAAATCAGAGCTTCGATAGCGATGTGTTTCTTGTTGACTAATGCCCAGAATATTTGCAGTCCATGAGCTTAGGGTGCTCATAGCCGCTGTCACGGCCAGAAACAGACTTGGTGATGATCATGTAGAGAGTTCTCCAGGGTTGAGGAATACTCTTAAGCTCTACGTGAGAGTGCTTGGTGATTATTCCTGTAGCCTCGTCATAACCGATATTGATTAAGAATTGGAGAGTGAGCTCTTCAGCAGGTGTGGCATATAGTTTGGTTGGATCGACATCAGGAATTAGGAGAACAGCCCTTAAGTCTGCAGGTGTAATGGTGACTTGTTTGTGATTCAGAGTCACAGTCACTGTCACAACAGTTTGTCCTTTGACCCTTTCCATAGTTTTCCAGAACTGTTGGATGTAGATCTCAGGGACAGTTGCAGAGTGAGTAAGCATGTTCTGATACGGATGAGTCCTCAGAATGTCAATAGCAATTAAACACGAAGATTCAGAGCAAGTGAGGGTGTCAAAGTCAACACGGAGATTATTCTTTCCTATCTTCATTGGATAGCCATGAGGATAGATATCAGCAATGGAGAGAACTTCAGGTGCATCCACATTCATTTGTTCAGCCATGTTGTGATCTGAAATAACATTAGCCAAAAGAACCAACATATCGAAAGACACAATGTTAGTCAATAGAAGGTCTTATTGTCTAGTTATTGAATGTACAGTGATAATGATTGTTACGAGTCCTAAGTCACTTGTATGTTCAATAGTTCAATGATGTCGTGAAATGTTTTGTGAGTTAGTTAACTTTAGGTTTTAAAGTTTATGTTATCACTTATTGTTCACAGCATATTAGACGATTAAGTTTATTAGTGACATTATTGGATTCGTGAGGTTATGATTAGTTTATTTACAAGTTTGTACACGTAACAGATCATCATGAAGGTCAATCCAGGGTTAAGCGTAGTTTTGGCAAAGTTATGCGTAGACAGGAATGATATATGCTTAGGCGTAAACATACGCGTAGAATCCTAACTTACGCGTAAGAATTGTTACGCGTAGGAAAAAGGAGACCTTATGCGTAGAGCTTATGCGTAGACATATATTAACCTTATGCGTAAGGCTACTCGTAAGAGTTGACCTTAAGCGTAGAGGTCACTGTTTACGCATATCCTTCACAGGATACGCATAGTCCATTGTAGAACCTTACGCGTAGCTGTTATGCGTAGGATTATTCTTACGCGTAACATGACTACGCGTAGGGTAATCCTTATGCGTAGAGTTGCAAATGACCTTGATTCTGATTTTCACGAGTAACAAGCCTGAAATAGAACCATCATATCATCAATATTAACACATAGATTCATTCTAACAACATATCATGGCAAGAACACACGTTACACAGTTATGCGTAGAACTACATACGCGTAGTTTAAACCCTAAATCTACGCGTATGAGATCTAGCCATGGAATATGCACCAAAATTTTTCTGGTAGTTTAAGAGTGTTGAGGAAGTCTATATACCGAGTTATAACACCCAATTCATGGTGAATCAAAAATACCCAAACTTATGAACTTTAAACCCTAATTCCAAATTGTTGATTATTTAGAGTTTCTGGGTAGTTATAAAGCAAGGAAATCATCAATTCATCACCATAAGAACATAACCCAACAATCTTTATGACCAAAACACTTCACATTCGAAAACACCCAATTCGACTTATAAACCCTAATTTTCAAAAATTCATCAATTAGTGTTTCTGGGTGGAATTTGATGGTTAAAATGGTATCATTCACTAGAACAAAAAGTGGATTTGGCCACATCGAATATGTGTGACGATATACATATAGTCACACATGATTTTTCGGCCGTGTGTGACTAAAGGTGCCGCGACCATAGGTACTCTATGGTCACGTGTTTGCCTTTTTTTTAGTCTCTATTGCAAAAGAGTAACCAAAACCGTAACATGTGTGACTAATTAGGTACAAATTTTGTAGGATTAATCCGTATTCGTGACCATAAACACTGTATAGTCACGCAAAGCATGTTTCTTTTGGGTATTTAGTCACATACAATTAAGCATAAAGTGGCCAAAAGCGTTAATAAGTGTGACCATATGTTGTTTAAGGTGAAGAAATATGTATTTTGTGTGACTATTGATCATCCAATGGCCACTTAAATTTTATGTTTGTGTGGCCTTTTGTAACATTTAGTCACATAAAGCATGTTTGTTTTGTGTATTTAGTCACATACAATTAATCATAAAGTGGCAAAAAGTGTTAATAAGTGTGACCATATGGTGTTAAAGTGAAGAAATGTGTGTTTTGTGTGACTATTGATCATCCAATGGCCACATTAAATTTATGTTTGTGTGGCCTTTTGTAACATTTAGTCACACAAAGCATGTTTCTTTTGGGTATTTAGTCACATACAATAAATCATAAAGTGGCTAAAAATGTTAATAAGTGTGACCATATGGTGTTGAAAGTGAAGAAATGTGTCTTTTGTGTGACTATTGATCATCCAATGGCCACATGAATTTTATGTTTGTGTGGCCTTTTCTAACATTTAGTCACACAAATCATGTTTGTTTTGGGTATTTAGTCACATACAATTAACCATAAAGTGGCTAAAAGTGTTAATAAGTGTGACCATATGGTGTTTTAAGTGAAGAAATGTGTGTTTTGTGTGACTATTGATCATCCAATGGCCACTTGAATTTTATGTTTGTGTGGCAATGTTTTCCGGTGTGTTTGTATTTAAATTACACCGGTAACCTACTAGTTATCAGTGTGTTTTGTGTGTAAAGAAGTGAAATTGTG